>JACEEZ010023161.1:439155-479155 GCA_016584305.1 Chionoecetes opilio
TTTGCGGACTTGCGGTTGCGTATGTATGAATTTCAAGAAATTTGCGGACTTGCGGTTGCGTATGTATGAATTTCAAGAAATTTGCGGACTTGCGGTTGCGTATGTATGAATTTCAAGAAATTTGCGGACTTGCGGTTGCGTATGTATGAATTTCAAGAAATTTGCGGACTTGCAGTTGCGGAACTTAAGGATTGAAGTTTGCGGATTTGCGTTTGCGGAAGTGGATTTTCGTTTGCGATGCCCACCTCTGGTGTGTGTGTGTGTCAGTGTGGATAGGTGGGTTGTCGGGTATTTCTATAGTCGATTAAATACCAATAGTAGTAGTGGAAATGATAATAATGATGATGATGATGATGACAGTGGAACAATCATGTATATCATGTTTAGTAACAAAGCAGCTATAGAGTATCCATTTTTTGTCGTATTGGAACTCCTGCATGAATATATTGCCTTTAATCACGATTTTATATATTCACGTCAACGCAGTTTTCCATTCTAAATGGAAAATATATATCATTTATTTTACAGTATATGATAGATAGACTAGAATATGTACAGAAAGGAGAGTTGACATTTCATATTTATTTGTATTTAATTAGATAGGTAGTAAGGTGTTTCTATCATATTTAAGCCGACAAGTATCCTTACCAAATCTTATGTAATTGCAGGAATATAGGAGTAATTTTCCCGTAGATTTCATATCTTACACAAATCTTATGATGATCTTTTCCACTTTTTTATACAACATCCATAAGACAGACAGATAAACAGACAGACACAAACAGACAGACAGACAGACAGACAGACAGACAGACAGACAGACAGACCAGACAGACAGACAGAAACAGACAGACAGACAGCAGACAGACAGACAGACAGACAGACATAGTCATACAGACAGACAGACAGACATTAAAGTACCATAATACACTTTTCCTATTACATGCGCAATATTATCTACTTTTTTTTCCAATTTATCTCCCATACTTCTGCCGCAGTTTCCGCCTGGGACCTCCTCACCGCGTTGGTATTCACCCTCATCCTCCAGGCCCCTCGTAGCGTCCCGCAGGGAGCAACGGCGGCTCACGGGTCGCTCTTCACGGCCCTAAGTCGATTAAAGTCAATTCCCGTTTGAGGCGGAAGGTGGCTTTCTCTGCCCCACCTCACCCCCGCCCACCCTCCCTCTTACATCCCCTCCTCCTCACCAACACAACTCCGGCCCGCTTCTCCTCCTTGTTCTCCTCCTCCTCCTCCTCCTCTACCTCCTCCTCCTTCTTCTCCTCTTCCTCCTCCTCCTTCACCTCCTCCTCCTCGCAATCTTCTTTCTACTCTTACTCATGCTCTCGTCCGGCCTCTCCCAATCCTTCTTCCTTCTCTTCCTCCTCCTTTATACACCTCGTCCTCCGGTTTTTCCTCACTTTTCTTCTCTTCAACATCGTCCTCCTCTTCCTCTTCCCTCTTATCAGATCTCTTATCAGCCTTATCAGTATATTATTTTCATCTTCTCTTTCGTCTCCTCCATGTGAAATACGCGATCGTGTGTACCTATCCAATCATGTACAAGTTTTGTTAAGTGGTTCAGGAAAGGTATTGAATCCTCATGTAACTATTCAGGAAAAAAAATATAACTCTTGCGTTTGAATATTATGATAAGATTTATGAATGGTCCATCCATCTAGTTATATTATTTTCTTTCGTTTCTCCTCCTTCTCCTCTTCTCCCTCTACCACCTCCTCTTCCTACTCCTCCACCACCTCTACCACCTCCTCTTACTCCTCCATGTCCTTATCTTCCTATTCCTCCACCTCCTCCACGTCCTCATCTTCCTCCACGTCCTCTTCTTCCTCCACCTCCTCGTCCACCTCCTCCTCCCGGTCCCCATCTTCCTCATCTACCTCATCCTCTAATCATTCTATGTCTCACAGGTTTTGCATCCAGCCAGTGACACATTAACCTGTTGGGCCCAGCGTGGGGTTGTCTGTGTTGGGTCCTCGTCGGGTCCTCCCGGCGGTGTATCCCTGTTGGGCGCCTCTGACATGTGTCTCGCGTCTTCTGTCCGGTGTCTGGCCGGAGACCCTCAGGTGACGCGACGGGGAGACTGATTTACATAGCTGAGAGTCTCGTTTTGCCGCACCCGGTGTGTAGTTTAAAGGAGAATGAGACAGAGAGATAGATAGATAGATAGAGAGAGAGAGAGAGAGAGAGAGAGAGAGAGAGAGAGAGAGAGAGAGAGAGAGAGAGAGAGAGAGAGAGAGAGAGAGAGAGAGAGGAGAGAGAGAGAGAGAGAGAGAGAGAGAGAGAGAGAGAGAGAGAGAGAGAGAGAGAAGGTAACATGAAAGAAATCACAGAGCTCATATACAATCATGTCACACAAAAAACCCACAAAATCACGCGTTTCCCATAACACTAAGAAAAAACACTCAATATTAAACCCATGACGTCATCCTCAAGCCTTAAGGAGAGCCATGCGTGAGTGAATCTCGTACGAAAAACTTTAATTTGTCTAAAACCAGCAATAAGCAACTAGCAAAACGTGAGTACAGAGGCCCAGACGCCGTGGTGTGTGTGTGTGTGTGTGATTATGTGTGTGTGTGTGTGTGTGTGTGTGTGTGTGTGTGTGTGTGTGTGTGTGTGTGTGTGTGTGTGTGTGTGTACGCGTCGCCCGCTGAGTCTCCCGCGGCCTGGCATTACGGCGTTAAAGGGTGAAGCTACTTTTGCATCCATCTTATCTTCGTGGTGAATCCCGACTCGCCTCTTCCTGCATACGACGCCCTCTTGATGCCGGAAAATCACTGAGGAAGCGTGAGTGAGAACTGTTTTTTACTCGTCGATAAACACTGCCTGTACATGTGTATTTTAAGAGCTTTGAAAGACCTTTTATGCATATTATTTTTCCCTTTCTTGCTTACACCGTGTGCTTTTACGACGCTTTTATTTACTGGTATGACAAAGAGGTGTTTGATCTGCATTGCTGTGAGTGTTTTGCTTCATAAAGTGTCGCTTCATGCTGCTGGCCTGGTATGCTCATGTCCACTTATGCTGTCGGCGACGCTTCACGGCTGGTGGTCTTGCGGGCGTCGAGGTAGCTTTCTTGTCGTCCAACTATAGTAAATTTACATTCTACTTGCCCAGAATCCACGCCCCCTGCCTCTCCCCCCTTTTCTACGTGGCAGCTGATTGGTACATTCCTCGTATCATCACTACCAATCCACAATATCCTAATTACTTAACAGCGCGTGACCACTGGGCAGAGCAATCTTCACTACAAAGGGTGTAGTGTAAATATAGGCCAACAGGAGTGCGTGTTAACTTGTGTAAGTGTACGGGTGAAATTTATTATAGTTGTCTTGTCTCTCCTCGACCATTCCTTTCATTCCTGCCTCACACTTACCTCCACCTCTCCCTCGCATCCTCCCCTCCTTCCCCTTAAATGTCCATCATTGTCACTTATGTGCAGTAATGAGGGTGAGATTTTAGAAAGTGAAGCCATTGTTCTTTCAACTAAACATAAAATACTCCTTTATTTTGGCCATACATCAAAATCAGATTTTTATTAATTTCACGATTTAGGGAAGATTTAGAGAAAGTGTCAGTGAAAGAATGGCTGTGTCGTTTTTATGGGTGTGATTGTCAGGAATAAAAAGGAGTGAGAAAGCTTTACGGTGTCCAGCAGGCGTCTGACAGTCCCATGTTAAACTGCGGGGTGTTGGCCTTGGGTGTGTGTGTGTGTGTGTGTGTGTGTGTGTGTGTGTGTGTGTGTGTGTGTGTGTGTGTGTGTGTGTATGTGTATGTGTATGTGTGCGTGTGTGTGTCAGGGCAGCGGAGGGAGGGAGGGATGGAAGGATGGAGGGTAGAAGGAAAGGACGGAAGGGAGGGAGAGAGGAAAGGAAGAGAACGTCAGTTAACATGTAGGAATGATTATCATAATGTGGTGTGTTCCTGGTGGTTTTGCTGCTGGAAAGAGGAGGAGGAGGAGCAGAAGAAGGAGGAGGAAGAAGAGGAGGAGTAAGCGTAGAAATAGAAGAAAGCAGAAAAGTAAATAAATAGGAATAAAATGAAGAAGAGAAGGAAGAGAGGGAAGAGATGAAAGAGGACTAGGAGAAGGAGTAGGAGGAAGATTAGGATGTATATAAGGAAAAGATGAAAGACTAGGAGGAGGAGTAGGAGGAATATTAGGATAAACGTACCATGAGAGTCACTAGAGTCAACCAGCCGTCGGGAAGAAATGTTTAATTCAGCGTCAAGTCGCCGCCTGTCAAGCCGAAATTTTGTTTGCTCACTTTCGCATCACATTATTTATTTGCTTATTTTCCGGGGGCGTAGCTTTGCCAAGTAGCGTAAAAACTCGTTCCATCAGTCAAGTTGGCAAGACGGTAAAGTTCTGTTTGACTCTGTTGTGTGATTTCATCTGCCGCCTTGACTTGACTGGGAGATGAAAAAAAATATTCACACGTAAAGTCAAATAAAAACATTCAGTCTATTTCAAGGCTTCCCTCGTGTTCCTTTGTGTCCCGTAATGCACAGGGAAATGTATTGACGAAGCAACATCGAAATTTCCTTTTACAGAATTCCTAATTTTGTGGAATATGAAGAAGACGCCACGTGACCTGAGGCTTCAAGGTCTTCGAGGCGAGGTGAAGAGTGTTTATTTTTTCCCTGACTGCTCCTCGTGTTTGCCTTTACATTTGTACCCAGCGATGCGGCCTGAGCAAGCTACAGGACAGGGCACGCGGGACAATGACGAGGAGGTACTTGCTTGGGTGTCTTACAGAAATACAGAGGCTGTTATAAGGTACTTGTTTGAATATCTTACAGAAATACAAAGACTTTTATATGGGATTTAGTTTTGTTGTCAGTGTAGCTTTTTCACGGCATTATGTGTAGAAATCTGGTTCTATTTGCTTGGTTCCTCTTATAAGGTTCATCCAAGTGTGAATCATTGAACACGTGCAAGCAAAGAGTGGTTGCACAAGTGGAAGATTGCATAGATAAGATGAATTGAACACAACGATGGAAGGGACAGAGAGAGAGCAAAGGGGAAAAAATTTAGTTGAGAAAATAGAGATAAAAGATTTGAGGAGAGTTTGTATCTGTTGAAATGCAATGCAGGATAAGAGTGACTAGACACCTCCTGAACTAAATTGGCCCACCCCCCCTTTCTTTATTCTGTTACTGTCTTTTTTATAAGGACTGGCAACTATGCGGGCTTTTTGTTACCTCATTTTGTTTTGCCCTTGGCCAGTCCTTTGTAATGTTAAAGAAGAAAAAAAAAAGAGTGGAGCAATGAGGTGGAAAGAAGAGCTATTGTTTGTAATATTAAAGATGTGATAGAGGAAAAATTGAGGACAAGGGATATTTGGTGTCCGTGTGGGATTCTTTGACATTGTAAAAAAAAAAGATATATGAATAATAGTGTTGTGGAATAACGATATAGTTCATTTGATATTCAATGAAAATATCATCAAGATAAAGTGTGTCCGTGTGTGTGTGTATGTGTGTGTGTGTGTGTGTGTGTGCGTGTGTGTGTGTGTGTGTGTGTGTGTGTTTGTGTCTGTGTGTGTGTGTGTGTATTCATCTAGTTGTATTTTACAGGGCCTGAGCAACGCTCGTATGGTCCCGTCTCCATATCAACATTTTTTTATCATTCATCCTTAGTGCTTAGTGTAGGCCGAAGCCACCACCCCGGGAGGCGGGTCACAAACCCCCGGCTAACGCCTGGTGTGTGTATGTGTGTGTCTGTGTGTGTGTGTGTGTGTGTATGTGTATGTGTGTGTGTGTGTGTGTGTGTGTGTGTGTGTGTGTGTGCATGTGTATGTGTGTGTGTATGTGTGTGTCTGTGTGTGTGTGTGTGTGTATGTGTATGTGTGTGTGTGTGTGTGTGTGTGTGTGTGTGTGTGTGTGTGTGTGTGTGTGTGTGTGTGTGTGTGTGTGTGTGTGTGTGTGTGTGTGTGTGTGTGTGTGTCCAGAGTTATGTAGTGGGGAGGGGGACTAAACAATAAGTTGAACAAAGGCAGCGTCATATAGTTCTTGGACTTCAGTTCAAGTCTGAATTATTTAGTAGTGATTCGCAGAGAAACTGAAACGAAACGTATTGTGCTCTTTCTCTTTCATCTTTTTCTCTGAAACTCTATACTGTTATTGTCATTCGATACCTAATGCAATTTTCTTTCATCACTAGCTAAAGTTATGGCAGTAATAGTAATAAAAGTAGTAGTAGTAATAGTTATTGTAGTAGTAAAAGTTGTAATGGTGTGTCACCAGAAGCAATATTTTTCTTTTGTGATATCATTATTTTAGTTGTTTTTGTTGTTATGATGATAAAATTATAATTTCTATAATCATGATTGTCATTTTTATCACTATTATTGTTGTCACTATCATCATTATTATTACCCCTGTTGCTATTGCTTCTACCACTACTTTGCTACCACTGCTGCAGCTACTACTACTACTACTACTGCTGCTGCTGCTGCTGCTGCTACTACTACTACTACTACTACTACTACTACTACTACTACTACTACTACTACTACTACTACTACTACTACTACTACTACTACTACTACTACTACTACTACTACTACTACTACTACTACTACTAAAACTACTGCTGCTGCTGCTGCTACTACTACTACTACTTTTTTTTTTTTTCTACTACTACTACTACTACTACAATATACCTCCACCGCCTCTTTATTTGCAGCGGGTACGCCATAGCCCCACCTCGCTATTGACTGTGGCATCCAACCTTACAACTACCCCTAAAAATACATACATTTACTAACTAACTACCCCTAAATTTACAAACCTACTCTATTCCTAACCTATCCACCCTTATCCCACTCTCTACCAATGTGGCCTCGCAATCGAGGTCACCTATGTCCGTGTTAGAGGGAGTGGAGTATCTCGTACCCCTGAGACACAGGAGGGCAGACCGGAGCAGGGAGAAGGAGAGGCGACACCTCATCCAGGCGGCGACGGAGCTCCTTGGCTGGTGCTTCTTTACTGACATCAAGTCAGCTAGTCTTGAGTAGAAGCTCCTAGCCTTGGGGGCCATGCCGCCAGATGTGGTGAAGACCAGGGGCGTGAAGGTACCATGGTCGACTTGCAGGATCCTATCGCCATAGGCCCTTGTCTTCTCCAGCTCGTTCCTGTGGTGGACAGCCTCGAGGGAGAGCTCACGATGGGAGGCGGCCATCGGGTCGAAGACCCGGATGTCCAAAAAGGTCCGCTGCCCTCTGGTCCAGAATCCCCGAGCACAGATGTCCACGCGAGCCTCAGGGGCGGTATTGGCTGTCCTGTACCGCAGGAGTTCCCCATCTAGAGGCAGAAGGGTTGGCTCGGTGGAGACGTCGTGGCACACCTCCTTGAGCATGCTGGCTGTCAGGTCCCTCACCTCGTCGTGCCTGATACACACGAATCCCCCCTTTTTGCACGTCATGGTGTGGTCTGCGCTGTTGGGGGATCCACACACACAGGTGTTGGGGAGTCCTTCCACTGGCCAGCCGTACCTCAGAGCAACGGCATCGACAAATTCTTGTTTGTTGAGGTTGAAGCCCTTTGCTCTGATTGGTAGTGATGTTAGCCAGTTGGACGCTCCCGTCTCCTGTGCGATGTGGATTTTTCTCACGGTGTCTGGATGCAGGATGGTCGAAAGGTGTTCAAGGCTGGTCTTCTGCCCTGCTGCCTGTCTCGTGAGAATCGTTTCTTTTGCTCAGCGATCACACTTTGGTCGATTTCACCTTGTGCGTCCTGAGCGATGATCATATCCGTGAGGGACCTGGTAAGGTTGATGGAGTTGAGGTTCTCCACCTCAGCCATCTTCTCAGGAGAGGTGATTCCCATCCCGCCTAGTCTTGGAGGGAGTTCGAGCAACGCCCTCGCGTCATTCCTCAGGACGGGAGATCTCAGTAACGCTGGTATGAAGGTGTTCTTTATAGATTCCTCCAGCGGTCTGAGGAGAGGGCTGATGTCCGGGATGGTGCGCATGACGAAGTTCCACCGATGTTGCAGGCCATGCGTGTATGCCGCGTAGGCTGCGTGAGGCTCGGTCTTGGCCATGGCTGACAGGACATCGACCTCGTGCACCCACTCAGACACTTCTCTCCGACGTACTCCTTCTTATACTCCTCTGTTCCAATAACAGCACCCAAGTGCCGCTGTCCTTCCTTCGTTACCACAATTCCACTGCCACTGAAGATGTTTACAGCCCCGTCATAGTGCTCTGGCTTGACGATGAGGAAGGATTTAGCGGCGTTGGGTGTGTATCCTATGGTAGGGCCATTGGCATGTATTAACCCCCACCAGTGGCTTAGGTCTGTAATTTGCCGGCCCCTGACAGGTCGTCAGCATATGCCACCTGCTTCACCTTGGTTTTTTCAAACGCAATCACGTCTTGAAGGACTGACATGCCAAGGGCGTACATCGCCATGGCCACTGGGTCACCTTGAGCTGTTCCTTCCCTTGACTCTAACACCCTAGCCTTATTGCTACCACTCCTATTTACATATAATTTAGAGGGTTCACTATAAGTGTTATCGGCGTATGTAGCCAGGGAAGGACACTTGATTTTATATTATGAAGCATTGTTTTTCTGTTAATGGAGTTAAACGCGTTTTTTGCGTCCACTAACAGAACCGCTTCACAGTCTTCTTGGGCGAAGATCTCCCTCATGGCGTGGATGGCTGCTTCCCTCCTGCCTGTTGCCCTGCGCATACCTGGAGGTTCCCCGCCGCCTTCCTCACATCCTCCTTGACGACAGCCATGATGCATTTACCCATGACGCGTCGTATGACTTCGCCAATGCCAATGGGTCTGCATCCTGGCTTCTTGTCCAGGGGAATGAGGCGGCAGGCTGTGAAGGCGTCGAGATGGTGACAAGTGGTGGTGGCAAGTTTCCTTGCTAGTGCTGCGAGAGCACTGCAGAGGTCACTAGCGCCACTGCCACAAATGGTGCTGCTCAGCAGGCGACGCCACCCTCTCGCGTCCAGGCCTGAGGGACCAGCACTGCCATGTGTCTGGAGGGATTTTTTCCACACCATTTCCCCCGTGATCATCTCGTAAATGACACTGTTCGGGGGTATGTGCATGCCCTGCAGTCTGAGTCCGGTTAAGTCGCTGGGAGGAGGATGTTTTTCCTCCAGCTGTCTGATGGTTTCCCTTGTGAGGGGCAACACACCGCCGGACTCATTCTCGTTGAGAGCCGCCAGTGCCGATGACACGTTGCCTTGTCGCATCCTGTCGGCAAAGCTACGGGCTTTATCCTCTTCTCTGTGACGGTTGATGGAGGGTCTCAGCAGTCTCTTCTGTATGGCCCTGGCCTCCTCCAGGAGCTCGTCTCGTTTGTTTTCAAGCCACAGTTCCACTCTTCTTGAGACTGCCTTTACGTTTTCACTTGTCTTGCTCTTCTTGTGTGTCTTTTGAAAGAAAAGCTTTGGCAACAGAAAGAGCAGTTTGAGGGCAAACGGTGATAGAGGCGTGTCGAGGTTGTAGTAGTTGAGGAGGGCAGCCATTTCCTTGGTGATTTTGGTGGTGGCCAGGCATTTTGGTGGTTCAAAGAGGTTGCTTGTAGACCATCAGCTAGCTCGCGGTAGGTGTCGCCCACCCATATGGTTGTTTCAGCCTCTGTCAGATCCTTCCATATGGCGTTCACTCTCCGGTTTTCATTTCTTGCCCCTCCAGGGTTGGGTGGTGGCGGTGGCAGTGTCGGTGGCGGTGGTGGTGGCGGCGGCGGAGGTGGGGGTGGCGGCTGCGGAGGGGGAGGCGGCGGCGGCAACTGCATTGGTGGTGGCAGTGGCAGCAGGCCGCCCACCGCTCCCTCCTCTGTCTCCCTCGCTTGCTGCTGCTCCTCATCTCGCTGGGGATCCTGGCCGTCGTTTGGCCTCACTTCCTCCCTCTCCCCGCCCCGGGGGTCACGTCCCCAGGGTTCCTGCACCGGTCTCCTTTCCTACAGGATGTACATTTTCTGCTGTTTCTCGCACACCAACACTTGTGGCATTTATTATCCTGTTTGGTGCATATACAACATCTTCGTCCGGGTGAATTAGACATTGGCTAGATAGCATTACAGCAATGGTCACAAATATCCGGCCCGACAGGCAACAACAATGGTACAGAATGTTTGTAGCAATATTAGCAGTATTAGGGTAATAGTAGTATTGGAATCAGAATATTAATGACGTTTAACATTATAGTATGTCTGATTTGCAAACAGCGCTAACAACAGCTGATATATAAATGACAAACGTGTAATGTGTAATGTGTAATAACGTGTAAACGTGTAATAACTACTACTACTACTACTACTACTACTACTACTACTACTGCTGCTGCTGCTGCTGCTGCTGCTACTACTACTACTACTACTACTACTACTACTACTACTACTACTACTACTACTAATAATAATAATAATAATAATAATAATAATAATAATAATAATAATAATATAACTAAAAGCGATAATGATAATAATAATAACAAAAATAAGAATAAGAATAGCAATAATAATGATGATAACAATGATAATGATAACAGTAATAATTATAAATATTTACGTTCTTTTTCTTATTATATCGTTTGTGCTCACCAGTGGATGAAATAACGGCTCGTGCTCGTGTTGTTTCGGCCAATCAGGGGTCACCGTGTGTTGTTTTCGATAATAATGACGCCTTGTTTGTGGCTGTTGTCCTCTGACTCATAATGACGGTCATGAAAATTAATGACTTTTATTTTATTTTATTTTTTTACAGATTGTTTTCAATTCAGCTGCATGATTGCTTGTGATGTGCTGTGAACTTGTAATTATATTATTTGAGGCAGTTGATGAGAAAAGTCTACCATGAATATTGTCGTGAACATTTATTGTCGAATATTCATGTTTCTCATAGAATTTGATACAGATCGTGCAGTTTGCTTTCATATAATTATAAGTGTGTGTGTGTGTGTGTGTGTGTGTGTGTGTGTGTGTGTGTGTGTGTGTGTGTGTGTGTGTGTGTGTGTGTGTGTGTGTGTGTGTGTGTTTATACATATTTCGAAATAAACGAGCCGCTTTCTCATGAATCACACCATTATAACCAACTTTTTTCATCCACTATTCTATCGTCAAAATAAAAATTCAATAAATCAAACGCAAAAAAAATTATGGTTCCTCCAAGTATAAGCATTCTATTGAAGGTTGTATTGGCGGTAAGAACCTGCTTAAGAGGGAGTGTGTTTGATATTCAAATGAAGGGACTGTGATGGGTCAGCGGAGGAGGCTGTGAGCGGTGGGTGGGGCGCCGCCTGCCTACTTTATGAAGATTGATGGTTGAGCGCCTCCCTTCCCCTCCCACCCACCCCTTCCCCCCCTTGCCCTCCAACACACGACCCCGCACACGTCATACACTTAAAGCCTCTCTGCGTGTCGTGCCCTGGTGGTAGGGAGAAAGGGGAAGGGGTAGGAAGGGTAGGGTAAGCCGGAGAATGAGAGAGGGAAAAGGAAGGGATGAAAGGAGGGTTGTGCCTTGTCGTGGGGCAGACTAAAGAGGGACCACAGACCGAGACCCTTTCTTTACCTGCGTGTTGTTGTGTTGTCGTCACCTGTTCACTTCAGCTCACTCAAGACTAAAACACTTTTGATGTTGCTGTCAATATTATTTTATATATAAGAGTGTGTCTGTTTATCCATTAATATATAATTATTTATTAATTAGAATATTAGATGATATTCACTTACGCTTTAGCCAATGGTGAAGTTTTACATAAGAAAAGATTAATGTGAGTTTCAGTTACTGCATTTAATCCTTTATGGCAAAAAACATATCATGCTTTGTGTTCAGTACATGTATTTCATCTTCCACGTGCAGTGTATTCCCTCCACAAGAAAAATTAATACCATCCACCACATGAAAAAGAACACAA
This sequence comes from Chionoecetes opilio, assembly GCA_016584305.1. NCBI lineage: Eukaryota > Metazoa > Arthropoda > Malacostraca > Decapoda > Majidae > Chionoecetes > Chionoecetes opilio. Next base: position 451,057 of record JACEEZ010023161.1, read on the forward strand.
TGAATACCGCCCCACTGAGTCCCTTTGAATAATTTAATAACTCGGGTCGTGGAAATCACAATACTTCTGCGATCTTTTTACAACCTGACTCGCGATATGATCAAATAATGTCGCCGCCGTAAGTTAAGATCTGATGTAGCGTCGTTCGAATTCTGCGAAAATTACAGACTCGCGTGAATTAATTTCATGTCATACGTTTTGGAGGCGAATATTACACCGCTGTTTCTCCTGAGCTAATCTGTGGTGACGCCAGGGTGGTGACAATGGTTGTGGTGGTGACGCGGTGCTGATAGCGATGATAGGATGGTGACAGTGATGGTAGGAGTGTGATGTTATGGTAGTGATAATGATGACGTTTTTGGTGGTAATGGTGATGCGAGAAGAGAATGTGGTGATGGTGGTGATGCTTTTGTAGTGTCTGAGATGGCGATGGTTGTGATGTGTTTTTCAACGAAGGTGATGATAGTGGTGATGTTTTTGTAGTGTGCACAGTCTTTTAAGCGAGGGATCCACCGTGCAATAAGATCAGAAGCATTACAATAAGTCAATAGAGAATAAATATCATATAATAATAATCAATAAATCAAGTAATCAAATAATCAAAAATAAAATCATCCTTACCTAATATGAAAGTCAATAGATTATTTATTTAGAAGCACAACTTTTATCCGGAAAAATAATAGTTTCTTACTTATTTCATCTCATTACAGTAACATAATCAACTTAGCTTACCATAGTGACGAAGAAACGTGTCATCTGATTCTAAAGGCACGTGTCATGGAGAGGGAAAGATTTACCTTGTCACGCTGCGGCCTTACCATTTATAACACTTTGGGACAGAGGACATCTTTAGCTTTCTGAATACTTACTACCTTATCTTAGCCACCTTTTAAGATATCTATGATTAATAACAGTTTAAATAAAAGTAAGAAAGAAAAAAAAACTCCTGACCTGAAGCTTCCCACCACTTCTTCCCACCACGTTATCCCTCAAAGGCGTAAGAGAGATGATGTCATGAACGAACTAACACACCTAACACACCTGACACAGCATGGAGATAGAAAATAATCTCCTAACGAACCCAGTCTTATTTTCTAGTTTGTTATGCTTCCTCGGGGCGTGAGCGACGGGCCGAGGGTCGTGGGTGCTCGGTGAGGTGCTGGTGATTGGTTCCCAGGCCTGTGTTTACCTCTGGCCGGAATAATGTTTGAGCGGCGGTCGATCTTAAGTGAGTTTTCAAGTGTGTTTTGTTACTCGAGTACTCTGTGCCTGCCGTGTGGGGGCGTTTGAGGGGATCTGAAATGTTTGCCCGTCCAAGATAACACAACAGCCTGGGAAAGTTTGCTTGGTGTTGTGTTTCCTGTAAGAGGCTCCTTCTCTCCCTCATTCCCTCCCTCCTGCCACTCTCCCTCCTCTCTCTCCTCTCTTTCACTCTCCCTTTTCCTGAATCCCCCTCTCCCTTCCTGCTTCACACGCCTTACGCCTCATGCACTCTTAATAGTCTGAGCCACAAAGTTCTTCAAGTAGATATACATAGCTAACTAATAGCCTCAAAATGGTGATGAAAAATTATATATCTACTGCACAAGCTATGAATGACTCCCGTTATGCCGGATGTTGATTCTTCTTCTTCTTCTTGTGACCTTTGACGCTTAGTATCGCTTCATAGGTCCTCTTCAACTTCGTCTCCTTACTTACAATTTTGTCAACTCTTCCTTTGGCTATTTCACTTGGGATCTTAATGCCTTGTCCAGGAATATTGTCTCCAGATGCCTCCAGATATTCATTCATCTGAGCGATCTGTGATGAATGGTTCGCGTGAATAGGTAATCAAATGGTTTTCACTTATGTTGTTATTGGTTGAGATCAGAGAGAAGATTTGTTGTTTTTCTGAGTCACTGGTTTTTTATATATATCTCCGAGGCGCCTCCGTTGACCTGTGCCAAGATCCCTGTCAAGAAAGATCAAGGGGCTTAAGAATGAGTTGATGGATCGCGCCGAGCTGTTGTGTTCCGACGGATGCCGTAAATAAGAAATGTTTGCTTTGCGTCTTACAATTGTGGTGAGAGGCTTCTGACCTCCTGCTGCTCGAAAGGAAGAGAAACGCACCATAAATTTAGATAATACTGAGAAAGTGAGTGGCTTGCGGAACAGAGGTTGAGAAGGAATGAGGAAAAGGAGAGGGAGAAAGATGATAAATGAATGAAGGAGAGTGTAGTAGAGGTGGAGAACAGTGGAGGAGGGAACAGGAGGGAGAGCCGGGGGAGAGAGGAAAAGGAGAGGGAGGAAGATGATAATTAGTTAATGAAAAAAATGTAGGAGAAGTGGAGAATCGTGAAGGGGGGAACAGGAGAGAGAGGAAGATGATATATATAATGAATGAAGGAGAATGTTTTAGAATAAGTGGAGAATGGTGAAGGGGGGAACAGGAGGGTGAGCCAGGAAAGAGAGGAAAAGGAGAGGGAGGAAGAGGAGAAATAATAAATGAAGGAGAATGTAATAGAAGAAGTGGAGAACAGTGAAGGAAGGAACAGGAGGGAGTGCGGGGGGAGAGAGGAAAAAGAAAGGGAGGAAGAGGAGAAATAGTGAATGAAGGAGGATGTAGTAGAAGAAGTGGAGAATGGTGAAGGGGGGAACAGGAGGCAGAGACGGCTGCCGGATAGGGGGGCTGGGGGGGAAAGGGGGGGGGGCGTGCAAGGCGGTGGCTGTCACTTGTGTTTACCAGACGTGTAATTGGCACACTCGTAACTCATGGCTGTTGACGGGCTGGCGGTAAATGGTCGGCTACGTGTTGGTGTTGTCAGCCTCCAGCAGCCTCAGAGTCGCTCCTTCTCACCTCAGTAAGCGGACGTTTTGGCCACGGACGTTTCGACCACGAACGTTTTGGCCGTTAGGTTAGGTTAGGTTAGGTTAGATTAGGTTAGGTTAGGCTGAGGTTAGGTCAGGTCAGGTCAGGTCAGGTTTTTTAGAGACCTAGGATTAGTGAGACGGTTAGTTTTTTTTTCCTGTGACCAAAACGTCCGTGGCCAAAAGGTCCTACATTCTCTCGCCTCCACACTCGGAAACACTGACCCGAAAAATCAGAAAAGTTATATCCACTACAAGCCAATGTCCAATACGAGCCATTGTGAAATATTTAGCTAACACAATGACGTACTCAGCATCTGTAAGTGATCATAATATTACCAAAACTAACTTTACCCCTTCTCACCTCCACGCTCGGAAACACTTACACAAGAAATCAGAAAAGTTATATCCAATACAAGCCACTGTGAAATATTTAGTTAGCACAATGACGTACTCAGCATCTTTAATTGATCATAATATTACCCAAACTGTAGCATTGTCAATATGAATTATTGAATGCTACTGTAACATGATCGGACATGTAGTGAGAGGAGGATGGGTAAGGCAGTAATCCTAAACTCCTTGGATTCCACGGTGGCAAGCGCTGTAATGTAATCCTTTTGAGGCAGAGTTTGAGTCATTATGGCTAAGACTTGGCTCGGTAAGACCCTTTCAAGTGTTGTGACGCGTGTAACGCCCGCGAGGCTGTGAAAGGAGAGCACGAGGAGAGCGAGGAGGGAAGGGATGCCGGCGTCTTGTTGCTGCGCTGTCAGCTTTGGTCTTCGCCTCCTTGGTGCCGTGAATTATCTTTCCTTTTTTTTTACATCACAAAGGACTGGCTATAGGCAACAAAAAAAAGTATCAAAAAGTCCGCTTAGTTGCCAGTCCCTATAAAGAAGACAGTAAAAGAATATAGAAAAGGGTGTGGGCCAATTTAGTTCGGGAGGTGTCTTGTCACTCCTCTCTTGAAGACATTTAAGTCGTAGGAAGGTGGAAAAATTGAAACATGAAGAGCATTCCAGAGTTTCCAGAATGTGCGTACATCGCATTATAGTATGTGAACGTTTAGGGAAAGAAATTATACAAGATATTTTTCATGAAATCTTCTCTGCTCAAACTTTCTTATTCGTTGATTTATTAAAGTGGTAGTTTCAATTTGCATCTCAGTGTTGTTGTTTGACTTTTAAGGAAAACTTTGAATGTAATGAATTGTGATATTTTTGTTAAGTATACAGTGTGTTGTTGTAACTAAAGATAAAGTTCACTTTCTTGATTTAAGTGTGTGTGTGTGTGTGTGTGTGTGTGTGTGTGTGTGTATGTGTATGTGTGTGTGTGTGTGTGTGTGTGTGTGTGTGTGTGTGTCTGTGTGTGTGTATGAGTGTACGGTGTATATGTGTGTGTGTGTGTGTGTGTGCGTGTATGTGTATGTGTGTGTGTGTGTGTCCCTTGTTAACGTGGTAATGGTGATACTGGTGAGAGGTGAAGCACTACCAACGCGCTGCTTCACTTGTCGCTGCTGCAGTTTAATGTTTACTCCATGGTCGTAATGGTAGAAGCGCACAATGGTCGTGTGAATAATGTTGGCAATTACAGTCGCAGGGATCGTGTTAGTGAATGGTGCCGGGGACAACAAGGAGCGGGAGCTGGAAATCCAAAAATAACATATGAAAGGGAACTGTAGTGCCTCGCCTTCTATGAATGTTTCCTTTGTGAGTGACAGCAATATGTCAACCTTTAATTTTATGGCACTGTTAACTGCTGCATATCATGACTGCTTTCCTTATGGGTTATTCTCATTATATTCCAATGGCCATGTAAAGGACTAAGCTTTCCACGCCAGGTCACGGGAAGTACTTTTAATCATGCTCTGATGATTGAAATAACGTGATAACAAGTGTTCCACGTTGCTGAAACTGCATCGTGACACCTGTTTATTCTTAAAGCTATGTTACTGTGGTGTATGTGGTGGAGGTAATATTCCCATCTAGCCTGGAAGCCAAAGGTCAAGCTATCAACGCCGCACTTGACCTTATCGACCTAACCCTCAGCCTCGTCGCGCCCCTCGTATGTCTCGCCGCGTCGCCGTGGGACCCGAGGGTCGCGTCGCTTCAATCTAGCAACAACAGGTCGACCTATGGACATGACCTCCGGCTGAATTATGTGGGTGAGGCCGTGACCCTCGTGTGCACCTGTCCTAGACACACTCTATGATTGATGAGCCGACCTGACCCCCTTGTCCAGTCTGTCAATAGCCATTGCTTCATTAGAGCGACAGTCGCCCGCTCCTCACATCACCCCGCACCCTCGCTCGCCACATTCCATCACCACAGGATCTGATGGGCTGGGGAGAGATGAAGAGGTTTCTTTAAAAAATTTGTTCACAGTTATTGATTTTCGCAATGTGAAACCTGTTACACACCTTTCGTTGCGATCCTTTGATGTCTTATTCCCGATGATTGCCGGGAAGGTTGCTGGAAGGTCAACCTCCCGATGGAGGTCGCTGATGATGCCAGCGACCTCCTATTTGAGGGAAAGTTAGATTCGCTCAAGTGTCAGGTGAACTGTAGGGGTCAGGTGTGCTGAGGCTTGATTACCTGTTGACACCCGAGAAATTTATTGATCCCGGACGCATGCGCGGCAGGGGAGGGCAGGGCGCTGACAGGGGAGGCTGCTCCCCGCCGGGCGAGGCACCTGCGGCGGGAACAAAACAATCAGAGGCGGAATGACGAGGAGGATGAGGTGGTGTGGCTGCTCCTTGATTACCTTTCTGAAGAAAACAACTGTTAACATTTACATAATGAAAAGGAACTTTTCACTTTTACCGCGTGCTGAAGCGATTTGAATATAAAATGTAGCTTTATAAATACTTTTTGAAGCTCAAGTACGTGACACGTGACATCTTGTTTGTGCAGAGAAGGTAGAAGCCTTCAAGAAGAAGCTTTCACTCTGGAATCGTCAAATCCAGGAGGGAATGTGGGAAGCTTTCCTATACTAGAAGAGATATTGGGGAATAAGACAGTCAGTCCCATGCTTGTAGAAAATATTGTTGCTCACCTCTCGCACCTTGAGACCACCATGACAAAGTACTTGCCCAAGGATCAAACATTTCCAGAATGGATTCAGCAGCCCATCCTGGCATATTTGAGTGATGCTGACAACCTGAAGGAGGAGCTTATTGATCTGCAGGTGAACCAGGATTGTCAGACAAAATTCCGTACATTACCATTGTCTGGCTTCTGGTGTGATCAGTTGGTAGCGTACCCTGGACTGGCGAGGGCAGCGATGGAGATTATCATTCCATTCCTTTTGCCGATAGTATTGGCAACCTTGGTGTTTTATTTTTGGAGAATGAACAAAACAAATGATCAAGCAGTACTTCACTTCATTTTACTTTATCCTTGTAATAGTGTAGCAACTGTAGTCTCTGTAACCAGATGTTAACCAGAAATAGGGGGTGCTGGACTTCCTAGAGCTGACTACAGGAGGTGCTGAGGTTGGAAAAGGTTAAGAAACGCTGTACTAGATGAATAATTGAATCCACGCTGTTGGCTGATGTTCCCTCACCATTTTTCTAATTCACACACACACAAACACACACACACACACACACACACACACACACACACACACACACACACACACACACACACACGCACACACGCACACACACACACACACACACACACACACACACACACACACACACCACACACACACACACACACACACACACACACACACACACACACACACACACACACACACACACACACACACCATCTCAGGCCCAGCTTTCGTTAAGGTCTCATAACCGCGTCTCATATACCTCCTTTGTATAGTCATTTATTTTTCATTTATCGATTAATGACTTTTTCACACGCCCTCCTACCTAGTCATCCCTCCTCCTCCTGCTCCTCCTCCTCCTCCTCTTACCACTCCTCCTCCTCCTCCTCTTACCACTCCTCCTCCTCTTCTCCTCCTCCTCTACCTCCTTGATCATAGCATCCCCTTATCACCTCAGTTCACCTTCGCCAGTGGTTTCGTCACTTCCCACAACAGGTAACAGGTGAGGGCAACCTTTATCTAAATGAATGCGAGGAAAACATGTTCGCTCGCCTGTGAAAGATTAAACCTCGCGTAGTTTGCGGACGACTTGCTACATCGCTGATAAAATTTTATGCGTTTTTTCATTCAATAAAGTACAGAGCGTTGCCCTTATAAGCAGTGCCCATCAATTGGCCGGACGCTATCAAGCCGTCATCAGTTAAAGTATTTTCCTCGTGCCCCTTGTATACCATGGAACTAAATTTTCATGGGTAATAGAAGGCAAGGCAGACCGCTGGGCGTGAGGAGTAATTGCCAAAATGGGCCAATTTTATTCGGACCTCTTGGAGACGCATCAAAGCAGCTTCATAGTCGCCATGCAGTAAGATCGCTCGCCTATTATTGATTGTTAAATGAATAGCGAAGGAGGGTGTAGTAGTAGTAGAGTAGAATAGAAGTACAGTAGAGAAGAAGTAGAATAGCGTGAGGGTAGAAAAGAAGGTACTGTAGATGAATCTGTTGGAATAAAAAAAAAGGTACCCCAGAAAAGGCCATTGAAGAGGAAGAGGAAGAATATTAAGAAGGGAACAGCTATCGAAATTTTTGATCGAGATGATTTTTATGTCTCGTTGATAGTAGCCAAGTGAGTTTATCTGATGATTACGATGCTACCCTATACGCCATACACTTTGCATTCTTTCACAGCCTTCTCTATTGATATTTTCTACCTCTCCCATTCTTTTCATTGCCTTTTTTCTAGCTTTTTCTATTTCGTTTTCGCAATCATTCACTTCCATATTTATCCTTCGGTATATAATCCACTTTCAATTATATTCTCAGAGTATTTCTTTCTTTATGTTCTCTCTCTCTCTCTCTCTCTCTCTCTCTCTCTCTCTCTCTCTCTCTCTTCTCTCTCTCTCTCTCTCTCTCTCTCTCTCTCTCTCTCTCTCTCTCTCTCTCTCTCTCTCTCTCTCTCTCTCTCTCTCTCTCTCTCTCTCTCTCTCTCTCTCTCTCTCTCTCTCACTAATCGAGTCCATCTGTGTCTTTAATGAAGCCGATGCCACCGCCTGTTTTTTCCCCTCCTCTAATGACCTCCAGCGCCAAGATTACAGTGCAATCGAGATCCTTTTCTTTTCACCAACTCGGCAACTCCACACAAGAACGCGGTGTCATATTCTGATTGTCAGCGGGAGGGGATTCGGGAGGAGCGGAAAAAAACTCGATTTAGTAACTGGTTCTTCAGGTTGTCAAGTAGATTTAAATGGGGAATAATTAGTTAGATGATGGGTCGTGGGCATCAAGATAAGGGTTATAAGGAACAGATGGTAAAGAGTAGTGGCAGTGAGTGGCTTAGGGTCTGTATGAGGGATCAGGGAAGGGTATGAGAGGTACGTGAGGTGTAAAGAGAACTAGAATAAGGGGATTAAAGTTTGTTAAGGGTTGGTTGGTTCTTTGAGTGCTTACCTCTTTTTTTTAATTGGTAGAGACTATGAGTAAGTGTGTGTGTGTGTGTGTGTGTGTGTGTGTGTGTGTGGTGTGTGTGTGTGTGTGTGTGTGCGCACCCACTTGCTTGTTTCTGTCAATTTCTGTCAGTCAGTCTGTATTTTTTTATCTTTCTTTCTTTTCACACAAACACACACACACACCCACCCACCCACACACACACACACACACACACACACACACACACACACACACACACACACACACACACACACACACACACACACACACACACACACACACACACACGCACGCACACATTCACACACTCACATACACACACATGCGTATATAGCCAAGGCAGATTGGACCAAGGAAACACAGAAGAATTTAGAAGACCGTAAAAGAAAGCAGCTAATCTTAACTGGATGTCTGAATACAAATAGGCGCTTTTGCACGACTCCACGGCGCCCCGACTCCCCCCCCACGACCACCCCACGGACCCCCACAGCCACCCCACGACCTCCCACGACCTCCCCACGACCCCCCCACGACAAACACACAAGGTGGTCCGCCCCAGTACTTACCTGAGGGACACATTATACCGCTCATTAGCTACTTGTCGCTGCTTACAAAACACCAGGCTCCCCAAGTTTGTCTCTGCCACACTTACAATCTTATTCAAATGACCCTTTAGCCAACAGCGGGCCTGGTGTACCCTGGATGGGATCGCCTGGCCTCTGCTTATTCAGAGGTATACGATGGTGTCTTGACTCCGCCCCACACCGACCCTCACCTTGTATCGGTTTCAGCTGATTTGCAACAGAAGAGATTTTTCAGGTAGATACAGGGGCCAGTAGAGGGCGTTACCTGCTCACTATATCTATCCTCAATGGAATCTGAGTTATAGTTTTATTTGAGAAACTTCAATACTTCAATGGCACGTGTATCTGCGGGTTAATTTGTTTATTTACTTACGTACCTACCTTACCTTACATACCTAGCTGGCCATTAGTTGTGCTCTAGGTGTGAGAATGGGTTACGTGTACCTGTGTGATATTGATGATACAGGTAAAAACTGGAGCACGCAAACTACAGATTTATGATTCATGGTCCTTGCCTAAGTCATAACATAAGAACATAAGAAAATAAGGCAGCTACAAGAGGCATACAAGAGAAGTCCCTATTCTCCTATACCAGTACTCTTTACCCATGCTAGCACCCTCTACACCATAACAAATAATTAGATATGGCAATAACTTTCATACCACGTCCAACAAACAAACTCTTTACCCATGTACTCTTTACTCTCTTTTCTTTTACCCTCTTTACCTTTCACCCAGTACTCTTTACCCATGCTATCACCCTCTACACCCTAACACATTATTAGCTATGGCAATGAAGCAGACTTTCATACCACGTCCAACAAATAAGCTCTTAAAATTAACTCTCAAAATTATCCCTCGTCTTCCGCCCCTCCGCCGTTTTGGGACCACGGATGAATTAGTGGTTTCCTTTTAGCCTCCTCGACTCTCTATAACTTATCCATACCCAAGCTGACCCTCGACCCCCCAGCAGTCTAAGGCGATATTTTAGCTCAGTGTCGATGTAGTGAATTATCAGCAGACTCCAGAACCCGTTTTCATATGTTACTACAAGGTGGCTCTCCATGTTTTCTGCTCTGCTTGTGTGTGTGCGTGTTTGCGCGCGTGTGTGTGTGTGTGTGTGTGTGTGTACGTTAGTGTGCGTGTGTCTGGGTGTTTGTGGGTAGGTGTGTGTGTGTGTGTGTGTGTGTGTGTGTGTGTGTGTGCGTGTTTGCGGCTGTGTGTATGTGTGTGTGTGTTTGTGTGTGTGTGTGTGTGTGTGTGTGTGTGTGTGTGTGTGTGTGTGTGTGTGTTGTGTGTGTGTGTGTGTGTGTGTGTGTGTGTGTGCGTGTGTGTGTGTGTGTCCGTGCGTGCGCGTGTGTGTGGGGGGGGGAGTGTGTGTGTGTGTCCCTTGCAATATCACAAGTAGGAAGGACCTTTTTTTATAGTGTTCTATTATATTTATTACAGAGAATATATTTAGCAGAAAGTTCATATGATAAGTAGAAATATTCCTGATCAAAATTAATAATGTTACCTAAGCCATCCATGAAAAAGCCACCGCTATAATCAAAGAAATCGTAAAATCATTAACGATAATTACACAGAATACGAGATGCTCATTATTCCTCAATGCCAGAAGGACTCCCTCTTGACCTGTTTTTTTTTTTTTTTTTTATTATATTTTATTTTATATCTTTGTTTGTTTTTTGCTTCAATGTTAAAATGTAATAGATGTAAATAAAGCTAAAAAATAATAATAATAAAACCTTACAGATCGCTTGTGTTCCTCATTAGCGTCGGGAGGTGTAACAGGAGGCGAGCAACACCAAGATCATAGCCTTTAGAATTAGGCTGTATTTATTATTATTTTTATATTACTTTACTAATATTACTACTTTACTTATTTACTACTATTACTTTACTATTACTTACTACTATTACTTTACTATTTACTATTACTACTATTACTACTATTTACTATTACTCTTTTATTTACTACTATTACTTTACTTTATTATTTAGGCCTAATTCTAAAGGCTTTGATCAAGATATTCACAAACGCAAGCACAAAACCAAAGCCTTTAGAATTAGGCTCTATTTATTATTTTACTTTATTTTATTATTTATACCTCATTCTAAAGGCTTTGACCAAGATATTCACAAACGCACCAAGGCGGAATATCCCATGCATTTTTACCTTTGACGTGTACCGCTGTTGCTTTTATTTCAATTTCTCTGTAAACAAACTAACATGAAAAAAATCTTTCACTACACAGCCAGAGCGCAAACTTTCTATCCTTTTTCAGTTTTTCACTCCTTCCTTACATCTTTTTCTATATTCCTCTTTTACAGTTTCTCATTTTTAGGTTGTGTGTGAATTTCCTGCTTCTCCTTTCATACAATTTTTTCCTCCTATCACCATCCCTTTCCATTTTCTTCCCTAATTCCTTACCGTCCTTGTCTTCTCTTAACCCCTTGAGGTCCAGAACGTAATTTCCATTGTAATTTGAGTATACCATTAGACCATTTTTAAGAATATAAGCAATATTTTATAGATATTATTTGTTTAGTATCCTTGTCCACTAGCTAATTTGGTATATCAAGATACTTTTCGTAATTTCATGGCTAACAACAGACGATTTTATATAGCAAAGGAAAGATCTGGGCGTGGAGGGGTTAAACTCTTTAAATCATCCCTCCCTCATACCTCATAAGTATCGACACTATAGGACACACACAGAGCCACATCTAAGACCTGTTGGACGCCGTTGTCTGAGGGAAGTGAAGGTAAACTCCATATAACATCACATCAAAGCCCTTAACCGGTATGTCATCCCTCACCTAAACTCCATAACAATATAACCAACGAACACATATGACTGAATAACCATGGGTAGATTAGTTAACAGGGCACTAAAAGTAAAGTCACCAACGATTGTCAGGGATATGTTAGATACACACAAAAAATTGCCCTTGACCCCAAGACGCCATCGCCATCAAGAATTATAAGTCACACGGAGCCTCTTGTCCTTAGCTGGCGACGCATTCCTTCCCTGAAAACCATAATTAACGCTACGTACCCAATTACCGTGACAGAAGTTTGATATAATGAGACAGCAATAGGCGAGTAGTGGGTGATTTTAGGCGTGGCTCATCCAAAATAAAAGCGAATGAAAAACCTGCTGACCATTATTTATCATCTTTCTTTTTTCCTTCACTTTACTTACAAACCTACTTGATTAGTTACCTACCATTTTTTTTTTTTTATTTCGCTTACGTACAATATGCTTCAAGGGGTCACTGAAGCAAGGAGGAATAAAAATGGATGAAAAACCTGTTGATTATTCCCGCTATTATCTTTCTTTTTTCCTTCACTTTACATACTTACTTAATTATTTACCAAAGGGGTCACTGGAGCATGGAGGAAGAAGTCTCGAGGGCACCAAAAAAGCGCTATGCATGTGGTCACGGCTGCCAACCAAAAGGATACCGACGCTTCAATCATTATCATAATCCTTTTTTTGATCAACCTCTCACGCTTAACATTACGTTCATCCTATTATACCCACAGCTGTATACCAATTACCTTATGAATTATTAACCGCCACTCTCTTTTTTCTTTTAACATGATGGTAGGGGAAAAAGTAGCAAGGTGTTCAGTGTTCCCAGCCTCCCTTATGGTGTTGGCGGGAAAAAAAGGGCGGGAAAAAAAAGTATCCCGGCGCTTTATGAATTTTTGCGTCGAGGGAGTAATTAGGGCTAAAGGGTAATCAGGTGTGCTTGATATGATGTGCAGGTACAGTGGCGAGGCTTGCTTTTTTTTTCTCTCTCTCTCTCTCTCTCTCTCTCTCTCTCTCTCTCTCTCTCTCTCTCTCTCTCTCTCTCTCTCTCTCTCTCTCTCTCTCTCTCTCTCTCTCTCTCTCTCTCTCTCTCTCTCTCTCTCTCTCTCTCTCTCTCTCTCTCTCTCTCTCTCTCTCTCTTTGTTTTTTTCATACATCTCAAACACTTCGACAATTTTGAAGCATTGATTTGTGAGAAGTGATTTATCATAATTATGCATCATCAAGTAATATATTAATATATATATATATATATTATGTATCATATATATATATATATCATATATATATATATATATATATATATATATTATATCTGGCACGTTTACTGTCATCCATTACAACCTTAAAGCTCACGATAGACACAAGTTAAGTAAGTCACAGTACAAGAATCAAGGAGAAAACTGTGAAATAATACTTAAGTGTAGAGGCTTTGCGAGTCGTTCGGTACTTGCCTCGTGAACTTCAGCGGGAGGCAGGAGGCAGGAGGTTGGAGGCGGCTTGGCGACGGTGGCGGCGGTGGCGGTGTGCGCGGGACGAGTGGTCTGCCGTTTACTTCTATTTGTAACGCATTTAGAGGGTTCGCGTATCCACCTATGGTGTTACCGTATGTGTTGTGGTGTGTTCAGGTACTCAAAGGGTCTAAAAAAAAAATGAGTGCCAAGAATGTTTGAGTGCCAAAACAATTTGAGTACCAGCAAATTTTGAGTGCCAAAAATGTAACTTTTGTTTTCTTTTGTATAACTACAGTATGTGTACTAACATACACGGAATAGCTATACGTTACTTCATCCTGTGTTGCTCTATCTATGTAGTATGCTGTGTAAAAATATTTAAAATAATGGTATATCTTTTCATAAATATTTTTTTCCCTCTCTTCCCTTTGCTGGCAGCACTCTGGTAAAGATAAGAAATTTTGCAGGAAAAAATATGTTACTTTTCTGGGGGTTTTCATAATACACCTTTTCACTCTCAAATTAGAACAACAGAACTTCAAAATAAAACAAATGAATTTCAAAATATAATTGATGATTTTTTTCTTTAAATTTGAAATTCAGTTATTTTAATTTGAAGTTCAGTTGTTTTAATTTGAAATTCAGTTATTTTGATTTAAACTTTAGTTGTTTTAATATAAACTTCAGTTGTTTTATTTTAAACTTCAGTTGTTTTAATTTAAACTTCAGTTGTTTTAATTTGAGATTCACTTGTTTTAATTTGAGGTTCAGTTGTTTTAATTTGAGATTCACTTGTTTTAATTTGAGGTTCAGTTATTTTAATTTGAGGTTCAGTTGTTTTAATTTGAGAGTGAAAAGATGTAGTTCATATTTAGTTAAGGAAGATTTTGTTACGTTTAATTTAGGCAGTAAGTAAAAAAAGCAACCTTATTTCAGCAGTCATAAAAACATCGAACAGTATACGTAATACCTTTTTGTTTACTGGAGAGAGGAGAGAAGTTCAGCTGTAAGGAGTTAAGTATGTATTCAAAACTAATAAGAGAGAGAGGCTATCCGGGATTGAGTGTAATTATTGATTACTAAAACTCATGAAACATAATTATCAGCGCGAAAACAAACCATATGCAGTGAAAAAAGGAACACATTACAATCATCCCCAAAAAGCGACTCATTAAAATGTAATAAAAAAAAAAATTAAATACAGTTATGAAAGTGTTGTTGGATGAGGATGTTTATTGTGTTAAAAGGATAAAACTAGGATAAGCTGCTTTGTGTTTCCATGAAAGATAATATTATTTTTCCAATTATTTTTAGCATAATTCTTAAAAATGGTTTGATTCACGTAATAACTTAAGTCCGATGTAATTTGGTGGAAAGGCGAGGTCACTTCTGATGTAAAAGCGATAATTCAGGGTAGGAGGACGAGGAGGAGGATAAGGAGAAGGAGGAGTTGGAGGTAAAATAGGAGGTTATGTTATGTTAGTTAGGTTAGGTTAGATATAAAAGAGATAATTCAGGGTAGGAGGACGAGGAGGAGCAGGAGGAGGGAAGAAGGAGAAGGAGAGATGGAGGAAAAAGAGGAGAAGGAAGGACAGAAGCACATTATTTTTTGCATATTTTGGTGTGTGTGTGTGTGTATGTGTGTTGTCCTAGGTTTTTTTTTATTATTCCCATCACAAGCACATTCCTTCATCATTTATCCCGAACTAAATTGGACCATTCCCCCCTTTTTATATTATCTTACTGTCTTCCTTGGACTGGCAACTAAGCGGGGTTTTGGTACTTCTTTTTTCTGCCTTGATCAGTCCTTTGTGATGTAAAAAAAATATATATATCTGAGCGCCTCTTTCCTTGTTAGATCATCCCTTCCTGCTGTTTACTCTTCCCCCAGCCTTAGTTTCTATCCCCCTTCACCCTACATGTGCCGCTCGCTCTACAGGCCGCGACACAAGTCAAGATAAAGGCGAGTGCTCAGCCGTAAGGGGCCGTGAGGGAAGAGATCGAGGGGGACGAGGGAAAAGAGGGGATGGAGAAGTTAGGGAAGATAACAGAGTCCAGAGAGAGGGAGATAGACAGGGAGACAGGGAGAAGGAGATAAAAGTAAGACATCCTGAACCTCTTATCTCCAAGTGACCAGAAAATTCAATCGCCTTAAGAAGGTTGGCGTTCGTGGGCTGGGGCGCCGCGACTGTCTGGCTGGAAGCTGGCGGACGTCACTTATGAAGTCTTCTCGTCATCACAAACATCTTGAGGCAACAAAGCTTAATATACCGATCACATTGTGTACTATGTGTGAAAATATCCTGAAGAATCACCATCACTGCTTTTACCTAAATATGGAGTTTTGATGTCTGTCCTGGATAAAGAAAAGAGCAAAACAACGTTATGAAATGCTTATGAGACTGTAAGAGGAGCTTAAAAACGTAGCAGAAATCATGAGCTTAAAGAAAGAAAGAAAGAAACAATTGAGAAAGCTTAAAAACATGATATTTATTGTCGAGTATAAAGGAGCTTAATAACATAGTAGAGTGAATTCCAAGTAGACTTTGTCGGCTATAGTGGAGGAAGGAATGAAATGAACGTCAACATACCTTGAAATGCGGCACAAAGTTTCCTGTGAAGTGCCATCAGGAATGCAGAGTCGTGACGGCGGGACGCGAGGCTGTAATCTGGCGGGAAACTGACCGGGAAACTCCATCAGGGAGATCCCGGGAGGCGCGGCGCTCAGGCCCTGGATGCTCCCCGCTGCTCTCCCTGCCACGATGCATCCTTCCCTCCATGCGTCACCCAGGACATTATCTCTCTCTCTCTCTCTCTCTCTCTCTCTCTCTCTCTCTCTCTCTCTCTCTCTCTCTCTCTCTCTCTTCTTTTTATTCCTTCTTCCATACCTAACCATCTAGTAGAAGACCTACCATTGAGCCCGTGACCAATTTTTCCTGATCAAAGTTTGAAGGTGGTTTTTAAATGACTTGAGGATACGAACAAAATAAGCCCCCATGTCCCTCGCAAAAGTGCGGGCTAACTCCGCCAGGGGGCAAAATCCAAGATGGCCGCCGTGAAAACTAGATTTGTCATATTTTCACTCATTTAATAGCTATTAATATGTTCTTGGTGTCTAAATGTATGTTTTTTAGGTCAAGAAAAGCAATAATGACATCATAGAGTGGGTTTGTGGACAAAAAGTCATTGTAATTGATATTTTATACAAAATGAAGACAAAACATTTCAATATTCATCATTTTCGAGAACCGTATCATGCTTATTGGCTACTAATCACATGAAGCTTTTTTTCACTGGATTATAACTCAAGTTGATGTTACTGAAGAAAAAAATGCCCAATTCATCTCAAAACGTGTTACAAGAACTCCAAGTAACACGATATGTGTTACTCACAAACAATCTTAAAATCCCCTTATGTAGAACCAGTCATGCCCAACACAGCGTCATATTCAGAGGCTCTAAACTCTGGAATGAAGCTCCACTAGATATTAAAACCAGACCCTTTAACTCATTTAAATTACAAGTTAAACTACAGTTAAAAACTGCATACTAAGACTCTTACAGTTTGATACAATCGTAATTACAGAGTGCCATACAGCAATCTTATTAGAACATCATATATGTGGTGTAATTCATAGCAGTTGGTATTATTATTATTATTATTATTATCATTATTATTATTATTATTGTTGTTGTTTTGTTGTTGTTGTTGTTGTTGTTGTTGTTGTTGTTGTTGTTGTTGTTGTTGTTCCTATTATTGTCATTAATTATTATTGTTAATATTATTATTATTATTATTATTTATTATCATTTTTAGTACGATTATTATTATTAATCCTCTACTACCACTACTACTACTACTATACTACTACTGCTGCTACTACTACTAACTACTTAATATAATTATAGTATTATAATTATTGCTACTACTAATATTACTGTTATTATTATCATTATTATTATTATTATTATTATTATTTTTATTATTATTATTATTATATTGTTATTATTACTATTACTATTATCATTTTTTATTACAACACTACTACTACTATTACTGCTACTACTACTACTACTACTTTTTATACTACTAATTGTATTTCTCGTATTCACGACTGCTCTAGCTAACCAGCAGTGCATAGCGTTCATAAGGAGCCACGAGCTCAATGGACAAGATTTAGACCTATAAATGTTATTAACTTGTTTTGTAAATATAATGTTAATAAACAATCAATCAAATCAATCAATATGGCTGATACACAATATGAATTTGTTCTATTAGTATGTGTATATTGCCGATGTATTCTAGGTGTCAACACATAGGTTTTTCAGACCAAGGTTTTCAATGCTAACTTACATGAATTAATTTGTTAAATCAAAATTGAAAACAATTATTGATTTATCCTAACTCATTACATATTTCAGATAAATCAGGCAAAATCCACAACCTATCATAACTATTTAACTGACAATTATGGATAACATGAATGGGCAATATTATACATCAATGTCATTATCCTCGTCTTCATCATATGAATCGCTCTCTCCTGAATCAGTATCTCCTGGTGTTAGGTCTTGAAGTTGAACGACATCCTTCAAATGCATTGGTAGTGCTGGTCTCGTGTATCGCACTGGCTTATACAAGCCATTCTCAACAGCCCATCCATGTGAAAGTGGAGACGGAGAAGGATCTACCTTATGATAATTTAGAAGCATGTGTGTTTGATAATTTCCTCTTGTTACCTTCAGGGCATGTGAATCTCTATCTAGTGGAGGTCTCAGTGTTGATTTTTTCTTCATCTGGTTCCATTTTCGTGCCCTTGCTTCACCCATAGATTTGCTCACCTTGGCATTATAGATGTATCTTAAGGTGAATATTGCCATGTCATTCAGAACAGACTGTGTGACCAGCATTGACTTGCCAAAACAACACAGCAGAGCACGTGCATCATCTGAGATTCCCTTGGTAAAAATTGATACTTTCCCGTGGCCAAAAAAGGCAGTTGTGGAGTCTGATCCGCTGTGAATATGTAATTGAACTAATCATTGCTACCTCTTTGGAGCATAGTTTTTTTACAATCTATGATGTTCTTCTTCCTCTTGACTGCTAACACTCCATCTATTGTATGGGCAAAATATGCAGACAAAACTAGAACGTCTGTATCTTCAGCATCAATGACAACATCAGTATCAATGCCTGATCTTCTGATTTGGGTATATATAAAGAAGAGAATCGTGTCTGCTTCGATGTGTTCACATTCAAAATTGCCAATTCTGTCTCCTGTGGATAAATTCCAACACTTTGGACCCACTGAATATACAAACTGGACATTGGGATGTTCACAGCACCTTAGACGGATCTCATCTTGGATAAATGACTGCAAGCGTTGTTTATTAGCTGGATTGTGCAACAAATCCTGGAAAGCTCTAGCTGAGGGAAATTTGTCTGAAGGCCGGATGAAGATGTTCTTAGAGCCTTCAATATTACTAGAGCGAAGATTTTGTTCACTGCCTTTGATGGTAAATGGCAAGTCATAGCGGTCATTCACCAACACAATCTTTGAAGCATTTTTGTGTCTGGACATTATTATGGACAACATCTTGGAAGCATAATCCCGCCATGTGAAGCTAGTACCATCTGATTGTTCACGGTTCTCAAATGATGGGGTTTACAGACGCCATATGAATCACATATCAACTATAGCAATGTACTCCTTTGAATCCAAGGTCTCCATATATAATTTATCCACCAATTTGGACTTTTGGGTCTTTCTCATTGTCCCGTTAACGTTGTATATGGGCAAACATTCATCTGTCACTCGATATTCCATCACGTTAATGAGGTTAAACTTGTCGTCGTGTGCTTCTGCTAGTGCTATGATGGACGCCATTGCCTTGTTCTCCATGGCCTCTGATTTGAAAACCTTGTCAGTATTGTCACCTATGACAGGTGGTGGATTACTGAAGTTCCGTCGTGAGTTTCTGTGCACTGTAGAGTAAAATGGTATATTGTCACTCAACATGCGGTCATTACAGACTATCCTGAACAGATCTTCACCATCGTGATGAGCAGACTCGAAATCATCAACAAGTGCAGTAAAAGCCAGAACACCAGATTGAAGAGATCTCAGATTAGGATTGTCTGTGTTGAATGGGTCACAGGAAAATTCAGTGATGTGATCAATATCCTGATCAATATTGATCAGTGATCAATATCCTGTACCGCCTGCTCATCCAGCTTCAAACGTGTTTTTTTGTTTTCACTGTGTTGCTGTTTTGACAGGGTACTCTGTGCCACAGTATGTAGAGATGATCTGACTTGGTTGACGGAGTTAACATTTCTTGAATCAGTGAACAACATCTTCTCATTTTTGAGAATTTTAAGCCAACCAGCTTTCATCTTCGATCCTTTGTTCATGGTCATCTCTATCCACAGATCAAGATATAAACAAGAGTAAGGTTTACCAGTGATTGACTGGGAAAACAAACCATCCCTCATGTAGGCTGTTCTCTCCTCAGGAAGATTGCTCAGCTCCAGCCAGTACTCCACCATCCACCTTCCATACTTGCTGTTGTCATAGATCTGCATCCAGGGCAACATCAAATGTAGAGATGCTTTGCATTCTTTCCAGTTCTGAGTTCTTAGGGCATGCAAGTTCATCATCAGAATCTCAGTCATCTCAAGAAAAGACATCCAGTATTTCGCCATTGGAGTACCTGAATTTGTTATCCTTTCAAACTCTTCTGCAACGATAGTTATGATGTTTGGGTTTGATTCTAGTAAGGAATAGCTCTGTTTACATTCTTGGAAGGATGATGATTGATGATGGGTCTCTCAAAATCCCCAGTTGACATTTGACATCTTCAGGCACAGAAGCACCATAGCACAGGCTGTATAATATGAGACTTCACATGAGTGCTTCATACATCAAGCGCAGACATCGAATGCTTCTCTTGTAGTGTTTGCCTCTTAATGCCTGGTCAACAGAACCTTCTGCGATTACTCCTGCCATGACGATAACATCTGACAAACCTGATCCATGGAAGCGTTTGTCGATGGCATAGATAAATGAGCAATGGATGTGAAAAGGCCCCATACAAGGTAAGATTATGTTAAATTGGTCTGGGTGTTCAAACCGAATCTGGACAATGAGTGTGTACACAGGCTTATCACCAACTAGCTGTATGAATGGTATGTTCTTGGCTATGGCTACAAGTACTAATCTCTTCATCACTTCATGAACCACTGATTTATGTGGTGGATTTGGGAATGTCAGGAAATAATAGGGTTTGCCCTTCACCACTGAAAGCTGAACAGAGGCTTGGAATCCTGCAAAGGCACCCACGGTTTGTTCAGAAACTACTCTGGGATTCATATTCTCATCAAGACGTGCCAATACATGAATATGGCTTCTCTTACGCTGCTTATTTGTGTCATATGGGGCGTCTATATTGGCTGGTAGTCTTATGCTTGGTGTATCACGTTGAACAGTTTTGTATGGCTGTACAAGATGTTTGAGAAGCACACAGGGCTTTCATATCGTCGGCTGTGGGAATGCTCAGAGATTGACGTGAAACAGCAGAAGTCTCCACCAAATCTTGTGGCTGGACAAACATGACATTGGTTCGATGAGATGTGTTTGCTCCAGTCAGAGTATCGTCTTTGAATTCATCATTGCCCATAACTGTTGTACCTGGTTGGCCCATGGCAAGCTCATCAGGACATGCTCTATTTGTTTCGATGTCAAACTTGGCCCACGCATCATAAAGATTCAGAACATCCTTGTAGCTGATTCCAAAAGAAAACTTATGCATCAAGTCAATTATTTCTCGACTTTGAGTCAGGCCATATAGCATCACTGCCAGCCTCACCTTGAATGATGTTCGTTTCCCCGTTATGTATGAAGTTAGCAGAGATGTCAGTGCCAGAACTGCCGGGTCTTTTTGGTCTTCACCAACCTTTGGCTTCTTCAACAAGGTTACAAATTTGTACAAGAGCTCTTCCGAGTCCTCCTCGTCCACCAATTCATCGACATGAGGTGGCCATGACATCACTTGTGCCTGTGATGCATGTGCATTGATCCGTTGTGCTACGGTCGAAATCAGTTGGTCGTCAGTTACACCCCAGCAGTTGATAGCAGCTTCTGCATAACTACCCCCAGAATAGGTGTCATAAACCAATGCACTGTGGTTCTTCTGGTATCGTTCATGAAAGCCTATGCGATCGTGAAATTCTTCCTGTATCATAGTTTTGATGGTGCATGATTTCACCACTCCAACATTCATTCCAAAAGTACGCAGCATCTGAATATAATCTTGAAGAAGGCTCTGTAATGTGCGAAGTTCATGCTGCTCCAGCACAACATTTCGAATATGTTTGAACCACATCTCTTTCACTTCTGATAAATGCACATGCTGCAGATGAAGATTGGAATCATCTTTTCCTGTATCTGAGGTGGCTGATATGTACTTTACCCAACATGTTCGGTGATAACGGATTTCAACTGCAAATGGGTCTGAAGTTGACTCAATAAAGGTCAACAGCCGTTCTCTCATGGTAAAATCTTCTAAGTACACAGTGTGGCTTTTGAAGGCATACCATGCATTCAGCTGTTGCATGATATGCCACTTGTCTCTTCCGCGATGTTTCTGGTCTTCAGGTTCCATACACCATATGCATAGGTTCTTGTCATGTACTAAACCTGTGATCGAACGCGTTTGTCTTGTACCAGTTTCAATTGGACCTTGACTTGACGTGGGGTCAGTTTGCATCTGTGCTGCAGTTCCTACATGTTCAGCATGGCATTTCTCTTTTCGACTCAGGGCTTGCTTCAGTTTTCTACTATTGAACAAGTTCAGCTTACAATTTTTATGGAAGTACACATCATTCGATCCATTTTCCCAGACAACTTCATCATACACTGAACCAAAGATATCCAGCCCGACCCATTGCTTTGCATGCTCCTTAAGATTGTTCCAGGCATCTAGGTTTGTGTTGTTCCGATCTTCATCACAATCAAGATGACACAAGATACAGGAACCAATGGCTGAATCTTCACTCCTCCGCTTTCGACTTTTCTGTGGTGGTCTCGACATCTTCCAATCTGTAAACAAAAGGACATGTTATTAAAAAGAGGATAATAAGGCAATCATATCTTAATAAATTTGACTGTAAATCAATGAGTAAATATGCTTGATACGATTATTGACGATTATTGACATTTTTCGTGTTCATTTTTTAATAAAATATTCAATTACAATGACTTTTTGTCCACAAATCCACTCTATGATGTCTTTATTGCTTTCCTTGACCTAAAAAACATACATTTAGACACCAAGAACATATTAATAACTATCAAATGAGTGAAGATATGACAAATCTAGTTTTCACGGCGGCCATCTTGGATTTTGCCCCCTGGCGGAGTTAGCCCGCACTTTTGCGAGGGACATGGGGGCTTATTTTGTTCAGTATCCTCAAGTCATTTAAAAACCACCTTCAAACCTTGATCAGGAAAAATTGGTCACGGGCTCAATGGTAGGGTCCTCTACTAATCTGTGTTCTTTCCACACCTCACCTCTCCTCTCTATCTCCCTCCTTCCTTCCCTTCCCTCTTCAAAACTACAGTTCCTTCAAGATTCCTCCCCGCCCTTGACGACGCCCGCCTCGCTGCTGCGGCGGACTGATAATAATATATTCATCCATGACTGCGTCCCCTCCCTCGCCTGCCAAACTATTCAGGCCCATCACCCTCTACGAAGAATAATGAACTTTTTTTACTCTCGCGCTCATGATACGAAAAATGCACCACGAAAAATTTGATATGCGAATCCCAGTTCCTTGAGTGATTAATATGTATAAGATTTTTTTTCTATGGATGGGCTTGTTTTTTAGTAACACAGGAAAATGAGCTGTTTCGTGTCCCGTCCCACAGTATAGTGCAAGAAGGGCGGGAGGATCTCAGGACCACGTTGGTTCCGGCCTTCAGTATGTCTCAGCTCGTTTCATATTTATCATTTTTACCTCTCTGAGCGATGTGTGTGTGTGTGTGTCTGTGTGTCTGTGTGTGTGTGTGTGTGTGTGTGTGTGTGTGTGTGTCTGTGTGTGTGCGCGTGTGTGTGTGTGTGTGTGTGTGTGTGTGTGTGTGTGTGTGTGTGTGTGTGTGTGTGTGTGTGTGTGTGTGTTTGTGTGTGTGTGTGTATTAATCTAGTTGTATTCATCTAGTTGTATTTTACAGGGCCAGAGCAACGCTCGTATGGCTCCGTCTCCATATCTACATTTATTTTTCTCATTCATCTTTTTTAGTGTTGGCCGAAGCCACCACCCCGGGAAGCGGGTCACAAACCCCCGGTTAACACCCGGTACCCATTCACTGCTGGGTGGACAGGGGCTCGGGTTTTAAGAAGACCGCCCGTCTGTCTTCGCTCCGCCCGGGGATCGAACCCGGGACTTCTCGGTTGTGAGCCGAGCGTGCTAACCCTTACACTACGGAGTTCCCCAAGTGTGGAGTGGAGTGTGTGTGTGTGTCTGTGTGTGTGTGTGTGTGTGTGTGTGTGTGTGTGTGTGTGTGTGTGTGTGTGTGTGTGTGTGTGTGTGTGTGTCCATTCAAACAAACAATATAATTTCAGGCACTACATAAATTTTATTTGATCATTTTTACTGAATTTTCATATATTATTGATTTTCCCAATTCAGATTATATATTATTTTTCTTCAGTATCGAATTTCACTAAATAATTCGTACTTAAGAGTTAATCTTATTTTTTTACTGACTTTTCTTTTGACTTAGACTCAACAAAACCTTCAAAAGCACTCTAGCCTCTCAACGGTACCCAAAACCACGTCCACCACCACTATATAGTAGGATCAATCCCTCTCTCTCGGCTTGGTAATCCTACACTAATCCCAAATTTACCTTAGGATCCTCTCCCGTCTGCTCGTCATTGATAATAAAACTTCATCCAAACCCACTGAGCCTCACATTGTATAGGGATAATTGGCCCTATTGAGCGGCCGAGCGGGAAACAAAAAAAGATGCCTGGAGACTGACCACTTCCTTCACCTCAAACGACAATGAATGCAGTATCAATTTATGCTCTATATGTCCTTACAAACCCTCTATAAAGCCTTAAAAGTCGACAATGAACGCAGTATTTATTCATGTTCAACTCTATAAAGCCTTTAAAACCTCTATAAAGCTTTATAGTCGACAATTAATACATTATTATTTATTAATGTTCAACTCTATAAAGCCTTAACCCCTTGAGACCCAAAACGTAATTTCCATTGTAATTTGGGTACCATTAGACGATTTTTTGTGAATATAAGCAATATTTCATAGATATGACCTGTTTAGTGTCCTTGTCGACTCACTAATTTGGTATATTCAGTTACTTTTCGTAATTCTATAGCTAACAACAGACGATTTAATATAGCATAGGAAAGATCTGGGCGAGAAGGGGTTAAAAAACATCTACAAAGCTTTAAGAGTTGCACTCTTACGAATTTTTTCACATATTTCAAAAACTCTTATATTATTT
Source organism: Chionoecetes opilio (assembly GCA_016584305.1). Taxonomy (NCBI): domain Eukaryota; kingdom Metazoa; phylum Arthropoda; class Malacostraca; order Decapoda; family Majidae; genus Chionoecetes; species Chionoecetes opilio. The sequence goes on from JACEEZ010023161.1 coordinate 475,810, forward strand.
TTGTATGCCTCTTACTATTATAAAATAGTAGTTTTCCTAACGTACTTGAGCTGGTTTTAAAAATACTCTCTTTGCTACATGTAAAAAAAAATGATAATGTGATGATATGAGAGGCACACCACTTTGCCTGCAGGGTGTTGCGGGCGGGCGGTGGGAGGCACAGGACGGCAGCCGTGCTCCGCGGGTCGTGGCCACAGGCGGGCCATAATTAGGGGGAGGCGATGTGTGAGAAAAGGCGGCGCCGCGTGTAATCAGCGGCCTTAATGACAAGCAAAGTGTGAGAGACTGCGAGTAGGAGGCCATGCACCCCAGCCGACGGTTCACAAACACGGACTCATGCACATACTCGTACACACACACACACACACACACACACACACACACACACACACACACACACACACACACACACACACACACACACACACACACACACACATTATTTTCCTCGTCTCCATCATCACCATCATTATCACATCTATAACGACCTCACACACACACACACACACACACACACACACACACACACACACACACACACACACACACACACACACACACACACACACACACACACACACACACACACACACACACACACACTCTTGTTTTCTTGTTTGTTTTGTTTAGAGGATAATGCCTCAGAGCCATAGTGATCTACCGCTGCTGCATATTAGTGTTGGCCGAAGCCACCACCCCGGGAGGGGGGGGTTACAAACCCCCGGCTGGCACCCGGTACCCATTCACTGCTGGGTGGACAGGGGCTAGGGATTTAAGAAAGACCACCCATCTATCTTTCGCTCCGCCCGGGGATCGAACCCGGGACTTCTCGGTTGTAAGCCGAGCGTGCTAACCACTACACTACGGAGTTCCACACACACACACACACACACACACACACACACACACACACACACACACACACACACACACACACACACACACACACACATACGCACACACACACATACACACACACAAGTACACACACAAACACACACACACCATAAACAATACATCACATCCTCAAGAATTTAACCATTGGGTCGGAAACAGAACCATTTTACGTAAAAATCGGTGAAAAAATGCGAGGATCCTTTTGTTGGAGTAAATTTCTTATGATGCGTCACTTATAAACGTGGCCTGTTACGTAATGCTAAAACTCCAAAAATATTAGATACTCACTACATATAGCACTTAAGTAGTAGATAACAGTAATATAATAGTAAGATAATAGTAGTAATCTATCATAATCTACTATTTAGATCATGTTCAATAGCTACAGGAAATCGTACAAATAGGAGTGAGGCTACACCTTTATCTAAAAAGAAGCAAGGTAAGACAGGGATGAATCGCACCTGTCCCACCTCTGGTCTGTTTCCTCACAATATATTTCTGACACATTTGACTACGTTTCCACCTCGTTAGGCGCACCTGGGAACACCTGCCGGGGTAACGTAGTGCAGGAGTCGACTGTAAACAAACAAAGCGGCGCCCGGTGCTAACAGGAGTAAACATCAAAGGCTGCAAGATGACGTTTATGGGTGTCATCCAAGCAGCGAGGTGTATCCCATTCGGTCCCAGCTGGTCCACGCACCACCTGTCTCCCTTCTTCCTTACCTTCCCTCTTCCTGTCTTCTTTCTTTTTTTTCTTCCTTCTCTGTTCATTCACTCCACCCATTCTCCTATTCCTGCTTCCTTTTATTTTCTTGCATAGGTCACTTTCCCTTTTTTTCGAGACATTCTCCCCTTCCTTCTTCCTTACCTTCCCTGTTCCTGTCAACCTTCTTTCTTTTCTTCCTTCTCTGTTCATTCACACCACCCGCTCTCCTATTTTTGTTTCCTTTTTTTCTTGCATCGCTCTGTTTTCCTGTTTTTCGAGACATTCTCCCCTTTCTTCTTCCTTACCTTCCCTCTTCCTGTCAACCCTCTTTCTTTTCTTCTCTGTTCATTCACATCACCCATTCTCCCATTCCTGCATCCTCTCCTTTCTTGCATCGTTCGTTTTCCCTGTTTTTCGAGACATTCTCCGTCCACCCATAATAGCTATTCCTCGTCACTCCTCGTCCATCTCCTCTTTCCCACTCATCCTCGACCCGCAACCCCGCCTTTACATCCAACTATGGAACAGTTTTTTTCCTCCTCAAGACACGTTCTTCCACCCTTCTTCATCTCCCCGTTTATCCTCTATTACCCTTATACTGATTCTGAGCTTCCTCCCTTGCCGTGTAATTAAATCACTTCCCTTTATCTCCCATAATGAGATAATACCTTAAATGGCAGTGTTTAATTAAGATTACCTCTGAGATATCTAAATATTTCCTTTTGTTATCACAGTATTCAACGTTTAATAACTCTGCAGGTGTATGTATTTATATGTGTGTGTGTGTGTGTGTGTGTGTGTGTGTGTGTGTGTGTGTGTGTGTGTGTGTGTGTGTGTGTGTGTGTGTGTGTATATATGTGTGTGTGTGTGTGTTTGGTGTGTGTGTGTGTGTGTGTGTGTTTGTGTTTGTGTGTGGATAGATGGGAGGGTATGTGTATACACGCACGCACGCAAAGTCACATATACTTTCTGGAAGCAGTTTAGAGAGCCTGTCAAGAAGGTTCCCTGAAACGTCGCAGAATAACCTCACTTCTGTAGATATATGAAAAATGCACACACACACACACACACACACACACACACACACACCACACACACACACACACACACACACACACACTAAACAAAACAGACAAAAACGGTCGCGCATCATACACACACCAACACGCCGCACACGCTTTGAAAACAGGTATGCCAACGCGACAATTCAGTTTGTCATTTCAGAGACGCCGATTACCGGAAGTACCTGAGACTTCATCCGTACGACCTGTATCAAAACCCGGTCCTGGCACGCCCACGCATCCCTCTTTTAGCACAACCCTCACCAACCGTTAACCTTCCAAGAGAACCGCAGTACATGTCATATTACGCAGCCCGAATACTGTTAATAGTACCCTTGGAGACTTTTCATCGGTACGACCTGTATACCAAAAACTCTCGAAGTAAACATTTGATCGCGACTAAGCATTCCTTTTAGAGCAACTAATAGATCAGACACAGACGTTACAGTACAGTTAAACCATTAATAGAAAGAACCTGCAGTGAAGATGACGCGAAGACAGAGAGAGAGAGAGCAGACAGAAGAAGAAGAGAGACAGAGAGACGAGACAGACGAAGAGAGACGACGAGAGAAGACAGACAGAAGAAGAGAGAAGACAGACGAGAAGAAGAAGACAGAAGAAGAGAGAGAATTGCCAAGTTGAGATTGGTCTTCCTCTGCTTGTTGGCTTAGCTCAACCACCA
>JACEEZ010023161.1:486655-491655 GCA_016584305.1 Chionoecetes opilio
AGAGCAGTAAGAGAGTATAGAGAGAGATAGAGAGCGATAGAGAGAAGAGGAGTTAGACGTATAGATATAGAGAGAAGACTAGTGATAGGATGACTGAGAAGTGAGCGAGAGAGGAAGTATCAGATGTACAGACAAATTTATGCTAGATATATAACTGAATGTTGGGTTAAAAAGGGAAAGAGAAAACTATGAAGGAAGGACGACAGCAAAAAGAAAAAGTTGGACTTCATTATGTTTTTTTTATGTTTTTTGTTGCGTCTTCACTGACTATAGTAGATGATAATGATGATAATCTGATAGTACAGGAGAGCATGCAACATACAAAATAATAAGTCTTGGTCTCGCCCTCATTAGCCGCCTCTTTAGCCCCCCCGCCTTACACTCGTCCCTTTGTGTTTTAATGAATTGGGCATTGATTCCTACCGTCGGACTGGAATTAATGACCATTCCTGAGGAACTGAATGCTGTCCATCTCAGGAAAGCCACTTCCAGATCCTTCTCTCTCATCTCTCTCCACAAACATCTCAAGGCTCCTCGTCGTCTTCATCAGACGCCCATCTTCATCGCCCTCTCCAACCTCTGATCACTCCGCATCTCTACTCTCTCTTTCTCCTCTGAACCCTCTTCATCCCTCGTCTCCTCTTTCTCCCTCCTACTCTTCGTCTCATCCTCTCGCTCATCTCAATTCTACTCCGTCCCTCTCTCTCCTCTCAATCGTCTCTCTCCCGTCTCCCCATCTCTCTCCTCTCGCCAGCCTCGTCTCTCATCCCGTCTCTCATTCTCGCTCTCAGTCAATCTCCTCTCTCCCCCCTCCTCCTCTCTCGTACTCTCTCTCTTCTCTCTCTCCTCTCTCTCTCCTCCTTTCTCTCCTCTCCATTCTCTCTTCCCAAATCCTCATCTCTCTCCCTCTGCATCTCTCCTCTCCAGGTCTCCCCCTTCTCGCTCTCATCGCTCTCCTCTCATCTCTCTCGATCTCCTCCCTCCTATCCTAGGTCTCTCTCTCTCTCTCTCTCTCAGTTTCTTTATCCACACCACACACACACCACACACACACACACACAATTCAAACACACATCATCACTACAACTACACACACACACCCACACACACACCACACACGCACAGCACACACACCACACACACACACACACACACACACACACCACACACACACACACACAAACACACACCCACAGACCCACACACACTACACACACATACACAATCAGAACAGCACGCGCCGCACACACAACACACACCACACACAACACACACCACACACACACACACACACACACCACACACACACAACGAAGCACACAAGACACAACACACGCGCGGCTAACGCACAATAACCACACACACCAAAGCACACAATCACACACACACACACCAGGGCACACACCCACACAACACTACACACACACACACCTCGCTGCGCACCACACACCACACACCCACACAGGAGCAACACACACACACACACACAGGGAACATCCCACACACACTCTCGCTCACACACACACACAAGAAACCCACATCTACAGAAACACAAACCCACACACACACACCACAGCACACACACGCGCGCACTCAGCACACGCAAACCACACAACACACACCTCACACACACACACACACACACACCTACACACAACACACCCACACACACACACACACACACACACGCGCGCGCACAGACACACACAGCACACACACACACCGACTACACACACAAACACACAAGACACCACGCATAACACAACGTACATATAATGATAACTTTGGCAGTAAGGATTTTCTGACTTTTATTCGTAGAAGCAATTTATTCTTTCCTTCCAAACTTTTTAAAAATGGGTCATACTCTCTTGCAGTAATTTTGTTTACAATGTTAGCAATAATGATGGTGGCGATTATCATTGTATTGTTTAGGATGAAGTTAAAAGAGAGAAAGCACGCTAATATTAATGCATGATCCCCAACGAACCGAAGCACCGTCGTCCAAGGCATCAGCAGCAACACCAGCTCGCCATGAACAAGTCTCCCTGGCTGTCGCGATGCAATCTTAATGGCCTCCGTTGTCCAGCTCTGGAGGCGACGCAGTAATCTCAATGCAAAGTAATAATTCATCCTGTCAGAGACCTTACCACACCTTGGCTACCGTCATCTCCAAAATAAGTCTCCCGTCGGTGTTTCGCAATCAATATAATCGTGCTTTGTCTTTGTTTTGACGGCGTAATTGCGTCGAAAGTGGAGGTTAGTGGATGAGTGTAGTGCAAACCCCTTCCCTTCCCTGCCACTATCTCGTCTTCCCTCGCCCTTCCATCTCCTCCGCCCTGACGCGTCCCTTCCTCAGCATGTAAGGAAGCCGCGCCTGGTACGCCACAGGACGCCCCGCAGGAGGTATAATGAAAATAATGAGACACTTATCGCCGTAACCACAGTCTCGGCGTGACGGAGATGAACATGTGATAATGGCCCGGGCTAGCAGGAACCTGGATATAGAATGGAAGCAAGTCTTACCTCAGGACGACCTTTGTAACGTCTGTGGCTTTTGTTAGATGCGACCCCGGTACTTTACCTTCCCGCCTGGCGCCTGCGAGTGTCTGGTGACGGAGCCTGGGCTGTCTGTGTCCTCAATGCAGGTCTCTCTACCGTCAATAACACTATAGTCGCCTATGCACTAATGTCGCCAGGCGCTATATATTACGAATTTTAGCATCACTACAGATTTGTATGTGCCACTAAAGAGGCATGCATAGTAGTTTATATTATGTACATGTCTTTAGTGGCACATACATTTAATTCATACAAGTCTGTAGTGATGCTAAAATTCGTAATATTCGCCTATAAAATTCGCCTGGCGACATTATTGCAGTGGCGACTATAGTGTTATTGACGGTAGGATGTGACAAACAGTCACGTAAATTCGTAATGCACGTAAAATAAGTAATTCGTTCTTTCCATCTATACTGTGGAAGAAAGACATTTTGTTTTATCAGAAGTTCATCTCGCGGAAGAGGAAGGAGGAAGAGATGAATAAGAGTAATAAGAAAATTATTGAGATAATGGAGGAAAAGACGAAGGAAGAGGAAGAGGAAGAGGAATAAGACAAGAATAAGAACAAGAAAATTATTGAGAAGAAGACGAAGAAGAAAGAAGAGGAATAGAAGATGGTCAGGAGCCAAAGTCAAGTTGTAGAAGAGATGTTTTGGATTTAATGCCGGCTCAGAGAAGTGAAAATAAGAAAGCTGTATACCAAGCTGAGCGTCCGTCTTGGCAAATGACTGAGGCAAACATTTGACCCGAAATAAATCACATGCGATCACGGGGACACACGGCCGCAGTCATAAATCCCCGAGAGGCCGAAAGCAAGAAGGGTGTTCCAGGCATAATCATGATAAACGTCGGCACGCACGCACAACGCAAATCTCCACGGCAAATACACACCAGCTCGCCTCGTGCAGGTCGACATGGCCGCTTACGAGCCTACACACACACACACACACACACACACACACACACACACACACACACACACACACACACACACACACACACACACACACACACACACACACACACACACACACACACACACACACACACAAACACACACACACACACAAACACACACACACACACAAACACACACACACACAAACACACACACACACACACACACACACACACACACACACACACCGACACACACACACACACACACACACACACACACACACACACACACTAAATGGACTAAATGAGGAGGTGATATCGGCAAAGAATGTGCACCAGTTGAAAGAAAGACTGGATAAATGGAGTTACGGAGACGGGACCACACGAGTGTAGCTCAGGCCATGTAAAACACAACTAGGTAAATACAACTAGGTAAACACACACACACACACACACACACACACACACACACACACACACACACACACACACACACACACACACACACACACACACACACAAACGCACGCAAACCAAGCCATTCCTCTACCTCTGAAATGACCCAGGTAAGAAAGTTAATGACGTGCGAGCGTTTATTTGAAGACCTGCAAACTTGTACCGCCCGTCTCCCCCTCCGCTGGCTGAACCGGATAAGAGTGTGGCTCTGGATAAGGTAATCGCGCGCGGCATACCTTTGAAGCTCAAGGGGTGGTGCTTCCATGCTTCACACCCCCTTGAGTAATGGTTAGCGGGATGGCTCATTGCTGCCGCCTCTGGGACTGGAGTGTGTAATTAGTGTAATGTGTGGCGGTGGCTGTGATTGGGAAGGTGAATGAGGTTGAAGTGGTTGTTTAAGTATTTTATTTTCCTCTCTCTCTCTCTCTCTCTCTCTCTCTCTCTCTCTCTCTCTCTCTCTCTCTCTCTCTTCTCTCTCTCTCTCTCTCTCTCTCTCTCTCTCTCTCTCTCTCTCTCTCTGAAGCACTCACATTGATTTTTTACGAAGCATACGTATTAGTGAAGCTGTTAAGGAGACGAGAAGGCATCCCATTACAGCCATACAGTGAACGCCGCAGCAAAATGGTTTTAAGAATACCTTTGATATTTATTTCCGTAGTGCATACACTAAGGCTTTTGCACATGCAGCGTCCTAATTTATAGATACGTAAATTTTTCATTGACTTGATTGGGATGGACTTGAGGGTCAGCGTTATCTTGCTTTCTTAAAGAATTTCATGCAGCTCTTTACTTTGATATGTAGTGTTTATATTTCACAGTAATCAAGGCGAAATGACAGACTATTTTCATCACGTAATGCATTTTTCATACCCTACAATAGTCTTTATATAGTTCGTCAGATTGTCGTTTATGATGAATTACCATGACATGACTGTTATATTTCATCCTGTTATTATAATGAAGAACTTAAACACACATACACACACAAAAATGGGAAAAAAATTAATTCCGCATCTTACTCTACGGACATGACACATATGATTTGAGTCACTTGAGTCACTCTGGGCCACTGCAAGATAACGTGT
>JACEEZ010023161.1:499155-503263 GCA_016584305.1 Chionoecetes opilio
ACTGTTACCCTTAGTCACCCCTAAAAACATTTTCTGTGGAGTGATATGTTTGTGGTCCCGTAAATTAAGCGAGCATGTTGATGAGCTGGATAGAAAGTGGAGCGAGGGTCTCTTTTCGGGTGGACAGCTTAGGAGCTGGGTGTGGAAGCTCCGTGGATAGGCCACGTGTTGTACTGAGTGTGGTACAAGGGAAGTATATTGTGTGTTGGGTGTGTGCTTGAGTTGGTGATTGACTTGGTGTATGATTGACTGATGGTGTAAGGTGTGTGTGTGTCGGAGGTGTATGGCGTGAGCAGCAGCTCAGCTGATGGTGTGTTGTGTGTCGGAGGTGTATGGCGTGAGCAGCAGCTCAGCTGATGGTGTGTTGTGTGTCGGAGGTGTATGGCGTGAGCAGCAGCTCAGCTGATGGTGTGTTGTGTGTCGGAGGTATATGGCGTGAGTAACAGCTGGTTGTGTGGAGGCGTGTAGCCTGGTGTGTGGTTTGTGTACGTGTTGACTGGCGTGTAAGCCTGATGGTGTGAGCAACAGCTGGTTGTGTGGAGGCGTGTAGCCTGGTGTGTGGTTTGTGTACGTGTGACTGGCGTGTAAGCCTGATGGTGTGAGCAACAGCTGGTTGTGTGGAGGCGGGGTGCCGTTTGGGGTTTTTGGGGTTTTTTACGGGGGTAAGTTTTTTGGGGGGGATGTAAATTTATGTTTAACATTAAAAACCCATGATAAAATTTTTTTATTATTTTGTTTTTAAAAATTTTAATAATTAAATAAAAGTGCAAAAAACCTTGGGGTTTAAGGTATTGTGGTTCTTAAAGGGGAGGTTGGTTTGGGGTGAGGGGGTGGAAAAGTAAAATTTTTAAAGGGAAACTGTACCCGGGGCCCGGGGGGGTTCCCTTTGAAGGAAGGCCTAAAAAAAATTCCAAAATAACTTTTTGGCCAAAAAGGAGGGGGGAAGGGTCCAACAACTTCCTTAAAAGTTTTTCCCCTTTATCCCCCCTTTTTCTTTATGAAACACCTCTTTTAATAATACCCTCATACCCTTTTTAATTTTTTTTTTTTTTTCCCCCCAAACAACTACATTTAACTTTATCTTCATTCACCTTCCTTATAAGTCTTTCCTCTATGATATAAGTAAGACCCACTACGTTTACATACATCACCTCTCTACTACTAATGCACATACCCCGTCGTATCCCCTTTTATTTTTTTAAATCTAACCGCAAAAAATAATTTAACAATCATTTCTTTTACTGTCTAAACACTCCTCTCTCACATTCCCAAACCCTCTCAGACCACCATCTATCCTAGAACCATTTCCGTCGCAGTCTCATAATTCCACCGGACGCGCCATCCATCTCCGCCTCGGCCCACAGGTTAGGGTGGACGGGTGGCGGGGCGCTAGGGCGGGGCGGGGCGGGGGACTTATTTCTGTGGCAATTACACCAAAGCCAGTACCTATCTAGTGCCCCCTTTTTTCCCCCCCCGGGAAAGGGGGATGGGAGAAGAAGGGGCGAGGGGAGAGAGAGAGAGAGAAGAGACGAGAGAGAGGAAGGGGAGGAGAGAAGGGAAAAGAGAGAGGAGAGGGGAGAGAGAGGGGAAAAAAAAAAATATGTTTTATCTTTTTCTCGCCCTCCTGTAACTTTCCTTGAGGGAAATTGAAAAAAAAAACACACCACACACACAAACCACCACCACACACACAAACCCCCACACACACACAACAACACACACCACACACCACACACAACACACACCACCCAAACACACACACACACCCCAAAACCACACACACAACACACATATGAAATGTCTTATGATTATGCGTTTTGAAGAAATCACTAATGCAAGAATAAAATTGCGTTAAACAAATACAGATAAAGGAAGACAGTAAAACAGAGAAGGAGCGAAGAATAAGGACGAAGGAAACGGCAAAAGAAGGAGAAGAGGAGGGGAGGGAGGGAGGGAGGGAGGGAGGGAGGGAGGGAGGGGGGAGGGGAGGGAGGGGGGGGGGGGAGGGGGGGGAGGGAGGGGGGGGAGGGGAGGGGCTCTAGGGGGAAGTTGGGTTCCTTCATAATTTTGGACGGTAATTAAAATAATTTATGAGAGACCCGCAAAGGGGTAACTGTTAAAGGGTACAATACATAATTTTATTACTTTAAGATGCTATCAAGCGTTTTCGGGCGACCCTTGGGTGTTATTCAACCTTATGATCCAGGAAAAAAAACAGCTCGAAAATGAACTTGTAAGTCGGGGGCCCCCATCGGCCCGTCCCCTTATACCATTGCCGGCAAGCAGCCATTACTTGCGCCTCAGTCGCCTCCGAAAGTTGGCTGTGAATGGTCGCGGGAACAGAACACAAACACTTTCTGGCCGGGGAGGCGAGGCTTGGCAGGATCGAGCCCTGTGGGGGAGCGTTTTTCATGTACTGGGTGGTGAGAGAGAGAGAGAGAGAGAGAGAGAGAGAGAGAGAGAGAGAGAGAGAGAGAGAGAGAGAGAGAGAGAGAGAGAGAGAGAGAGAGAGAGAGAGAGAGAGAGAGAGAGCGAGAGAGAGAGAGATAGAGAGAGAGAGAGAGGAGAGAGAAAGAGGAGACGAAGGAGAGAGAGGAGAGAGAGAGAGAGAGAGAGAGAGATGCACAGACATGGGATATAGCTGGAAAATATCTTCGAAGTGGTAGTTGTAGCAAAACATTCATATATTCAAACAAGGATTTACTCCAATGTATTTCACGGCAAACTTGTTGAACGGTTCATTATCCTCTGTTGCCGCGCTGTGCTGCCTCGTTCCCCCGGCTCTTTGAGGCTTATGTCGTGTCTTATGGGGCTTTGTGAGCCATAATGCGAGATTTTCTGAAAGGCTTCTTCTCATTAAATAAACAATCAAGCTATTCTCATAAATCATTGAGGTGCGCAATAGCCTTTGGTGCCGAGGTAGTTTGGGAATGAGAATGTGGTGGTGGTGGTGATGGTGGTGGTAGTGGTGATGGTGGTTGTGGTGCAGATGGTGATGGTGGTGGTGATGCAGATGGTGATGGTGGTAGTGGTGATGGTGGTGATGGTGGTAGTGGTGCAGATGGTGATGGTGGTAGTGGGATGGTGGTGATGGTGGTAGTGGTGCAGATGGTGATGGTGGTAGTGGTGATGGTGGTGATGGTGGTAGTGGTGCAGATGGTGACGGTGGTAGTGGTGATGGTGGTGATATTGGGGATGGTGTTTAGGCAGCAGAGATTGTACAGACAAGGAAGGGAAGGGAAGGAACACTCATAGGGATATGGTGCTTAATTCTTTTCAACTAAAGGAAACATGTCAAGTGAAAAAGAACAAAAACTGTGAAAAACAAGCCCACTTTACTAAATAATTATCGTAAGACCATGAAATATGTGGCAAGTAGCCTTTGACCAACTTAAAGGCATAGCGTAATTTCCATGTAATTTGGGTACCATTAGACGATTCTTAGTGAATATAAGCAATGTTTTATAGATATGACCTGTTTAGTATCCTTTTCCACTAGTAGATTTGGTATATTCAGTCACTTTTCGTAATTTTATGGCTAACAACAGACGATTTTATATAGCAAAGGAAAGATCTGGGCGTGAAGGGGTTAATTAAAAGCATATGTTGTAAGAGTTTAGACCATACATGAAGAGTGAACAGATGGAACCCTTGTGTAGATTTAATTTTTGGGAATAGGAGATAAATTGAATATTGTAATGTAGAGCAACCAACATAATTTGACTCAAACAAATCAATCAAGCATTCCCATCTTAGACATTCAGGTGTGACTCGAGATGTTATACGAGGAAGTTTTTGAATGAATTAGCATCTTGAATAGAAGTGATTGCCATTGAATTCGGGCCTTTGATCAAATACGAAGATATAATGATATGCAATAAAAATGAATGGGTATCCAGTATGCATTATAGCAGTGGCAGGTATGTTGCAGTCTCGCCTTGCCTGCGTTTACCTGTTTTCCTGGCTTGAATAACGACATCCTCAGTTCTCCCATGAAGTTTGTTAGTAAGTGGGCGGCCAGTCATTGCTTTCTCAGACTCTTGCCGCCACTTTACCATTTAGGACTGACTTGCAGAGGAGATTAGGCATCGGTCCTGCGCTCCTTCCT
>JACEEZ010023162.1:0-7500 GCA_016584305.1 Chionoecetes opilio
GGAAAAGAGGGAGAGAGAGAGAGAGAGGAGGAGAGAGAGAGAGATAGAGAAGAATTGATAAAATTTATTTGGCCATGTAGTTTTGTACATAGGGAAACATATACATATCGTGATAAAGCCAGGTCCATAAGCCGAAAGTTTTATAGGACCTGAAAGCTAAAATACAAAATAACTAGCAAGGGAACTGTCAGGCCATTTTGAAATAAAATTTAGGGGAGGATAATATTGGGAAAGGATGATAATAAATGGAAGTTAACAATAGAAACCAATCATTTTAAAGAGAGAAGAGAGAAGAGAGAGTGAGAAGAGAGAGAGAGAGAGAGAGAGGGAGAGAGAGAGAGGAAGAGATGAGAGAGAGGGGAGAGAGAGAGAGAGAAGAGAGAGAGAGAGGAGGAGAAGAGAGGAGGAGAGAAGAGAGAGAGAGGAGAGGAGAGGGGAGAGAGAGGAGAAGAGAGAGAGAGAGATGCTTTATTAAGGAACTACTCGCCAGGAGATAAAGAAAAGAAAGGGAGGAGGAACCCTGTCAGAGAAGAAGAAAGGAGGAGAGGGGGAAGCCCAAAGGAGGGAAAAAAAAAACGGAGGGGAGAATTAAGAGGCTTTTGCCACGGAAGAATGAGGAATTTAGGAGAGAGAATGAAGGTGATAGAATGCCAGAAGAAAGAGAGAGTAGAGAGAGAGGAGAGAGAGAGAGTAAGGGGGAAGAGAGAGAGAGAGAGAGAGAAGAGAGAGAGTGAGAGAGAGAAGATTAACAGAGAGAGGGAAGAAGAGAGAGAGGAGCTAGAGAGGGGAGAGAGAGAGAGAGAACTTTCTTCCCTCCATGAGTGTAAAGAAAAGGCGTTTTACCTCCAACGTTTAGTTTAGTTTGTTGTGACTGACTCCCTCAAGGAAGGAAAATAAGTAATAACCAACTGCCACCCCACTCCTTTATTACTTCCCTTTTACTCTGTTTGGCGTTTTCCCCCCCTTTCTTCCCTCTCTCTCTCTTTACTCTCTTCTCTCTCTCTCTTCTCTCCTTTTCTCTCTCTTCTCTCTCTTTTCTCTCTCCCCTCTCTCTCTCTCTCTCTCTCTCTCTCTCTCTCTCTCTCTCTCTCTCTCCCCTCTCTCTTATCTCTCTCTTCTCTCTCTCTCTCTTTTCTCCCCTCTCTCTTCTCTCTCTCTCTCTCTCTCTCTCTCTCTCTCTCTCTATCTCACTGCCACGTGCACACTCTTGCAGGAGGCAGAGTGACATTGAGTATGTGTTTGGGTGAATTGAGTAGCTGCAGGGGAGATCAGAGCTGGGGGAGGGTGTGGGAGGGAGGGTGTGTATAGGGGACGTGGTGGTGTGGGTGGGATGTGGGCGGGTGTGTGGGTGTTCACTAGACCACTTGGAGGCTTGTCTTGTGGATGGCACTTGGGTTTTGCACACCAGCAGACTCCCTGATCCATTTAAAGGGTGACGCTATTACCCCTTGAGTCGCTCGTGTCCTCCTCCTCCCTGTTATTGTTGGGTTATTGAGTCTCCAGGCTTTGTAAGGTTGGCTGCCGTGACGGACCTTTAGGTGTTGGGTTGGGAGTCTACTTCATAAGCTCTCTTCAGTTTATGTGATGTAAGTGTGTGTGTGTGTGTGTGTGTGTGTTGTTGTGTTTTGGTGTTTTGTGTGTGTGTTGGGATTTTAAGTGTGTATTTACTTAGTTGTATTTACCTAGTTGTAACATACAGGAAAAGAAAATATGCTCGTACTGTCCCGTCTCCAAATCTCTATATCCAGTTTGCCTTTGAAGTCCTGAATACTTCTTGCATGGTTTTTGTGTGTGTGTGTGTGTGTGGTGTGTGTGTGTGTGTGTTGTGTGTGTGTGTGTGTGTGTGTGTGTGTGTTGTGTGATGTAAAGGGGTGTGTGGTTGTGTGTGTGTGTGTGGTGTGTGTGTTGTGGGGTGTGTGTGTTGTGTGTGTGTGCGCATCCAAGCGTCGTGTTTGTGTGCCTGTATTACCACCCTTACCTGCCCCACCCGCCCTCCCCTAGGTGAGGTGACAGCCCGGCGTGCTCGGGGTCGTCAGTGGATACCGGCACAGATGTAAATTTCATTAGCTGCCATTCATGTCAGGGTGTCCCGCCGTCTGGGAGCACAGCCGCGGCACCACGCCACGCCACCCGCGCCAGCCCAACCCACACATGCCACGCCGCGCCATTACCCTCAAGGCCACTGTATGGATCCACTGTGTAGGTCAAAGCCTATACAGTGGCTTTGATAACCCTCATCCTCACCCCCGCCTTATGGACAAATACCCATGCCATGCCCTCCCTCACTGCGCCCCTGCGACACATGTGAGTGGCGGTACTACCAGAGAGAGAGAGAGAGAGAGAGAGAGAGAGAGAGAGAGAGAGAGAGAAGAGAGAGAGAGAGAGAGAGAGAGACGTGTCGTCGGCCGTGGGAACAAGGAAAGAGACTACTCGTTCCTGACCGCGGCCGTGACTGTCACCACAGAAAAGGAGAAAAGGAGAGCGGCGCTCCCCCACATGCCAGGTGACACTCCCGGTAGCGGCCTGCCGCCCCTAAGCCCTTGTAACGTGCCCGAGTTTCCACGTGGCGACACTGCCATTGTATCATCCACATGCTGGTGCCCCCTGCCGCGATGTGATGGTGGTGATGGCGCTGGTGGTGGTGGTGATGGTGGTGATGGCGCTGTTGGTGGTGGTGATGGTGGTGGTGATGGCGCTGGTGGTAGTGGTGATGGTGATGGTGGTGGCTGTGGTGATGGTGGTGGTGGTGATCATGGTGGTGATGGTGGTGGGTCTGCAAACGTCAATATTATCTTTCAGCCCAGATTTTCTTTACCTCGGTCGGTTTATTGTGCTGAATATGAGCAGTGGTATGCCTTTGAATCTGTGTGTGTGTGTGTGTGTGTTGTGTGTGTGTGTGTGTGTGTGTGTGTGTGTGTGTGTGTGTGTGTGTGTGTGTTGTGTGTGTGTGTGGTGTGTGTGGTGTGTGTGTGTGTGTGTGTTGTGTGTGTGTGTGTGTTTGTGTGTGGTGTGCTGTGGTGTGTGTTGTGTGTGTGTGTGTTGTGTGTGTGTGTGTGTGTGTGTGTGTGTGTGTGTGTGTGTGTGTGTGTGTGTGTGTGTGGTGTGTGTGTGTGTGTGTGTGTGTGTGTGTCACTGTGTGTGTGTGTGTGTGTGTGTGTGTGTGTGTGTGTGTGGTGTGTGTGTGTATGTGTGTGTATGTCACTGTGGTGTGTGTGTGTGTATGTGTGTGTGTGTGTGTGTGTGTGTCTCCACTTTACCAAACCATTCATTCACACAATTCGTAGTGGGAAAATGGGGGAAAAAAACACTCCTGACATAAAAGATCGTGTTCAGACCTTTACCCTCCAACAGCTTTGACCAGAATAAAAAAATAAAATCGTTAGGCCTAAGTGTGTGTATGTGTGTGTGTGTGTGGTGTGTGTGTGTGTGTGTGTGTGTGTGTGTGTGTTTGTTTATGTCCCACGGTACTAATGTGCCTTTTAAGAGTGCTTTGAACTCTGAGCATTGAGTGAGAGGAAGAGGGAAGGGAAGGTGTCACTGTAATGCTAATCTTGTCTCGCCAGTATAGGCTAAGAGAGAGAGAGAGAGAGAGAGAGAGAGAGAGAGAGAGAGAGAGAGAGAGAGAGAGCAGAGAGAGAGAGAGAGAGATCGAGAGATGAGGAGAGGAGAGGAGAGAGAGAGAAGAGAGAGAGAGAGAGAGAGACTTCGTTACTTATTACAATTCATCTAAAACTCATCCCTTATCATCTATATTCATTTCTTCTCACACCATATTTTTTCTTGTGTTACCATTGTTACTGATCTTAATTGTTTTCCTCATTCACGTTCGATGCTCTTTTATTTTCATCTCTTCTCCTCTCTACACAACCATCTTTAATGTTCCTCTTCTCTCTGTTTTTCTCGTCATGTTCAGGCCTCTTGTCGCCTCCTCTTTGGTCCATCCCGAGACTATTATCCTCTTAAAGAGATCCTGGGGTGTGGTTATTCTCTGCCACATCCTCCTCCCTTCTCCTTTAGATTTTCGGCTTCCGCTATTTCTTTTCCTTATCAGTGTAGGCAACGGGCCAGGATCTCTCTCTCTCTCTCTCTCTCTCTCTCTCTCTCTCTCTCTCTCTCTCTCTCTCTCTCTCTCTCTCTCTCTCTCTCTCTCTCTCTCTCTCTCTCTCTCTCTCTCTCTCTCTCTCTCTCTCTCTCTCTCTCTCAGGGCAGGTCAAGGTCACTGCAGTCTTGCCTGGTGGTCATGGCAGGAACTCGTCGCCGCCCACCACAACGCAAGGCAGTTCTGTCCCGTCGCTAAACACTTGGCTAAACGTGCTCTGTTCCTCGCCATACATTATGCGGCAGTGAGCCAACAATTCATGCACTATGGCACTGGCTGAAATGGGTAGAGAGAAAAGCAGCAATAGAAAACTGCGTCGATACATTGATAAACAGAAGTCCCGGAAGTGAGTGGAGGTTGATGGCGTGTGTCCATAGGTGTTTTTTGTGAATCGCAACAGTGTCGGTCATTGTTATTTCTTGCCAGCATAAAAAAATACTTCCAAGAACTGGCGGTGCGTGTCCGTCAGATTTTTCCCATGGGTAAAGTTGTCACAGAATCCCGCTGCTTTTAAAGGCAATCTTCGACGACTCTCAGATTGCTGCGAGGCGCCACTTTCCCGCCGCGTTCTGCTGAAATGATGGGCGTTTTATTTATCTTAGATATCACCGTTTTTTTTCTGATTAAGCTCCAAGCTGTTGTTTTCTGACAATTGTTGTCTTGAATGTTATGGGAACTGAAGTATGATTATACCTGCGTGGGCAGGTGACCTTGATGCCGTGAATATGTTTCCCAATCTTTGAATGAAGGAAAAAAAGGTAATGGAGAAGAAATAGCTAGAGAGTGGATGATAATGGAAAGGCATTTCATTCTTCCACATTACTCATGAAATATGAACAATACAGTAATTAAGACATTTTAGCGCTCCTTGTCCTGCGGGAATCAGTTTTAGCTTATTAGTTGCCTAACCTGGCAACTCTGTGAGGCTGTCTTGGCGGCGGCCACTTTCCTGGCGGCCACTGGCAAGTCGGCAACGCTGATTTGAGCCTGAGACTGTCGGCGACTCGGCACTCGGCAGTCAGTTGTTGGAAGTGGTGAGCGTGTGATGTGTGTTGCGTGATGGCTGCTGCGATGCGTTGTGCGGCCTGTGTGGCGCTGGCCCTGAGCTGGCTGGGCGCGGTGCTTGCCTTCAATCTGGAGCCTCGGATTCCCATCGTCAAGATAGGCTCGCCGCACTCCCACTTCGGGTACTCCGTGGCCCAGCACCAGTCCCTCCTGGAGACGCCTTCAGGAAGAACAGTGACAAAATCATGGTGAGTTGTGTGTGTGTTGTGTATGTGTTGGGGGTGGTGCCTTGGTGTTGGGGGTGGTGCCTTGGTGTTGGGGGTGGTGCCTTGGTGTTGGGGGTGGTGCCTTGGTGTTGGGGGTGGTGCCTTGGTGTTGGGGGTGGTGCCTTGGTGGTGGAGGCAGTGGACCCGCCGCTGACCACCACCACCACCACCACCACCACCGCCGGGTATTTCCAGCGCCTCGACTGCTCAACATCGGCGTCGTGATTCTGCAACTTAATTGATGTCGTCATCGTCTTGATCACCCTTCGTGGTGCGTGTGGCGAGAGATGGTGGTGGTGGTGGTGGTGTGGTGTGGTAGCTTGGTAGGGCACCGCCAACACCACCCCCACCTCACAATCACGCGGTGACCTTGGCCCCGCGCCTGATGAAGAAGCAGGAAGGTGATCGAGCGCGCCCATGTAACACTTGTATCATGTAATCCCAGAACATCGATTTTTTTCTTCCTCACAACACCATAGCTTTTGGAGGTGTGGGGGGGACTGTAGGAAGGAGTGCGAGGCGGCGGTGAGGGAGGAGGTAATGAGGGGTGAGGGAGAGCGAAAAGGCAGTGGAAAGGAAAGGGATTGTAGGTATCGGGAAAACATGCGGGACTGCGGTCAGGGATGGAGGGACAGGCAGCGTGGAGGGATGCCATGGGGACTTGAGGAGGTGATGCGCGCCGTGAGGGGTGAGGGGCGGCAGGTGTGCGGGGCGTGAGGCGAGGGCGAGGCGGCGGAGGCGATGGAGCAGTGAAAGTAGTGTTTAGTCCGTGGCGGCAGCGCGTTGTTGCATCACACTTCACGCCCCACCAGGAAGAACTCCGTGCCGTGCCCCTCACTGTAACCTTGGGTAGAGGAGGACGAGGACTCAGCCACCGCAGTGACCACCCGCACTGCCCGGTCTGTCCCCGCTGACCCTGCGTCCTGAGGGAAGGGGCAAAGGGCGCCGCACTCAGCCACCTGCCTCAGCTCTTTATAAGGCTGTGGCAGTGGCCTCCATCTTCATCATCTCTCTCATATCCCAATTTATTTTTCTTCTTACCAGCATCAGCATCAATAACAAATATAGTAACGACGATTTTTTACTTACTCTATCTAAGCTACTATTACACTTTACTACTATACATACTACTACTATACTATACTACTACTACTACTACTACTACTATACTACTACTACTACTACTACTCCACTCCTACTACTACTAACTACTACTACTACTACGTACTACTACTACTATACTACTCTACTACTCCTACTCTACTACTACTACTACGCTACTACACTACTATACTACTACTACTATACTACTACTACTACTACTACATACTATGCTACTACTACTACTACTACTACTCACTACTACTACTTACTACTACTACTGCATACTGCTACTACTACTACGACTACTACTACTACTACTACTACTACTACTAGTACTACTTACTACTACTACTACTACATACACTACTACTACTACTACTATACTAGTACTACTGACTACTACTACTACTACTATACTATACTACTACTATACTGCTACTACTACATACTACTACTACTACTTACTATACTACTACATGCTACTCTACATACTACTACTATCTACTACTACTACTACTACTATACTACTACTACTGTACTACTACTATACTACTAACTATACTACTACTGCTACTACTACTACTACTACTACTACTATACTACTATACTACTACTACTACTACTACTATCTACTACTACTAATACTACTATCTACTACTACTACTCTACTTACTACTAATACTACTACTACTATACTACTACTACTACTACTGCTACTACTACTGCAGTTTTCTTTTGTTTATGTGTTCTTACCACCACCACATTACCTCACCGCGGGCAGGAATCAGGTCCTTGGCACCACCACCTCCACCACTGCACCAGGAACCGTGACAAAAAGGCTACCTCGCACCACTCTCCAAATTGGTTCACGTGTCCGCGTTAGTTATTCATGAGGGACGATGGGGGTATGGAGGTCACGAGGGGGGGCTTGGAGAGGGGGTGAGTGGTGCAGGGAGGGGGGGACACGACCTGAGCAGCCTGAACACAGAGAAGATGGTGATTAAGATGTCGCTGGGGTAATTGATG
>JACEEZ010023162.1:25000-32500 GCA_016584305.1 Chionoecetes opilio
AATGATGGGCTGGAATGAGGGAGAAATGAGGAATGAAGGGCTGGAATGAGGGAGAAATGAGGAATGAAGGCTGGAATGAGGGAGAAATGAGGAATGAAGGCTGGAATGAGGGATAAATGAGGAATGAAGGCTGGAATGAGGGAGAAATGAGGAATGAAGGGCTGGAATGAGGGAGAAATGAGGAATGAAGGCTGGAATGAGGGAGAAATGAGGAATGAAGGGCTGGAATGAGGGAGAAATGAGGAATGATGGGCTGGAATGAGGGAGAAATGAGGGATGAAGGCTGGAATGAGGGAGAAATGAGGAATGATGGGCTGGAATGAGGGAGAAGAAATGAGGGGAGTGAACAGGCTGGAATGAGGGCAGAAAGAACAGGAATGGAGGAATGAGGGCTGGGACTGAGGGAGAAAGAAATGAGGGATTGAAAGGATGGAATGAGGGAGAAATGAGGAATGATGGGCTGGAATGAGGGAGAAATGAGGGATGTAAGGCTGGAATGAGGGATAAATGAGGAATGAAGGGCTGGAATGGAAAAATAGCAAGGAAATAAGTAGTATGGACAGATAGTAAAGGAAGATCTAT
Organism: Chionoecetes opilio; assembly: GCA_016584305.1. Classification (NCBI taxonomy): domain Eukaryota; kingdom Metazoa; phylum Arthropoda; class Malacostraca; order Decapoda; family Majidae; genus Chionoecetes; species Chionoecetes opilio. Next base: position 25,583 of record JACEEZ010023162.1, read on the forward strand.
TGGTCGGGACATCAACAAGCGAGGAAGGAGGCTCAGAAGAGGGCTTGAGGTAGGCATAGCTGAGTGTCCTCCATGGTGTCCTCCGTGTCAGCGTCGCGGTCTCAGCAGGGAGGGGTGTGTGGTCCTGGCCCAATCTTTTTTTCTTTTTTTCCCTCGTCCAAAGACTGACCATGAAGACCGTCACGTGTGTCCTTGAGGGATGGAGGGACAGGCAAGGTCCTCGCCACCTTTCCCTTCCTTCCTTCCCTTCCTCCTTCCCTTCCTCCCTTCCTCCTTCCTTTCCTCTTTCCTTCCTTCCATTCCTTCTTCCTTCCTTCCTTCCTTCTATCCTCCTTCCCTTCCTTCCTTCCATTCCTCTTCCCTTCCTTCCTTCCATTCCTTCCTTCCTTCCTTCTATCCTCCTTCCTTTCCTTCCTTCCATCCTCCTTCCCTTCCTTCCTTCCATTCCTCCTTCCTTTCCTTTCGTCCATTCCTTCTTCCCTCCTCCTCCCCAGCGTTCTTTAGCTCCACCTACTCCCAATTTATTACACGGTGGTGTTGGATGTTGGTGGTGGGGATGTGGGTGGGGAAACGGGAATGGATGTTGGAGGTGGGGATGTGGGTGGGGAAACTGGGATGGGTGTTGGAGGTGGAGATGTGGGTGGGGAAACGTGGATGGGTGTTTGAGGTGGGGATGTGGGTGGGGAAACGGGGATCGCTGTTGAGTCCTCCTTAACAGTTAACATGCAGCAGAAGTATAAGCAGGAGGTGCAAGGCTCTCTGGTCTACGGGCTTCCTTGCTCTCCGTCAGCCCATCAGGTAAAGCGACCTTAGTAACTACACCGTCCCGTCAGGCAAAGCGGTGGGTACTGTACGTGTGTCTCTGGATAACAAGGAGGCGCGTTCAAGGCCCTACCCTTTGGCTATCGTTAACGTGTGAAGGAGGAAAATAGTATTAATATGAAGAAAGAGGAAGCTAAGATGGAAGAAGAAAAAAATGTGAGAAGACAAGGAGGATAAGGATTTTGGCGCTATAGGCTACAACGTAAAAAAAAAAAAAAAAAAAAAAAAAAAAATAGAAGACGGTGAAGGAGGAAAAAAGGTATGAAAATGAAGAAAAAAGCTGAGAACGTAGACAAAAATGTGGGAAGACAAGGAGGCTGAGGAAGGTGGCGTAGGAGGCGGCGAGGCGTTGGGTGTAATACCGCCGCGGGTCAGGGCGTCCACCACCACCACCACCACCACCCTGACCCTACCGAGCCCTGAAACGCCCCCCCCCCCCTCCCCCCAACACCCTACCCTTCCCTCCCCCCTCCTCACCCTCCTCTTTGTGGCGTCACCTCATCCCTCTCATTACCTGTCACCCACTCCTTATTGCATTCCTCTCTCATCCACCTCACTCACTCGGTCACTCCTCATCCATCCCTTCCCTCTCTTCACTCATCCATCTCTCAGCACGAAGGGATTGAAGGGTGGAGGAAGGGGTAGGAGGGGGTGATGGAGGAGGAGGGAGGGTCTGCTTGGGTCGAGGAGGAGGAGGAAGGGGGGGGGGCAGTAGGGGCGTAGCTGTCCCTCCCACACCGAAAGAGGCGACGATCTTCATTAATCTTTATCGTGGCGACACGGAGAAAAAAATGTGTACGGGAGTAACAGGTAAAAGTGGTGTCTCTCTCCGCTCTCTCTCTCTCTCTCTCTCTCTCTCTCTCTCTCTCTCTCTCTCTCTCTCTCTTCCTCTCTCTCTCTCTCTCTCTCCTTCTCTCACCTATCTCATCTCTCTCGCTCCTCTCTTTGTGTGTGAGTGTCTGTCCCTGTTTTTTTTTCTCTTCCTCTCTTCTCTCTTCGCTCTATCTCTCTCTCTCCCTCTCTCTCTCTCTCTCTCTATCTCTCTCTCTCTATCTTCTCTCTCTCTCTCTCTCTATCGCATCCATTTTACATTTCGGGGGTTGTTGTCGTGTTTGTTTCGCAATGTTTTGTTTCTTCTTTACTTTCTTACTGCCCTTCGCCTCCCTTCCTCCTCACTCTCATTCCCTCCTCCCTCCTCCTCCGCCTTCCTCCTCCTCCGCCTCATTTCCGCCTCTCCTCAGCCTTGTAACGATGAATTCCAACGCTTCTTCTTCTACCCCTCATAAATCGTAGACAGAGAGAGAGAGACGAGACGCGAGGGGAGAGGGAGAGAGGAGAGAGAGAGGAGGAGAGAGGAGGGAGGAGAGAGAGAGAGAGAGAGGAGGAGAGAGAGAGGAGAGAGAGTGAGAGAGAGAGAAGAGAGAGAGAAGGACGTCTTAAAGAACACGACATTTGCATTGAATCACAGCCTTGCACATTCTCCATTGTTACTCCACATCATCCCGCTCATTCCCTCACTCCCCACTCTGTCACTCCCCACCTCCGTCCACTCCCCACTCCCTCAACTCCCCACTCCGTCACTCCCCACTCCTCACTCCCCACTCCGTCACTCCCCCCACTCCCTCACTCCCACTCCGTCACTCCCCACCCCTCACTCCCCCACTCCTCACTCCCACTCCGTCACTACCCCACTACGTCCCACTCCCCACTCCCGTCCCAATCCCCACTCCCTCACCCCCACTCAGTCACTCCCACTCCGTCCACTCCCCACTCCGGTCACTCCCACTCCGTCCACTCCTCACTCCCCACTCTGTCACTCACACTCCGTCACTCCCCACTCCCGTCACTCCCCACTCCGTCACTCCCCACTCCGTCACTCCCCACTCCGTCACTCCCCACTCCGTCACTCCCACCGTCACTCCCCCCACTCCGTCACTCCCCACTCCGTCACTCCCACTCCGTCACTCCTACTTCCCCACTCCGTCACTCCCAACTCGTCAACTCCCACTCCGTCACTCCCCACCCCTCACTCCAACTTCCGCACTCCCCACTCCGGCACTCCCCACTCCGTCACTCCCTACTCCCTCACTCCCCACTCGTCACTCCCCCCACTCCGTCACTCCCACTCCGTCACTCCCCACTCCTCACTCCCCACTCCGTCCATCTCACCACTCCGTAACTCCCCACTCCGGCACTCCCCACTCCGCACTCCCCACTCCGTCACTCCCCACTCCGTCACTCCCCACTCGTTCACTCCCCACTCCCCCTCACTCCCAACTCCGTCACTCCCCACTCCCTCACTCCCCACTCCGTCACTCCCCACTCCGTCACTCCCCACTCCGTCACTCCCCACTCCCTCACTCCCCACTCCGTCACTCCCCACTCCGTCACTCCCCACTCCGTCACTCCCACTTCCCTCACTCCCCACTCCGTCACTCCCACTCCCTCATCCCCCACTTCGTCACTCCCCACTCCCTCATCCCAACTCCTCCACTCCCCCTCCCTCACTCCCACTCGTCACTCCCCACTCCGTCACTCCCCACTCCGTCACTCCCCACTCCGTCACTCCCCACTCCCTCACTCCCCACTCCGTCACTCCCCACTCCCCTTTTACTCTCCCCCAGCACCACCACAACGCAAAATATACCAGCCATGTATTAAGCTATATCATAATACAGTGTCATAATCTTGGCTGTGGTGGGACTGTGGTTGAGATGTGGCTAAGATGTAATTAGGACTGTGGCTGTGTGGCTGTGTTGAGGCAAAGCTTAAGCTGTTAGGTGGGGGGGGAGGGGGAGGAAGGGTGTGGTGAACTGTTTGAGGTGTGTGGTCGGGATGTGGTTGTGATGGAAGAGGAGGAAGATGGTATTACCCATGTCAAAGAAATGCCTGAAAATTTAATAATAAGATGAAGAAGTAATAAGATAGATGAGGATAAGGGTACCTGGAACTCTTGCCGATAGGAACACTCGCCGCCGTCGTCGAGTGTTCCAATTCTTGATATTACAGGAGCCAATATATACATTTAATCAAGTTTTACCCGTGTTTCTGCATTCAGGGATGAAATACTATCGTTAGCTTGATCAGTTAGGTTGAAGTTAGGTGCCAATGTCCAGGTTAGGTTAACATTTCCACGTCGGCGAGAGTTCTCAGATGGTGTTTCGGCGAGAATTCCTATCGGCGACAGTTCCATAAACCAGGAAAAGGAGGAGGGAGATTAAAAACTATAGGGAAAAAAATGGAAAATATAGGAAAAGTCAGAAAAACTTTGATTTAATTAATGAGAGGAGAAGAAGATAGTTTTTCTGACTTATAATGTATTTTCAATTTGTTTCTCCTATACTTTTCAATCTCCCTCCTCCTTTTCCTCGTCTATTTTACTACTTTTTTATTTTTTCATTTTTTCAATCATTTGTTCTACAGAGGTAATGAAGAGCAGGGAATAAGTAAGGGGACAGGGAGAAGTGTTATGAGAGAGAGAGAGAGAGAGAGAGAGAGAGAGAGAGAGAGAGAGAGAGAGAGAGAGAGAGAGAGAGAGAGAGAGAGGAGAGAGAGAGAGAGAGAGAGAGAGAGGAGAGAGAGAGAGAGAGAGAGAGAGATGAGAGAGACGAGAGCAGAGAACAGAGAGAAAGAAGAGGGAGAGAGAGCGAGGGAGAGAGCAAAACAAGTGAAAGACAGAGAGAGCGAGGGAGAGAGACAGACAAAGACACACACACAGAGAGAGAGAGAGAGAGAGAGAGAGAGAGAGAGAGAGAGAGAGAGAGAGAGAGAGAGAGAGAGAGAGAGAGAGAGAGAGAGAGAGAGAGAGAGAAGAAAAGCAAAAGTTGTTTAACTCAACTAATTGGTCATTTAATTTTCTGGGTAAAAGAGAGAGTCATAGTTGTGTTACATATAATCGTATTCATGTAGGTTATATATAAACTATCTAATAGGATTGTATATAATTGTGTGTCATTGGTGTGTTAAATGGGATCAGTGGCGCGAGGAAACTCATTGTCTTCCTTCGTTTGTTTATTCAGTTGTTCATTTGTTGGTTCTTTATTAAGTTTCCTAATAAATAATAAAAAAAATACGTATTCTTGTTCAGTTCCCCGTTTTCTGTGCGTGTAATGTTTGTTCAGTATCCCCTCACTCACTGTGTTACTTAGTGTGTTTGTTGGTTATACATTGCCGCACAGCTGTTTAATAATAATAATAATAATAATAATAATAATTATAATAATATCCGAGGATAAGAAATAATAATAATAATAATAATAATAAATAAATTTTAGTCTCGCACGAGCATACAGACAAAAACAAAGCAATAAGAACAGGCCAAGGAATAAACTAAGTACTAGAGCAAAACAAAAACAAAAACACCTAGTACAGCCCAATTAGGGACATATATCAGAGTACATAGAATAGCAACAGTAACCTTTAACCTTCACGCACAGATCTTCCCCTTTGCTATATAAAATCGGTCTGTTGTTACCTAAAATACGAAAAGTAACTTATATACCAATTAGCTAATGGACAAGGTCTAAACGGTCATATCTTAAAATGGCTCATATTAATTAAAATCGTCTAATGGTAGTCAAATTACAATGGAAATCACGTTCTGGGCCTCAAGGAGTTAATACTTAATAGGTGGCCAAGACGCCTACCAGACTGGAAGGGATCGTGTTCATCTCACATTAGCACTAAAATCACTTAATCTATTCATTTATTCATTAACGTATTGCCCTTCATTATTCATCTTCTTGTATAGACTATTAGAACCATTTGGTAATTCATCTTTTCTTAACAGTTCTCATTTACCGTTAAAAGATTTACCTCGGGCCCTCCTCCTCCTGCTCCCCCTCCCCCTCTATGTATGTATTCTTATGTATTCCTCCTCCTCCTCCTCCTCCTCCTCCTCCTCCTCCTCCTCCTCCTCCTCTTAACTTTATGAGGTTATTTTCACATGAAGGGGCGTTTTATAGCTATTGGGGGCAGATTGCAGGTCATAAGGTGAGAAGAGGTAATAAGGAAGGGGAGGATTCTATATCTATATATCTTTTTATCCATATATCTATCTCTATAACTTTTCATGTATCGTACTTTCCCTTCCTCTCTCTCTTTACCTGTCTCTCACCACCCTCTCAACCTGCACCCTAGAGAGAGAGAGAGAGAGAGAGAGAGAGAGAGGGAAAGAGAGAGAAAGAGAGAGAGAGAGGACGTCTTAAAGAACACGACATTTGCATTTAGAATCACAGCCTTGCACATTTTCTTTTTACTCTACATCCCTCCCCCTCATTCCCCTCACTCCCCACTCCGTCACTCCCCACTCCGTCACTCCCCACTCCGTCACTCCCCACTCCCTCCTTTCCCACTCCCGCTTTAACAAGTTACCTGTTAATTGACGTACCTGGGCCAAATCACGGCGGTGTGAAGTGGCATGAGGGAAAGGCACGAAGGGCGAGGAGAGTGGCGGGAGAGGCGAGGTTCCTCAAGTACCCAGCAGGACAAAGGAAATAAAGGAGAGGTTAATGAAGGTAAGACACGAGGTGGAGAGGTGAAGAGAGAGAGAGAGAGAGATGAGAGAGGGAGAGAGAGAGAGAGAGAGAGAGAGAGAGAGAGAGAGAGAGAGAGAGAAGAGAGAGAGAGAGAGAGAGAGAGAGAGAGAGAGAGAGAGAGAGAGAGAGAGAGAGAGAGAGAGAGAGAGAGAGAGAGAGAGAGAGAGAGAGAGAGAGAGAAGAGAGAGAGAGAGAGGAGAGAGAGAGAGAGAGAGAGAGAGAGAGAGAGAGAGAGAGAGAGAGAGAGAGAGAGAGAGAGAGAGAGAGAGAGAGGAGAGAGATGAGAGAGAGAGAGAGAGAGAGAGAGAGAGAGAGAGATATGCATGCTACAATGGTTGAAGGACAGTAGGGAAGGTAACGTTTAGTGGTAAATCAACAGTTATATAGGGTTGTTTATAGAGGAAGACGTGGAAAAAAGAGCTGTAATATCTGTGAGGGAGATGAGGCAGCGTGGTGTGTCGTGTAGGAGGAGGAGGAGGAGGAGGAGGAGGAGGAGGAGAGAAGGAGGAGGAAGAGGAAGATGTTGACAGCTGGACGGGAACAAAATATCGTGAACATG
>JACEEZ010023162.1:37500-40000 GCA_016584305.1 Chionoecetes opilio
AAGGTGTTGCAAGCGATTTTGTTTTTTACCCAAACCGTAACGCGACAACAACAATGAATGCAAGTGTATAATATATGTATGCATGTATGTATGTATGTATGTATGTATGTATGTATGTATGTATGTATGTATCACAGAGTTACAGACATTTAACTCTGCTTTTAGACCTTTAGTGTCTTTAACTCTGTGGTATGTATGTATGTATGTATGTATGTATATATGTAAGGCACAACTCACCGTAGCACTATCAAGACCTCCACACACACACACACACACACACACACACACACACACACACACACACACACACACCACACACACACACACACAACACACACACACCACCACACACACACCACCACCACACACACACGCACACACACCACCACACCACCACCACACACCACACACCACACACCACACCACACACCACCACCACCACCACACACCACACACCACCACACACACACACACCACACACACACACCACCACCACCACCACCACACACACACCACCACACACACACACCACACACCACACACACACACCACCACACACCACACACACACACACACACACACACCACCACCACCACACACACACACACACACACACCTCGCCCCCTGCTGCTTCACTACGTAACAAGACTGCCCCGCCACCACTATCTCCATACAGATCGCCCTTCAGTATTCACGCAGCGGCCACCCTCCTTCTGCCCCTTCAGTAGCCCCTTCAGTAGCCCCTTCAGTAGTCGCAGCAACAACACCATTAGGCTCCATGCACCTTGTCTCGACGATGTTCCCGCCGAGATGACTTGATGACCTGCCTTATGACACGTCTTGCATAGAGGTCAAAATATTCCGGATGACCAACATGCCACAAGAAGTAACGGGCAAGAAAACATCAAGAGAAGGAATGCGCTACATACTATTATCGCACTATTGTATTGAGGTGATGCGAGGAGGCTGACGTGATTAAAATTGACATGATATTTTCAGTTTTGTTCGTTAGTATCTCTCTCTCTCTCTGTCTCTCTCTCTTTCTCTCTCTCTCTCTCTCTCTCTCTCTCTCTCTCTCTCTCTCTCTCTCTCTCTCTCTCTCTCTCTCTCTCTCTCTCTCTCTCTCTCTCTCTCTCTCTCTCTCTCTCTCTCTCTCTCTCTCTCTCTCTCAGCATCATCATAATTATAATGAGGGATAATTTCTGGTGGTAAGAATATTTTAAGGTGATGTAAATTACTGACACTGATGACACTAAGAAACGAGAAAATAGTTAAAATAGAGAAGGAAACATGGTACCTGGGCTAAAATAGTTGTGTCAATGCTTAATGGTGGAACAGGTATAATGGTAGTTCATGTAGTAAAAGTTAATGGTAGTGTGTGCAAGATGAAGGAGTGAGGGAAGGAGATGGAGGGCGACGTAATCAACGTTAGAGAACATGCAAACAAAAACGACTGATGGTCATCTAGCGTTCATAACCTCAGTCACAGCTGCACCTCGAGCTCTGTGGCCGTCGGAGGAATACAAAGGGGGAGGAGGAGGAGGAGAAGGGAGGGGGGGGAGGGAGGAGGAGGAGGAGGAGGAGGAGGAGGAGGATGGTTGGAGGGGAGAGAGCTTGATGCTACGCTTGCTCACTGTGTAATCGTGTTTGTTAAGCTGTTCTTGTTTGCCGAATGTTGGGGTGCGGGAGGAGGGGAGGGAAGAGGTAATGGAAGAGTAAGAGGATGATATAAGAGGAGGGCGGAGAGTACCTAAGCGGAACAAGAAAGAGATAGATGGATGGAGGAAGAGGTCGAAGAAGAGGAGAGTGAGATGGATGTGAGAAGACGGAGGAGAAGAAGAGGAGGGGGAAGGATAGAAGAAGTGTAAGGGAGAAGAAGGATAATGGGGGTAGCTTAGGCAAGGGTGTACAGCTATGTGAACGAGGGCGAGAACCTGTGTGTGTGTGTGTGTGTGTGTGTGTGTGTGTGTGTGTGTGTGTGTAATGACAGTAGCATGATGACGAATGATCCTTATCTTATCACGCCCCTTCTAGCCTTTCACCTCCCCAATCTGTTTCTTAACCCCTGCTCATCCACACCCTTCCCTCCCTTCCCTCCCTCCACACCCTTCCATCCATCCAGACCCTTCCCACCCTTCCACCCCCTCTATGACCTGTTTAGTATCCTTGTCCACTAACTAATTTGGTATATTCAGTTACTTTTCGTAATTTTATGGCTCGACAACAGACGATTTTTTATAGCAAAGGAAAGATCTGGGTGTGAAGGGGTTAAGATTTCAGACAGCTCCTGCTTCCTTCAGCCCCTACAGAGAGACGGGAGGCTTTATGTACGCGGCTGTCATACCTTCTGCAGCAAGGGCGTAGCGGGAGGGTCTATAGGCTCGTTAAAGGGTTCTTCCTGTGCCGTAATAGTGACTTGTGAGGGCACCAATGGGAACGCCAGCTTGATTTTGGTGTGCTTGGTGAAGGAACTGGTGAAGGTTTTGTCTAGGTGGTGACA
>JACEEZ010023162.1:47500-52500 GCA_016584305.1 Chionoecetes opilio
TAACCTTTACCTAACCTAACCTAACTTTCTCCTAACTAAAAGTGAAGCGTCCTCAATGTATTTAGCCAGTTTTTTCTTTTTGCACATATTGATCTATTTTTCTTATGTTTTGTTTTGTCAATACCTTCCCTATCATACATGTCTCTGCTGATTGTTATTACTATTATCATATTCGGTTTAAAAAATTCGGGAAATACATCGAAAACTGAGGTGATTTGAAAACAGGCTGTGAAGAAAGAAAATCTGCACGGTGTTATGGCACTGGATATATTATATGTAGTATGTGTAGAATGTAGTCATGTTGGAGGTGTATGTACGTGTGTCGGGGCCATAACAACGGAGCTTCTGGGATATATTTTTCATAGTGGCTACACGTGGAGCAGGCCGTGAAAAAAACCTAAGGAATGACGATAAAAGCCTACGGACGCTATAGGCTCCAACGTAAAAACAAAACAAAAAAACTATTAACACATGTACATATATATTATCTCTGATTTGCTTTATTATTTAACCCCTTGAGACTCAGAACGTAATTTTCATTGTAATTTGGCTACCCTATGACGATTTTTAGTGACTCTAAGCAATGTTTTATAGACATGACCTGTTTAATATCCTTGTTGACTAACTTATTTGGTGTATTCAGTTACTTTTTGTAATTTTATGGCTAACAACAGACGATTTCATATAGCAAAGGAAAGATCTGGGTGTGAAGGGTTAAGTTAATTTCCTCCTTGTTGTATATTATGTTCTTTTCCTTGTTTGCCTTCGGGTGAAAATTAAATTATTATTATTATTATTATTATTATTATTATTATTATTATTATTATTATTATTATTATTATTATTATTACTATTACTATCTTCCCGTATCGGTGCGCCTTTTCAAAATTACAATGAAACAACAACAAGTACAATCTATCAAAAAACAAAGTTGAAAATACATGTAACAACTACCACAACCCTTCCCTATGTCACTATAGGAATAAGGTCATCAGCGCCATACACGGTGAATGTACTGTCACAACATTCCCTCACATTCATGTAAACGACACGCCACCAAACAAGTGATGCTATCTGTGACGATATCTAAGACGTATAACAACTTGTATATTTAGTTATTCTGTTTAGCCATTCCTTTCCCTGTATTTATTCATGTGTGTGTGTGTGTGTGTGTGTGTGTGTGTGTGTGTGTGTGTGTGTGTGTGTGTGTGTGTGTGTGTGTGTGTGTGTGTGTTTGCCCCCCTCCACCCGTACTACTCCCCTACTACCCTTCCATCCCCCTCTCCACTCCCTTCCATTCATTCCCTCCCCCTTCCCACTCCCTTCCATCCTTCCCTCCCCTCCCCACTCCCTTCCATCCCTCTCTCCACTCCCTTCCATCCCTCTCTCCACTCCCTTCCCTCCCTCCCCTCCCCACCTCCTTTCTCTTGATGCAATGAATAATACATCCTAGTTGCTCCTTCATACCATGTAATTCCTCTCACTTTTATCTCCTCCTTAACCCACTCACTCATTTCCTCTTTACCTTTCACCTTTGCGTGCTTCCTCCTCTTCCTTCATTCCTTATCCATGCTCCTCTTCCTCTTAATCTACTCTAACCTCCCTGACTTCTCCTCTCTCTGTCTTTCTCTCTATTCTTGTCAGTCACCTCACAAGCGCTCCTCACAAACTCCCTGGTTGTGTTCACTATATAGCTAGCTGGTTGTAAGTATTCTATGTTCCTTATTGGACTTATAAATCAATGTGTACAAAACTGGACGTACCATTTAACTCAGCCCAGATAAGTTTCTACAATACACCGACTTATATTCTTCCTATTTCCATACCTCCCTTTCTGTCTGTCTATCCACCTTTCTATCTTGTCATCTCTTCTCTCTGCCTGTCCATCTTCCCTTCCCTAACCTTTCTGTCTTCTCTTATTTTCCCATCTTATTATTATCTCCTTGCATCTCTTCTCTTTCTCTCCTTTCCTCTCCCAAAGCTCTCCCCGGGGCAGCCACGACCTCCATTGTGTGTGATTGTTACAGATCTGTCGTGCTGACCCGTGTGTGTGTGGTTCGTGTGCGTGTGGTGGTGTGTGGTGTGTGGTGTGTGTGGTGTGTGTGTGTGTGTGTGTGTGTGTGTGTGTGTGTGTGTGTGTGTGTGTGTGTGTGTGTGTGATTTCATTGTAGTCTCAAGAATATTTAGTTTCACTTCTTAGCCTCTTTTGTTTTGCTTTATTTGCTTACTACACAGTGTTCGTTGTGTCTGTTGAATTATAGTTTTGTTCTGATTGTTGCTTCTTGATAATGTTCGTGTGCTTGAGACTTTTTTTTTTGGCTTGCTTTCATGTGTTTATTTTTCTATTCAATCTGCAAATTTTTTAAAAAAAAAAAAGGGAGGAGAGAGGGGAGAGAGAGAGAGAGAAAGAGAGAGAGAGAGAGAGAGAGAGGGGAGAGAGGAGAGAAGAGAAGAAGAGAGAGAGAACAAAAATTATCTCTCTCTCTAACAGGACTCTACCATAGATCTTTCTTCTCCCATGCCTCTTTGTCTCCCTTATCTCACCTCATTCTCACCATCCTCTCTCTCTCTCTCTCTCTCTCTCTCTCCTCTCCTCTCTCCTCTCTCTCTCTCCCTCCCCTCTCTTCTAGCTGGGCCTCTCTCCTCCTCCTCCCTCATCTCTCTCTCTCCTCTTCCCCCTCTCTCTCTCCGTCCTCTCTCTCTCCTCCCCCTCTCCCCTCTCTCTCTCTCTCTCTCTCTCTCTCTCCCCAGGTTTTCCCTCCTTCCCTTTCTGCCTTCCCCCTTCACCTTTCTCGAACCCCGTTTCCTTCTAATTACCTCCCTTCCTTCCCTTCTTCCTCCCTCCTTCCTTCCCTCCTTCTTCCCTCCTTTCCTGACCATCCCCCTCCTCTGTCATCGTCCTTTCCCCTTTTTTCCCCTCTTCCCCTCATTCTTCCTCTTTCCCCTCCTTCCCTCCAGGCTCTCCGTATTTCCCCCTTACCCCGGGCCCTTCCTCATTCCTTCCCCCCCTTTCCTTCCTCCTTCTCCTCCTCCTTCCTTTCCTTTCCCTTCCCCTCCTTCCCTCCCTTCCTTCCTCCTTCCCACCGTTTCCTCCTTCCTTCCCTCCCTTCCTTTCCTCCCTGCCCTCCTTTTCCTTCCCTCCCTTCCTCCCTTCCCTTCCCTTTCCCTTCCCTCCTCCCCTTCCTTCCTCCTTCCTTCCCTCCCTTCCTTCCTCCTTCCCCCCTTCCTTCCTTCCTTCTTTCTTTCTCCTCTTCCTTCCTTCTTCCTTTTCCTTCCTTCCTCCTTCCCTCCCTTCCTTCCTCCTTCCCTCCCTTCCTTCCCCCTCCTTCCCTCCCTTCCTTCCTCCTTCCCTCCCTTCCTTCCTCCTTCCCTCCCTTCCTTCCTCCTTCCCTCCCTTCCTTCCTCCTTCCCTCCCTTCCTTCCTCCTTCCCTTCCCTTCCTTCCTCCTTCCCTCCTCCTTCCCCTCCTTCCTCCCTTCCCTCCTTTCCTTCCTCCTTCCCCTCCTCTCCACAAGTCTTAACCACTCTCAAGAACCATCCCTTCCTCCCTACCTGTCCTCGCCCCTACCACTTCACCCACACTCAAGATTCCTGCCTCCTACTGCCCTTCCTCCGTCTATAGTTTGTCTCTCAAAGGGCCTGTCCCACCACTCTGTCCTACCACTTTATTCCACTGATTAAATACTTCGATTGCTTTTTCATCAGATGTTTAGTGAGTGCTGTGTGTGTGTGTGTGTGTGGTGGTGTGTGTGACTGTGTGTGTGTGTGTGTATGTGTGTGTGTGTGTGTGTGTGTGTGTGTGTGTGTGTGTGTGTGTGTGTGTGTGTGTGTGTGTGTGTTTCGGATATAAAAAAAAAATTAAGAATGTTAGTGGAAGCGCCATGGAAAGAAAAAAAAGGATGTTATTCAAGTTTTTCATCATCCTCTTTCACAATATTGTCTTTTTTTTGGGTTTGTTTTTTGCTTTTGTGTGTGTGTGTATGTGTGTGTGTTCTTATTTTCATTATCATTATTATCATCATTACCATCACAATCATTATTTTCATCAGTAGTGTTGGTTGTATATTGCTTATTAATGTTATTGTTACATGTAAGGTCCAACGTCAAAAAAAATGTATACCTACCTATTTATAACCTGTTGAGTACTACTTTCTAATATCATGCTTGTTTTCTCCTATTGCAGGTGAGTTCCGGGTGACGGGTGACGGATGGCGGCGGATGAGCAGGTACAGTAAAGGGAAGTGCTATCATTTATACTTCCGCCAAGAGGGTGACGGTGGGTGGCTAAACTAGAGCACTAAGTCTTTTATTAAGTGTGGGTTTTCTTCTGCTCCCCTTTTATATACCAAAAGATTGGGCTGAAGGGATTAAATATTAGGGAGGGGGGGGGCCCCGGGAAGGGAGAAGGACAAGGGAAGGGAAGAAGGTAGAGGGGAAGGGCGGCCATAAGGAAGGGAAGGAAAGGAAGGAAAGGAAGGAAGGGAAGGAAGGAAGGAAGTGAGGAAGGGGGGGAAGGGAAGGGAAGGGAAGGGAAGGGAAGGGGTGAGGGTGGGGAGGAAGGAAGTATGAAATGCCTGAAATATCAACCTTTCCTGTCTGTTTATCGTCATCATTAACTGTTATTTTTGTTCTCATTATCATTATTATTATTGGTGATTATCATTAATTATAGTATTATTAACATTATCATCATCACTTATTTCACCATTCTTTGACTTCATATATTTCATGGACTTGTTACTGTTGCGATGGTTTTCAATAATAGTTTTCCTCATCCTACGTATTTCTCTCTCTCTTAACCTTAATGTTTTCCTGTATTGTATTTTTTCTATAAATTATCAGTACCGGTATTAGTTATCTTCGTTAATCCGCCTAAGTCTCGTTCATTATTTTTTCACGTCATATTTCACACACCACTATATTGTTATTACTCCTCGTTGATCGGTTACACTATTATCGTTCACCACAACTTTCTCCTGTAATCATTTCACACTCGTTATT
>JACEEZ010023162.1:70000-72500 GCA_016584305.1 Chionoecetes opilio
GTATCTGGATGTGAAGCAACATTTCTACGGATTTCTTATTGTCTTCTTTTTAAGCCTCAAATTATGGCCTTATCCACGGCGGGTTAGGCCTAGGAGGAGGAGGAGGAGGAGGACAATTACGATAAGAGGGAGAAGGTGGAGGAAAAAGAGAACGCATAAAATAAATAACAGGACGAGGACTAAAAACCAAAGGGAAATGGACGTGTTTTTGTGTGTGGAGAGAGAGAGAGAAAAGAGAGAGGGGAGAGGAGAGAGAAAGGGGGAGAGGAGAGAGAGAGAGAGAGAGAGAGATGCGGATTATGCAGTTGATGAGGTGCAATCACTGCTCTCCTTTGTATTGCGGTAGTGCAAGCTTTTCCTGCTGACTTGATCTTATCTCCAGGTGGAAAGGGGGGGGGAGAGGGGGGGAGAAACAAAAACAAAGGAAAAAAAGGAAAAACCCCCGCAAAAGCCGGGTTTTTTAAAAATGTTTGCTTTAAAAAAAAAACCAAAAAGTAAAAAGGGGGGGATTTAGAAAAAAAGGGGTCCCCCCCTTGAAAAAATCCATAAAAAAGAAAAAAACCCCCCCCCTTTTTTTGGGGGTTTTTTCCCCCCACCCCCCCCCGGGGGGGAATTTTTTTTAAAAAAAAAAACCTTCCCCCCCCTTTCCCCTTTCCCTTTTGTATTTTATTTTCCCCAAACCCCCGGGAAAAAAGGGGGCCCGGGGCCGTTCTCTCCTCCTTTTTCCCCCCTTTAATTTTTTTTTTTTTTTTTTTTTTTTTTTTTTTCCCTTTTTTTCCCCTCCCCCCCCTTTCCCCCCTTCCCCCCCCCCCCCCTTTTTCTCCCTCTCCCTCCCCTCCTCCCCCCTTTTTTTTTTTTCCCCCCTTTTTTTTTTTCCCCCCCCCCCCTTTTTTTATTTCACCCTTGGGGGTTTAAATTGCCCTAACGTTTGGTTTGGTCCCCAAACCTTCCCCTTTTTTCCCCCCCAACCCCCCCCCCCCCCCCTTTTTTTTTCTCTTTTTCTCTCTCCGCCCCTTTTCCCCCTTCTCTCCCTTTTCCCTTCTCCCCTTTCCTCTTTTTTTTTTTCTTTCTGGAAAAATCTTAAGAGGTAGTGGGGGGAGGGAGGAGAGGGAGGGAAGAGGTGGTTATCAAGACACTCGTTAAGGGGAAAGACCAGCGAGGGAGGTTTTTGAGGGGGGGGATAAACGTAAAGGGGGGTTTTGTGAGAGGGGGGGGTGACGGGTAAAAGGGCACGAGTTAGGGGAGGGGAAGGGCCCCGGGGGTATGTTTTGGGGTTGGGTTGGGTGATTGGGGTGGGAGGTGGGTTTTTGGAGGGACTGTGAGGGGGAATGATGATCTTTTGAGTTCTGTTAGTTGTTCTCATAACCGCAGGGAAAGAAGAACGAACGAGGAACTGTAGGGAGGGGATTGTGGGGGTGCTGGGGGAAAGCTACGGGAAAACCGAGAAGGAGGGGGCCCATCCCGAGGGGGGGTGTCGCGCAGGGGCGGGGGCGGTGGGGGGAGCCCGGGCCCCGGGGCACATGAAGTCCCGCCGGGGGGCCGGGGGCGGCCACCCCGCCGGCCCCCAAAACAAAAAAAACCCCCGGGCCCCCCCCGTTCGGAGATAAAAAACCTTTTACCCGCTAAGACCAAAGGAAAAGGGGCCCAACCGGCCACCCACCCCCTCCTCTTTTTTTTTGGACCCGACGGGGGTGGATGAAAATTATTAGTGACCTCATAAGCTGCCTCACTCCTTCCTCTTCCCCATAAACCCTTTACCCACGGGGCGCCGCGGAGAAAGGGCCTGGTGTTGGTGTTTTGTGTGTGTTGGCCTCAAGAAACCCTAAAAACAATCCCCATAAGCCACCATAAATTTTGATATTTGAACGCTTCCTTCGTCTTGTTATAATGGTAATTTGTGTTTCCTCGACTCACACTCGTGTCTCGTCAGCCGTCTCTCGGGCCTCAGGTCACGGCACGACGCTGGCCTGTGTCTGTGGGAGGTCGCCTGCTGGATGGTGGTCAACGCGGGGGGGGTTTTCGTTTATCAAGAGAAAAAAAAAAACACAAGAAAACTTACAAGTTTCGACGTTCTAATTTTGGGATTTATAAAAACCCATTCAAAAACTTCTATTTTTTTCTCGTTTTTGATTCGCCTCTTTTTTCTCGACCGTGCCCCCCCCCTTTCCTTTCCTTTTTCCTCTTTCCTTTCTTTCTCTATTTTCATCGTCTCATTCTCATTCCCAGAACATTTATATTTAGCGAACTTCGGCAGCATCTACAACAACAACAAGTGCTACTACTACTGTTGTTCTCTACTACTTCTGCAACTGTTATTACCACTAATTCTACTACCACTACCTCTATTACTACTACTACTACTACTTTTGCTACTATTAGTTTTATTACTTTTCGACTAGCGCCACCACCATCACCACATCCCCGACAGGACTGTGCTCATAATCACCACTTTCCACCACCATCTCCTCCTCCTCCTCCCCTCCTCCTCTTCCTACCCCGT
>JACEEZ010023162.1:77500-83124 GCA_016584305.1 Chionoecetes opilio
TTCCCCTATAATTTTTTTCTTCAGTTCTTTCAGCAAGGGGGAAAGGTTTTTAAAAAGGGGGGCAAGTCCCTTTCCTTTGGCCTTTCTGTTTAAAAGTTTCTGACCCTCTCCCCTATGAGGGTGCCCACCCCTCTTCCCGGCTTCCCCCCGCGTTCCCCCCCAAATTTTCCCCCCTCTTGGGGAGGGGAAGTTAAACCAAACGATGGTGGACCAATTAAAAATAAAAATAAAAAAAAGGGGAGAGTCAATGAAGTAAAAAAAACCCCCCAACCTTTGGGAGAGTAGAGTAAAAAACGAGAGTGATGGGAAAAGGAAGGGAGGAGATGGGGAGATAGAAGATAAGGGGTTTAAAACCCGACAGAGAAAATACAAACAACTCACCAAATAATTTGTAAAAGATTATGAAAGGGGATAGGAAAGAAGAGTTAGTATATATTAGAATCAGAGTAAAAGAGTAACGAAATTGTTAAGGGGCTGGGAAGGATGAAGTAGGAATAGTAGAGAAGGGGGGAGGGAGGTTAGAGAAGGGGAAAATCGGAAGGGTTGAGGGAGAGCGGGAAGGGAGAAGAAGGAGACAGGGGGGAAGGGGGAAGGAGAAAAAGGGGGGAAAGGGGGGGGGGGGGGTTTTTGGGGGGGGGGAAAAAGGGGGGGGAAAAAAAAAAGGGAGGAGGGAAAAAGGGGGGGAAAGGGAGGGAAAAGGGGGGAAAGGGAAAAAGAAAAAAAACCCCCCCCTTAAAAAGGGGGGGGAATGAAAAAAAAAAATAAAGAAAAAGGGAAGGGGAAATTTATGTGGGAAAAACCCCCCTAATTTTTTTGGGGCGAAAAAACGGGGGGGGAAAAAAAATTTTATTTTAGTGTAAGGTGGTTTTTTTCGATGGTATACTCTTCGCCTCCACGCGCCACTGAGGTCATATAGTTATGTTGTATAGTAGTAGTTATAGCAATAGCAGCAACAGGAGGTGAGGAAGGAGAGAACACGAGAGAGCAAGTCCTTTCCTATAGGGCCCCGCGGAGGAAAGTATGCAAGGACCCCTGCTGATTACGTCTCTGGTGAGGGGAAGGGTGGCGAGGCAAGGCGTGAAGGGGAGTTATCGGAGACTGGGGATGAGAAGGGTTGGTTGTAAGGGGAGGAGAGGCGGTCTTGGGGGAAGGGGAGAGGAATGAGAGGAAGGGAACGGAATAAGGGAGAGGGGAGGGAAGGGAGAGTAGAAAGGGAGCGAAGAGAATAAAGTGAAAAAGAGAGAGTGAGAGAGTCAATGAATGTCAGCCTAAAATCTTCCAGTTTGCAAAATTCACCTTGTTTGGGGGAGAGTAGAGTAAACAAACAGAGGAGTGATGGGAACAAATTGGTGAAGGGAGGCAAGACTTGGGAGTGTAGAGAGGAAGGAAGGGACACATAACTGTGTTCTGAAGAGGCAACACATACATACACTCCAACGACTACCGTACATATCACTACTACATATAAGTCTAGTGCCATACAAGTGATCATAGAGGCAAGACATGAGTGAAGTAGAGGAGAGGGAGAGTAGCGTAGTTTATCACTTCATAAGGTTATTAGTTAGTATGTTTTCAGGGAAAAGGAAAAGAAAGTAGATGGGAAGTGATAGTGAGGGAGACAGAGGAGGAATGAGTCAGGGAAGGGAATGACAGGAGGGAGACAGTAGGAAGGGGCAAGAGTGCAGGGGGAAGGGAAGTGAAGGAGGGGAGACAGAGGAAGGGGGAAGCGAAGTAAAGGAGGAAAGACAGAGGAAGGGGTAGCGAAATAAAGGTGGGGAGAAAGAGGAAGCGGGAAGCGAAATAAAGGTGGGGAGAAAGAGGAAGCGGGAAGAGAGCAGGGGAGGAAGGAAGGAAAAGGGGTAGGAACTAAAGGACCTCAGGCGAACTTAGGGAAAGGGTGAGGGTAAGTAAAGGTCAAGAGGGTGGGATGAGGGGCACTGATGGGGGCACGCTTACCAACGATCGTAAATAGTCTGGAACGGGGGGCCTCTAATAGTCCGTAGGGAGAGGAAGCTGAAAGATGGTATAATAGTTACATTGATGAGTACTTTTGTTTAGCACTCTTATTTAGTTCATTAGATGAGTATTGATAGAGAAGTCCATGATGAAGACGACTTGAAGACCTGTAAGATCGATAGTTGGAAGACCGCGATTAGTACCTAAGACCTGATTGTATCAGATTGTGTAATAAAGGTGCATTAGGAATTGATTAGTGAGTGGTTGAGGGAGTAAAACTGGATTAGTCATTGATTGTGACACAGTGTTGATGTTGGGAGGACGCTCGATAGGTACACTTGGTTAATAGCATTAGACTTTGATTGATTTGATAGCTCTTTGATTTAGTACTCTTTGATTTAGTACTCTTTGATTTATACACTTTGATTTAGTACTCTTTGATTTAGTACTCTTTGATTTAGTACTCTTTGATTTAGTACTCTTTGATTTAGTACACTCTTTGATTTAGTACTCTTTGATTTAGTACACTCTTTGATTTAGTACTCTTTGATTTAATACACTCTTTGATTTAGTAAGAGTCTTGTCAAAGTGGAACAACAAATACAAGCCAACACCTTCCGTCCTGAGGTAAAAACTTTCGACTTGATGATCTACACTCTTTGATTTATAGTAAGAGTCTTGTCAAAAGGGTACAACAAACAAGCAAGCACCTTCCAATGTCCTTCCATCCTCAGGTAATCACCACAAAAACACAAGGAAGAAAGGGTAGGAAGAGGAGCGAAGAAGGGGTAGGAAGAGGAGGAGGAGGGAAGAAGAGGTAGGAAGAGGAAAAGGAGGAGGAGGGAAGAAGAGGTAGGAAGAGGAGGAGGAGGGAGGGAAGAGTACAACAAACAAGCAAGCACCTTCCATTCTGCAGGTAATCAACACAAAAACACAAACAAACATAGTTTTTTTTTAGTTTATAGTTTATAGAGTTTATTGCCAAATAACAATTATATACACATAAATAAATATATACACATTTTATAGGCATTAGTCTGCTGAGCATGAGCTCCTTAGCAGACATAAAATCAGTTAACATAATCTAAATGCGAATACGATGACGGCAATAATTTACAAATAAAGATTAACATACAAAAATATAAACTCAGTGAAAACATGTTTTTTATATAAAAAAAAGTACCTAAATTTCAGGAGCACAAATTTACTGTATTTTCATTTTCAATCTATAAGACCTTGACTTTGTAAATTAAATAAATACCTGTAAGTTTAAATTTAAATATATTGAGATTATTTGCTGTTTTGATATCATCTGGTAATGCGTTCCAATAGTCCCCCCACAAGCCAGACAGCCAAGTGATACAACACAAAAAATGGGTTGAGGTCAGTCCCGTTTGCTTTGGTAATTTAGTCGGGCAGCCGGGCAGGTATGCATCCCTGAAGGGCGGGAACAGGGGCGAGGGGCGGTAGGAGGGGCCCTTCCCGCTGTGCCTCGAAATGGCCTGTCAGCTCAGCCGCGAGACAGACGGTGCTGGAGGGAGATGAAGGAGAGGGGGTGAAGGGGGCGAGTCGTTGGTGTTACCTCGAGGTGTCACCTGGATGATCTGTGTTACCTGAGGCGGCGTTGTTATCTTCCTGGTTACCTGGGTAGGGGAGTGTTACCTGTTGGCCCATTCTCTTCTTAGTAGCGGTGTAGGGAAGGGGCGTGATGAGAGTGGGCTGTTGGAGTCACTAAGAAATTTATAACCCCTTGAGACCCAGAACGTAATTTCCATTGTAATTTGGGTACCATTAGACGATTTTTAGTGACTATAAGCAATATTTTATAGATATGACCTGTTTAGTATCCTTGTCGACTAACTAATTTGGTATATTAAGTGACTTCGTAATTTTGTGGGGCTAACAACATGATTTTTTTATAGCAAAAGAAAGATCTGGGTGTGAAGGGGTTAAGAAAAACAACAAAAATCTCTATTCTAATTCTACTCTCAAAATTAAATGTGTGATTTGTAAAGATTGAGATGAGTTTGTTGATATGTTTCTGTGTTTATTCATTGATCCATCTGATTATAGTTTTTTCTTTCGTTCTTCTCAGGTGAGTGAGTAGTGAATGGAGCGACAAATATGGCGAGATTACACCGCCTTAGCATGGTAGGAATGTGTGTGTGTGTTTGTGTGTGTGTGTGTTTCTTTATACCTTTCTTCGTGTCATTTGTGATGCCATGTTCATTGTTATGTCGTGGTCATAAGAAAATAAGGAAGCTACAAGAGGCCGTGAGACCTACACGAGGTAGTTCCTGTTACTTAACACTACCTACATCCACCTTTCATCCCCATCCATAACACAGTCTAGCCTCCTTTTAAAGATCCCTATTGACTCCGCGCTGACCACCTGACGACAGAGTCCATTCCAATCATTTACCAACCTGTTTGTGAACCAGTTTTTCCCTATTTCCTTTTTAAATCTACGCTTTTCCAGTTTGAATCTGTTACTTCTTTTTCTGCCTTGCTTACTATATATAGCCGTAAGAACTTTTCGGGAGAGAGAGAGAGAGAGAGAGAGAGAGAGAGAGAGAGAGAGAGAGAGAGAGAGAGAGAGAGAGAGAGAGAGAGAGAGAGAGAGAGAGAGAGAGAGAGAGAGAGAGAGAGAGAGAGAGAGAGAGAGAGAGAGAGAGAGAGAGAGAGAGAGAGAGAGAGAGAGAGAGAGAGAGAGAGAGAGAGAAAAAAAATATATAGAAAAGAGAGCAAGAGAATATCTCTTTTATTCGTCCATGCATTTGGCTGTGTTTTCACGACGACGCTCAGGCCAGATTTGCCAAGAAATAAAGGAAGTGAAGGAAGAAGGAACGGAGAGAGTGA
This sequence comes from Chionoecetes opilio, assembly GCA_016584305.1. Taxonomy (NCBI): domain Eukaryota; kingdom Metazoa; phylum Arthropoda; class Malacostraca; order Decapoda; family Majidae; genus Chionoecetes; species Chionoecetes opilio. The sequence goes on from JACEEZ010023162.1 coordinate 82,316, forward strand.
GGGGAAAATGAGAGGCTATGACTAAGGGGGAGAGGGAAAGAGGGAAGATAACTAATAAGAGAGGAAAGAGGAAAGGGAAGGAGGGTGGGAAGGCAACAAAGACACCATTGCAAATACACAAATGAGCGTCCATCAATATCAATCACAATAAAGATTCCTGCGGACATACCAGGTGATCGGCTTCCACGGTGCAGGTAATCGCTGAGGTGCCTCCACTTAACACCTGCTGATGCTATCTATTCAGGTGTCTGTTTTATTGCTGTGGTGGTAGTGTTAATGGAGAGAGAGAGAGAGAGAGAGAGAGAGAGAGAGAGGGAGAGAGAGAAGAGAGAGAGAGAGAGAAGAGAGAGAGGAGAGGAGAGAGAGAGAGAGAGAGAGAGAGAGAGAGAGAGAGAGAGAGAGAGAGAGAAGGACGAGAAGAGGAGAGAGAGAGAGAGAGAGAGAGAGAGAGAGAGAAGAGAGCGAGAGAGAGAGGAGAGAGAGAGGAGAGAGAGAGAGAGAGAGAGAGAGAGAGAGAGAGAGAGAGAGAGAGAGAGATAGGAGATGAGAGGAGAGAGGAAATGTATAGTGTTATATAGTGTATTATAGTAGTAGTTATAGTGTAGGCGGGCAGTTTATGGTTATGCGAAGTTAGTTAGTTAAAAGGGGAGGGGAGACATAGGGGTGTGATTGTGTTGTGTGTAGTGTGGTGTGTGTGAGGAGGTAGAGCACTCCCAGGGTTCACGTAGCGCCAGGGGACCCATGGAGGCGTGGGGTGGTGGTTGTTGTCCTTGGAGGTAGATAGATGGCCCCTTCCTCCCCATCAGGTT
>JACEEZ010023163.1:0-12500 GCA_016584305.1 Chionoecetes opilio
AGTAAGCAGGGTAGAACGAGAAGTAACGGATTCAAGCTGGAAAAGCGTAGAATTTAAAACAACGGAAATTGGGAGAAACTGGTTCACAAATAGGATGGTGAATGATTGGAATGACTAAATCTCAGGTGGTCAATGTGGAGTCTATTGGGTCTTTAAAAGGAGTCTGGATAAATTCATGGATGGGGAAGAGAGGTGAATATAGGTAGAGTTAGGTAACAGGAACTACCTCGTGTAGGTCTCACGGCCTCTTGTAGCTTCCTTACTTTCGTATGTTCTTATGTTCTTATGTTCCACCATAGCTGTCATTATAGTATCGGGGTCTGATGGCTTCATATCAATCAGTGGTGTGTAGATGGCTCGGGTTGCTGGTTTGATCACATGGCCCTGTGTCCGAGACATTGCTGTATTGAAGCCATTGTATTCAGGTGTGTTCTCGTTCTGTGTTATCTGAGTGAGGAACATGTCATCAGCTATCTGTGCTCTATTGACGGTGATAACTTTAGAAGCTAGCAGTTTCAATGGCATAACCCGATGCCGTGCGAAAATTATCTGGCATGGTGGTCTCTTCGGTCCTTGTTAGCGTTGTGTCTCAATCGGCGGCATCGGTTCTTCATTCAGCTCTTCCTTCCTAAGCCTCCTAATTGTCTGGCTATTGGATGTCTGTAGATCGCCTGGGAACTCCTGGAGATGGGTGAACAAAAGTGCCAAAGATGGGTTGATTTGAGACCATTAGGTGATGATATGTTTGCATCGAAGTTGTCTGCTACTGCCTGGAGTAGACAAACCTCAGAATCCATCAATCCCATGAAATGACTTTCTTTGGAGGTTGCATGGGCACAGACTTCTTGAATCGTAGATTTCATCATATGAGCTAGTTATGCCATATTCGGAACAAAGTTCTATGAGACTCTTATCCCTCAGAACCGTTCCAAGGGTGATCTGTAATGCTGTCGGTTTGTTGGTCAGAACGCTAGTTACAATGTTGCCTATCAATAGTTGCTGGTTCGTATGATCCGATTTTGGTGCCAGTTTCTGCAAGTAATGTCAGAAGTAAATCGCTACATACTTCACTGGCATCTTCCAAGGACAGTCTAATCTTGTACCGATCTCTTCAATGCTGACTGTTGAGCACTCCTTTTTTATCACCTTAGCAATGGTAGTCACATCAGTATCATCTTTGTCATCAACAAGCTTGAGGAGGTGCGGTGCTTTACTCCGGAAGACAAGTATGCTAGCAACTCCATTTCCTGAGAGTTCAAGGAGATCACCACCGAAATAGTTTCACCAGACGTTCAATGAGTTTACGTTCGCGATAGTGCAGCGCCTCCATGACTGATATAATGTGATATATGCATCATGAATTTCAAGAGTATTCCACACATGGGATTTGTCTGCTGATATGTCACGGATTAGATAATTGAGAGAAGTGTCCTCTGGTGTTTGTGTTGTCTCATGTCCTGCAGCAACTCTCACATTCCTGTGGTTAGTGAACGTCTTGTAACAATCCTCATTCCTCATGGTACTGGGCAGCATGCAGATATGATAGGGCACCATTGACTCTTACCCTGACGTTATCAGCAAGTTGATCATTGCGCAAGTCACATTTATGCAATATGTTCTGTTTGAAAGAATCCACAGTTCGACACTGGATTACAGTTCTCCATCTACTGGAGTTACGAGGGTCAGCTGGTAAACATCTCTCGCCACAGAACAGACAATGTTCCCTGAAAATGAAAGTGTCGCCAGATCGCCGAGACTTCTTGAGTGGTACTTCTTCTGTTGATGTGGCTTGCTGTCTGAATAGATATCTCTGAATATGATGTTCGGAAGTATATGTGGAGACACAACTCTTGTGACATCTGATTGTTTCAACTCCGGGTACAAGTTTGTTAGCTAGCCCATCCCCACGTCTAACACTACATTTTTCTCACCGTTTCTATTCTTACTGAGCCACAGTTAATAAGACGAGAAGAATTATTTCCACAGTCAAAGAAGCACTGGTCTAATAAGCATAATGGCTCATGATGTTATGTACCTTAGGAGGCAAAAAAACATGCATATAAGCGAACCATCACCATAATACATGCAATGCATACAAAAAGCTATATAATATCTGGTCATGCTCGCAATATCATACTGTGGAGACAAATACTTATGATTGGTGGCATCAATGGCTTCCTTGACCCGGAAAACATGGAATAGACACCGAGATTGTGTCTCTAGCACCAATATTAAAGAAGTTATGCCATATTCTGTATATGCGATTTATGCAATTGCGGCCATTTTGTTTTTGGTCCATAAAAAAAAATCCGCAAGGGCGCCAATGTGGCACCCGGCTGATTCTGGCTCAGGACATGCCAGACTACCACAATCAACCATAAAAGTTCATACATACCACAAAACACGCTTAGGTGTAAAACACTGTTTGACAACTGGACTAGTATCTCCTCAGTGCTTACACTCCTCCGCTGACGGGAAATATGAGGCGGTGACAAGTGCCCTCGTTCGCACCCTTGGAAGGTCGTGGGAGGCTTACGTGGCGGAGCTCGACACGCTCCAATATGACGGACGTCGCCCTTCAGCATGTATTCTCCCGTATGCAGGACCTTAACAGGGCTGCGGGTTTCCCATTGTCCGAGGAGATGCTTCGTTACCGCCACACCAGCCTCATGCCCCACCCAGTTCGCGTGCAACTAGCGGGCTTACAGGGCCCGGTCCAACAGCAACGAATACTCGGAGCTCGTTGACAAAATTCACGCGGCCTACACCTCGTTCCCCCCTCCTCTGCCCACCCATCCCTCCTGTGCCTGCAGCGCCTCCGACGGGGTCCGGGCGCCCGCGGTGTTTATCCCATTTGACACCCCTGCAATCAATCAATCATTGGGGGCATCCGCCGGGGGGCGCGTCGCCTCGCCCACCCTACGACGCCACTCCCGGGGGTCACCACGTGCGAGTTCCCATGCAGGGCTCCTTTCCCATACCAAGCAGCTCTCGACAAGAAACATCAACTTGCCCCAGCCATGAGCCTTGTGGGCGCCCCCTTGGCCTCCTCCACCCCCGGATTGTCTCTTACAGATAAAACCCGATGAGAAGGATCGGTTTCAGGGTAGCGTGCCACATGCCCATATAGCCGAAGTTGGCGCTGACGGACTATGCAGGTAATAGGCCTCGATTCAGTCTCACGGTGCAATCGTGATTTGACCGTAATCATCCCAGCGATACCCCATGATTCTGCGAAGACATTTTATTACCAAAGGCATTGTTCGTCTCTTCAAGTCACTATTTAGTGTCCATGTCTCAAAAACATAGAGTAGGACAGGGTCACAAGCGACTTGAAGATCCGGATCTTTTGTCCTCCTGCACAGGTACCGACAACCCCAAAAATACTCCCGCTGAGCGAGTCCATAACACCGTGGGCTATGCCAATCCGCCGTAAGACTTTTTGACGTGACCCGCCGTCATTATGGACTGCGCTACCGAGGAAATGTAAACTTTCCAAGATCTCAATGTCCTCGCCACACGCCATGAACAGACTGTACTGCTTTCATCTATAAGTCTCCAAACACCTGGACCTTGGTCTTGACCCAGGAGACCTCAATTCCCAAAGGTTTTTGCCTCCTCGTGCAGCGCCTCGAGAGCCATCCCCAGGACCTCCAGCGACTCAGCAAAGATTACCTGCATCATCGGCAAAAACAATCAGTGATCTTGGTGTTGCCGACGGATGCTCCACAATCACTTTGATCTACAACCTTGTCCAATACCCAGTCCATACAAGCGCTGAAAAGTGATGGGGCAAGGACGCACCCTTGCCTCACCTCCTTGTATTCACAGGAAAGAAGCCGGATACACCTGCCCCACACTTCACAGCACTCTCAGTCCCCGAATACGACCAGTTTATCAAACCAAAAAGTCCATGCAGGAATCCTCAAGTCGCAGAAGATCCCAGAGTGACTCAAAGATGCACTGAGTCAAAACGCCTTCTTGAGATCAACATAGGCTGCAAGCATCCCTTGTCGAAACTCACGTCGGCGTTCCACCAGGACACGAAGCCCCTAGGATACGGTCCGTTGTTGACTTACCAGGCGTGAACCCAGACTGCTGAGGTCTCTGATGCTTCACCAGATGGCTGCAAATCCGTGTCAGCAATAGATGGGCAAGCACCTTGCCTGGTACGCTGAGCAGTGTAATACGCGGTAATTGTTGCAGTCCTGACGATCCCCTTTCCCTTTCCAGATAGGGACGACCAGCCCCCTTTTCCAGTCAGGAGGAATGGTACCTGATTGCCACACGGCAGTCAGGACAGCATGCAACCCGTGGATCATGGCCTCACCCCCAGCTTTGAGGAGCTCCGCACTGATATTACAAACACCAGCTGCCTTTCCACCCCTCAACTTTGCTACAGCCTCTCTGACTTCGTCAAGAGAGGGTGCGCTTTCGTCAATGGGAGGATCGGCATCCACTCCCTGTTCCACGAAATACCTCAGTGCGCTGGAGAGACCCGGAGCGCGAGGGGGCCATGGTGATGTTTCTGGCGCACAGCTCTTCCAACGGACGCCCGATGGTCGCTTCGGTGCGGCAGCCAGGAATTGTCAACCTCCTTGTTCGTTTTCGGGAAACGGCCAGCGCGGGAGTCGGTGAACGCGCACCTGTCTACCGCCCCCCTCTCGGGCCTCCACCGCGCGGCACTCTCCGGGCCATGTCATCCTGATGAACAACCCGCCCGATCCCCGCATATCGCCGCCCGACTCCCTGCACAAGTCCAGCCGTGCCCCTCCGCCCCTAGTCAACCCACCACAGATCGTATCACCCCGCGCCCGCTCGCCTACCCAGTCTTCTGCAGCGCCTTCGCCTCCGTCGCCACCACTCCCTGGCCGCCGGACGCTGCTTTGGGTGGCCGACACGCTGTCGGGGATGCGTTACCTGGTGGATTCAGGGGCGGAGGTCAGTGTTATGCCGCCCTCGTCAGATGATCGCCTCGCCCAACCCAGCACCGCTTACGACCTTCTGACCGCCAATAACACCCCAATCGCCACCTATGGTACGCGGACTCTCCGCTTCTCCTTCACGCCTGCCTCGCCCTTCGTCTGATCCTTCGTGGTGGCTAAGGTGGATCAACCTTTCCTGGGTGTGGATTTCCTCTCCTTCCACGACTTGCTCGTTGATTCCCGGCGCGGACGCTTACTGCATCACCCAACCAACACGGTCATTCCTACCGTGCCCTGCGGGCAGCGAGCGCCCCTCCTGACACACCTACGCCAGCCGGTCCTGTACGACGCTCTTCTCGAGGACTTCCCTCTCCTCACTTCTCAGCGCTCCAGCCCCGCCAAAAGGGATCACAAGGTAACATACACCATCGCCACGACGAGCCCTCCTTGTTTTGCTCGACCGCGACGTCTGACTCCTGAACGCCTCCAGGCGGCGAAAAGGGAGTTTGAGCACTTACTGCAGGAGGGGACCATAAGACCTTCCAACAGCTGCTGAGCTTCACCTCTCCACATGGTACCGAAGGCCCAAGAAGTCGAATGGCGCGCGTGCGGCGACTACAGAACGCTCAACGCCATGACCCGGCCGGACCGTTACCCTATTCCACACGTGTTGGATTTTCACAGCATGCTGCACGGGCGGTCAGTCTTTTCGAAGATTGATCTTCTACGGGCCTTCCACCAGATCCCCGTGGCTAAAGAGGACGTGCCGAGGACTGCAGTGACGACGCCTTTCGGTCTGTTCGAATACCCTACATGAACTTCGGACTACGCAATGCGGCTCAGACCTTCCAGCGCTTTATGGATAAAGTAGTCAGGGGACCCAACTTCATCGTGGTGTACATCGACGACATCCTTGTCGCCTCATCGTCGCACCAACAAAACGAGCTCCACCTGCGGCAGCTGCTCACTCGCCTTCAGGAGTTTGGTTTACGGATCCACCCAGCGAAGTGTCTGTTGGGTGCTCCGGCGTTGGACTTCTTGGGCCACAGAGTCACGTCAGCGGGCTTATCTCCCCTCCCGCAGAAGGTGTCAGCGGTCGCGGACTTCCCGCGGCCTCGTACGGTCAGGAAGCTCAGGGAATTTCTGGGGGTGATTAATTATTACCACCGCTTAATTCCCCAAGCTGCCGCTCGGCTCGGCCCCTTACATGACCTCCTGAAAGGGGTAAAGAAAAACTCAGCGAAGCCACTACAGTGGACTAATGAAACCGAGGGAGCGTTCAACAGCATCAAACAACAACTCGCTTCCACGACGCTCCTCGCCTACCCAGTCCCCAATGCCCCCACCGTCCTCACTACTGACGCCTCAGCAGAAGCAGTGGGCGCTGTCCTCCAGCAGAAGGTGGAGGACGAGCTTCGCCCTATCGCTTTCTTCAGCAAGCGTTTGGAGCCTTCCCAACGCCTCTACAGCGCTTTCGATAGGGAGCTGTTGGCGGTGTATGAGGCCGTGAGACACTTCCGTCACTTACTGGTGGGCAGGGAGTTTCAAGTATTAACAGATTACAAGCCATTAACACACGCTATGGTGCAATCTGGCGAAAGTTTCACCCCCCGGGTCTCCAGACAGCTGGCCTATATATCAGAGTTTACCACAGGCATCCGCCATATCCCAGGGCAAGACAATACCGTGGCCGACGCTCTCTCCCGCTGTGATACAACCCCCCGGATGATGTCTGTGGTCACGATGCCTGCGCCGCTAGATTACGTGGCCCTGGCGGCGACACAGGAGGGAGACCCTGAGTTGCAAGTCCTGATTGAGGGACCCACAGCGCTCCACTTGGTCCTGCACGACGTCCCCGTCTCCGGGCCAAACTCTGGTGTGATGTATCGTGTGGCCACGCATGCCCATTCATCACCCGTCAACACCGCAGGTCAGTGTTCAATCAGTACCACTACCTGAACCACCCCGATATCCTCGGTACCCATAGCATCATTAGCAGGCGAGCAGTATGGCCTGGGATGTGACGTGACATCAAGGAATGGACGCGGGCCTGTCTTGCCTGTCAAACGGCAAAGATTCACCGACACACACGAGCCCCTCTCCACACCTTCCCCACGCCCACCCAACGATTTCACACCGTCCAGTGTAGACCTGGTGGGTCCCTTGCTCTGGCCTCCCCGCGGTCAACGTTACCTGCTGACGTGTGTGGACAGAGTGCCCCGTGGGGCGCCGCTATTCCCATGCCTGATAGTACCGCGGAGTGCACGGCTGTTCATTTCCTGTCGGGTTGGGTAGCACTGTACGGCGCGCCTGTCACTCTCATCACGAATCAAGGAGTGCAGTTTGAGTCCCATGCTTGGGCTGACCTGCTGGCTTTCCTGGGAACCCGCCGTCAGCGTACTACGCTGTATCACTCTCAAGCCAACGGAATGGTGGAGCGTTTCCACAGACTCCTAAAGGAAGCCATACGGACCCAGCCACACCCAACAAGCTGGGTAGACACCCTTCCCATCCTCCTCCTCACACTCATAGCTACAGAAGAGGAAGATATTCATCACACGCCGGCAGAGCTGGTGTATGGTGAAGACCTGCGACTGCCGTGCCAGTTCGCCCCAGTGACGGATGCCAGCAACGCCCTCTCCTTCCTCCCGGTGCTTCGGCAGGCGATGGCTGCACTACGGCCCACGCCCCCAAGTATGCCCCCGCCGCGTCCCACTCAACTCCCGCCGGAGCTGCAAATGGCTACACACCTGTTCCTGCGGACGGATGCTCATACGAGACCCCTGGACCCACCCTATAAGGGTCGCTTCCGTGTCCTGGCGCGCTCGGAAAAGCACGTCACCCTCGAAGTTCGCGGCACCCTTATGTGAAGTCGTGGGACCGCGTGAAGGTGGCTCATCTCCTTCCTTCAACCTCCTCTCCCCTCCTCCCTCAAATGTGCAACCCTTCCTTCCATTCCTTCTCCTCCTTCAGATCATCCGCCAATCCCTCACCCCCGGTTTTGTCGTCGTTCCCCCTGCCCCTTACGGGGGCTTTCCCCCCTCCCTTCCTCTTCAACCTCTCCCCAGCCATCCTGACGAGGAGTGCGGAGGACTCAACAGGATTCACTCTCCGTGTGAGGGGGGCGCAGCAGGCTGCTACGCGTCGGGGATGAGGGGGAAATTAGCTAGTGGACAAAGTTTACTAACAGGTCATAGCTATAAAACGATGCTTATATTCATTAAAATCGTCTATTGGTACCTATATTACAATGGAAATTACGTTCTGGGCCTCAAGGGGTTAATAAAAGGTTTGAAGTTTGAAAGTTTGAGTTGCGTTTTTGTTCATCGTTGTTTTGCTGTGAGTTTATAAAGTTCCGTCCACACCAGGACACTTTGTTTGCCAAAAGTTTACACACAATGTTTAGTGTCCAGACTTCCGCTGTTCCAGTTCCTTCCCTCATTTGTCCTCCCTTTCCCGACCTCCCTGTCTTGCGAACATTCTCCCGGAATCCCCCTCCTTCTCCCTGGATAATGTAACCTCCTTCCTCCAACAAATCCACATCCTGCATCTGATCTAACCATCCTGCTGTAACATTCCCTTCCTCTCTCCCCTTCCCCTCACCGTTTCACTCACTCTATAACCCCTCCCTTTATTATGCTTTGCCATAGTGCCATATGACCTCTGATGACTGGCACATTTCCCCTTTTTAGCATTAAATCAATCAATCAATCAGTTGTTGTCAGGCTGTGTGTGGGGTGGGGGTGCTGCTGCAGCCTGTGTTTACGTTACAAGGCACTCACTGAACTGTTACAAGGCAGAGAGACGTGTATGGGTGAGCAAGTTTTAACCTGCCCACCCACGTCAATATTACTTTTATTCTTTATCATTATTGATGTCATTACTGTCTCTTACTGTCATCGCTGTCATTTCATCGCCAGTATCTATAATCATATAACCAGTATTATTACAGGACTACCACGTGTAGGTCTCACGGCCTCTTGTAGCTTCCTCTGCACACACACACACACACACATGCACAAATGTTTCTTGATGTTGTCCCATTCTGGATGAGAAACAAATAAACCTTAAAATTGTTTACAAACAGTTTTCTGGTGTGGACGGGCCTTGAGAAATACTCTTATTTTGTTTTGGGGTGCAATTTATAGTCACAACTATAACTACATTTTCAGATGTTACATACATACATCAACATTGTACTGAAATTATAAGGAGAGAGATTCCTCCTCACCCCTAACCCAGGAGTCAATGTAACACACCCTCACATAACTCTCCAAAGTTTAGAATCTCAACATACAAACTAATTTTGATCCTTACTGTAATTATAATTTTATTGCTGAAAAGGTATTTTGTATAAAGTTTGTATACAATGTACGGTTTTTTTTCTTACTTATTCTATTTGTTTTTCCTATATACTATATTTTATTTCACGTATTTAACCAGGGTAGAACAGAAGTCCGGATTCAAGCTGGAAAAGCGTAGATTTAAAAAAGAAATAGGGAAAAACTGGTTCACAAATAGGGTGGTGAATGATTGGAATGGACTCAGTAGACAGGTAGTACGTGCGGAGTCATTAGGGAGCTTTAAAAGGAGGCTGGATGGAGTCATGGATTGCAAGGCATGTATTGGCTGCCTTTCCATGGCAAAAGTCTGTCTTTTGTGTGGACCTTTTTCCCGGGAGGCGTACTAGGGTGTGAATCTTGACTCCCGATAGTGGGGAGAGCTAGGAAGATTAGGGAAAAAGTGGGTAAAAAAGTGAATAAATGAAGATAATAGGTGACATATGGAATGGTATGTTGTTGTTCTCGGCAGCAGGGCGCGGGGACAAATGCCTCCGCCGCTCGCGCCTCTCCAACAAAATATCTCCCTGGTTCAGGGCTGCCAACCCAGGCGCAGAGTGGTCTTAGCCGTGGATCAACAGAAGACCAACATTATAAGATCATAATCAACATTAGACTCTCCCTAGTCAATGTTTGTTCGCCCTGGAACAGCTGCTAAGGCAGGGCGATCAGGCGAAGATGTGGTGTGGTGTTAGACGGCGGCTCACGTACCAACCGCCGCCGGTAGGGGGTAGGAAGATGTAAACACCATGGCCGCTTGTTCCAGACTGACTTTATTTCACTCTCGCGCTCAAAATACAACTAGTGAAACAAGTGTTAATTATCCCAAAACTATCAAATAAAGCAAGCAGCAAAATAAATGAATTAAATAAACCCCATAAACCCAAAGGTACAAACCCATTCCCAACATTTTTCCCAACCATAGGAGTATAATTAAATATAACTCCTATAATAACAAGCTTGAAGACCCACAATACCTAAATCAGGCACCTTCGCCCCCACCCCACTCCGACTTCAGACGGTAGNTGACGCCAAGAACTTTGAAATGCTCATCTTCATGAAGGGCAACCTCAAGGTGTTGAACATGAGGAAGCTGAAGAGGCAGAAGGAGGAGGAGGTGCCAGACCCGGACAATTAGTGTAGCGGAGCAGTTTTTGGCCTTTTATTGGAATTTTTTGGTGTTTTGTCATTATATAATATAAAATGATAAATATTGTCTAATTATTAAGCCATTTTTTGTTATTTATTAATATTTATTAAATTAATAGGTAGTTATTATGTTATTGTGGACTTGTAAACAAAAAATTGGGTTGCGGACTTAGTTCCGCTACTGATGCGGACCTTTGAAATAGGTGCGGAGGTGCGGAAATACATTTGCGGAACCTCAAAATGCCAAAAGTTGCGGAGGTGCGGAATGCGGAACCCCCGCCTAAAGGTTGCGGAGGTGCTGGGTGCGGAACTTGAAAAGAAGGTGCGGTGCCCAGCTCTGTCAAAAACCACTCAGGCAAGGGCCAGATTTAGCTCACGGTGCGAGTTGCCAGTGCGAGTGCAATGCCAGTTGAATAGCCCTGTTATTGTGACTACTCTGACCGAACATTTTTGTCCCCCCACCTCGTGCGCCTATTCTCATGGAGAAGGCTTTTGATATAGTCCAGTTGCCAAATGTGTTTTTTGAGCTTAATTAAGCGTGCATTGGAGGGTGGACGATGTTTTATTGCTGTTTCTGGTACTTGGACATGTCCTGAACCCAAATCTAACGGGTGCCAGTCTGGCACCCTTGAGGAAATTTTTTTAGAGCGAAAAAACATAATGGCCGCCCCCGGGCATTTGCGCCACAATAAAAAACTCATAACTTTGGTATTTATTGTCCTAGGAAGATATTATTGGAGTTTTTACCCATATTTTGGGGGACCAGGAATACAATAATGCAGTTAGTTAATGTGTTGCATGAATATTTTGACTGTTTTTAACAGATCACTAAAATAATGCATTTTGTTCAATATTAGAGTTGCATATACCGTACTATGTATATGAATCAATATATGGTCTATATATTGAATCAATATATGGTCTTCTGAATATTGCAAATGGCCTGGTTGCATCCAGCAATGTCAATGATGACAAGTCGCATTCACTTGGTACGCAACAAATGATGGAGTACGATTGCCTGACTCATTTCATGTGAAGCTGAAAAAGAATGTGGTTACGATGGCTGTCAGCAAGAGAGCAACCCACGTTAAGGGAATGCCAGTTTATGACACCGAGCTCATCTACACTAGAGTAATTGGCTTACAACAATTCCGCGATATCAACATGAAAAAGATCTTGACTTCTGAGCTATCTCCTATCCCACCAGCATTATTTGATGAGAATGGTGATATGATGACCCAATCAAAATCAATTATGAAACAGAAGCTTCAAGTAGACGTGTCTCATCGCCTCATGTCTGACCCTGATGTAGTCATAATAGATGGATGTGCCATGATGTGGGCAATACATTGGCCAGTTAGTGGAACAGTTGAAGATTATATTAAAAACTTCATGACCAGTGTGAACCATCATCTAGAGAGGCACTCTGTGTTGATCTTCGACAGATACCCATCTTCAAGCATCAAACAGGTTACCAGGTCAAATAGTGCAGGTAAACATGCCAGTCGTAAACACCAATGGACCCTACCCATAACTACGTCACGGTTTGTTTACATCGGTGCATTGTGGGGATAAGGCGGGGTCGCCGCGGGTGGACCTACGAAGGGAAAACTATCGGCGATGGAATAATTTAGAGTTATTTTGCGCGAAATTGATATTCCAGGTGCTATAGTACTGTGCTCTGTTCTCGCTGACAACACTATAGAGAAGACCTGAGGTAATGGCTGATGTGCAGAGGCTTCTAAACCAAGAAAACAGAGTCACAACAAAGCCTCGTCAAAAGGTAAGCAACTGGTAGGTACGTAATGTGTCGCTACCACTTGTTTACTTCTTAATGAGACTCTGCTGTGACTGTTTTCCTGGTTTAGAAGCCTTTGCACATCAACCATCACCTCGGGTCTTCTCTATGTTGTCAGCGAGCACGGAAATATAGCACCCCTTCATCGTCGTAGTCTTCTCTTTGTAGGTTGTACATATTCATGGTTATGATAGTTTTAAAATACCTTATTAATTGAGTTCATTTTGTTGTCTTTCCTCATAATAAGTAGTGGTACATCATGGTTTAAGTGTTACTTGACGAGCCAAT
>JACEEZ010023163.1:17500-43626 GCA_016584305.1 Chionoecetes opilio
GCTATCCTGGATTATATTTATAATTCATCTGCATCCTGTAACCTATATTAAATCCCAGTCTGGATATTCTAAGATTAAAATCTCCCACCACGCCTAATCGATTATAATCTGCAGGCCTTGTTTATTTCTCCTATATAGGAGCTTGAATCCTCTTTACATAAGTTTGGAGGCCTATACACTACACATAGAGCACTGTATACCTGGGCCCTCGTTTTATAAATAGCTTATGGTTTCCCAAAGCAAGACAAAATGGCAAGTTCGCCATATATCACCGAAATTCCTTAAGTGCTCGTGTTTTCCCCATAAAGTTGCTCCATAAGCATGGATGTCCGTAGTCCCCATAAGGATACTGATGTTGACATAGCCGTCAAACATGGCAGCAACAACTCTTCCGCCAGCGCCAACTCAGGCATTTTCGGTGGCCAGAAGAGACGTTCTCGGCTAATTGCATGACGAAGAACTTGTCAAGAGGTATCGGCTGAACCATGAGGATTATTTATGTCACTCTCGTAAAGCATTTCCTCCATAGTAAATAACAAATGACCATACAACTGACAGCGGGAATGAAAATTATAATCATTATGATTGTTTCCTCGCCACTGGCAAGATGCAGCAGTCACTGAGCAGGTGCAGCTGCTGCAGTGATGACCATAGGAGCGCTGGAGTGGACATGGAAAATGCTTGCTCCAAGGCCAGTCCATGGTAATACTCATCGTGGTACCCAAATTCTGTGCAGAGACAACACATCGAGTAATTCTCGCCAACGGTAATTTTCGACGACAGTTCCACTTCTACATAGATGAAAAGGATGAATAAAGGGTTTTCATTGGTTTTTTGACAACATTTTTTCGAAGGCATTATCATTTTCTATTAGTATTGATGTTTGTATAATGAAATTTAGCTCTTGTTTTTGGCCAGAAATTAAGGAAAGATTTGTTTTACCCTAACGCAGTCTTATCTACCTTCTGGAGGGGCTATCATTTCAGCTTGCAGCACGTAGTGGAGTATACTGACTTCCGGAAAAACAAAAATGTAATAGCTACTTGGAAACAAGGTATATTTTTTTACACTAGACAAGTTTACCTACAGCAATTGGGAGTGGTGCTTTCTGGTTAACCTTAGGATTCTAATAAACTCTCAATGAGTTTCTTCGCAAAATCATTACTTGTGGAGATATCAAATGTTTGTAGTAAGAAGCGTATATGACATGAAATTTAAGTACCTAAACCCACCTTAGATTCACTAACCTGACCTAATGTAACGTAAGGCCCACCTTAGGTTCCTACCTAACTCCACCTTAATTCACTAACCCTAACCTAACTCCACGTTGTTAAAACCTTTAACTAAAGTCAAATCCTCATTGGAAAGTGTCCGCCGGCAGGGAAGAAAAGCAGAGGCGAATGCAGGTCCAAGTAGGAATAAGAGTGAGACGCACGTAAACACTTGTCGTTCCTCCTCCTATAACATAAAAACGGGTATTGTAATAGTGTTTGCCCATACCTCCCCACTCTCCCCCCAAACAGTTTGGGCACACTTGGGGATTATGCGGGATATTTGGCTGGGTACAAATGTGCGTTGCAACCACATAGTTATTGAGTTAGGTTAGTGCGTAAAAATTCCCTAGATCTAGGGAAAATTGACAATTCCTTCAGTGCAAGAAAAAGTGTGGACCTGCTGACGATCCTTCACAAACCGAATTACCGGAGTATCGGTCCACCCCACCCTCCCAACCCCTCCCATTCGAATAATATAAAAAAAAAATTGGTTAGCAAAAAACCGGGGTGTCGAGGGGCCCCATTAGTTAGGTTTAGATTATCGGGTGATTAACGCTAAGTTAGGATAGGTTTTCGGTGATTATCGCTGTTAGGATAGATTATTCGGGAGTCAAGGGGGGCAGAGCCCCTCGCTAGGAGGTTAGGTTTAATTTGTCTTAGGTTAGGTTAGATTAGAGAAGGGGGGCCTTGTATCTCGGAGCTTGAAGGTAGGTAAATTTCCCATATCTAGTGAAAATTACCCTAGATATAGGGGTAATTATTGACTCCTACACGAACGCTAGAAAATACGTTTTTCGACGCATTATTTAGTCCCACCCACAAACCCCGCATTCCCCCAGGTCCCAAGCTTGTTTTGGGCAGGGGGGAGTATGGGCAAACGCTAGAAATTGACCAAATAACATCATATTTCCCCAACTGTAATAGGCGGAAGGGTGACGGAAGATACACACAATAAACATGGGTAGTAAAGGAGGAGAAGAAACGATAGCCAGGGGGAATGTGACTATGCAGACATACGCAGTATACGCAGCTACAGATCGCAGTATATCTAGCCTAGCTATGGGCTCATATTCAGATTTTTCTCCACCGTTGTGTCGGTTTTTGGTATATGCAAGAACAACAATACGACGCGACGCGTCGAGCGCAAGGGGTGAGGTAAAAGTCCGCTGTTCCCTACAACTTGCACAATCCCCCGCTTTCAATCCCGATCTCCACTCATTCCATCGTATTTCTTCCCAGACCATTACAGGAAGTTTTCAACACAACCGAGAGTGACATTCATACACTGTGAATGCACACGTGTCATCATTAAGTAAAATCAGGTCCAGAGGCCTTATATAGGTGTGTTAACTTGTGAGGAAGCCGGGCGGCGGCGGGAGAATGGGGTGGCCATTGTGTGGAGCAGTGGCGGCGGGCCGTTCAAATGTACTCGCAAGCATCACTCAGGCCAATTTTTTCTGCACCAACGCCTCAGACAAGTGGCGAACACTAACTTAACTATTATTTTAATGTCAGAAATGATAAATTTCACTAGTAAAATGTATTAGATATGTATAAAACAGTCAAAATACTGATGCCGCTTTGGGCTCGCTTGTGTTGGTACACCTGTCAAATATCCACCAGTCGGGGCAGTTCTTGTAGATGTCACCAGTGGAGGTACGACGGTGGAAAATCTCCACCGGCCGGGATTGACGAGCATTCTTGAATATAGCCCTATATGTATACTGCCGTATCTGCCTGGTCATCACTCCCTCCCTGGCTTTTGCCCCTTTCCCCTTCTGTACTACGTGGGGTTTTCCTGTTTGTTTCCTTCCCTCACCCTTCTACCATTTCTTGTGGAGATATAACATATTATTTATAGGGAGGAGAGAGACAAGTGTTTACATCGTTCCCCGCGTAAAACTTTTCTACGGGATCTTATTTACACGTATATATGAATTAATCCTTTAATATTGCTTTATTTTCCAGTTCGTAAGGTTCTCACATAATTTTTCTGCTCATATTTTACTGATTTTAAGCGTTATTTCATGATCTAAGAGACATTATAGGGTAATGGGAAATGCTACGTTTTGCGCGAAGTTGTGTCAGCAGGAACTGCTAGACCCATAGCTATGGCGGAAATTTGCTCCATAACTAGAGATCTTATGGGCAACTTTATGTTATGTCGAACCTAATGGGAATCCCATAGCCTTATTATAAATTTCCGGGCCTCGACTGCGCAGGAATATCGGCCTGTCGCACAAGGGCTGAAGTCGGAGGGCCGGGTCGGATTCATTTTATATATATATATTACGGATCATATAGACTGGTTTATCAGTATATATATATACTGTAATCTTTTGTAAATGTTTGTTCTATTCTATTATCAAAAAAAAACAGTAAAACACGCTAAAGAAATGCCATTACGAACTGAAGAAATTGCATGAATTTAAAATTTTTCCTTCAACTCTTCGCCTTTTTAAAAACTTTGCGGGGAAAAACTTTTATCATGATGGTATCAATAGAAGCAAAAATGTTATCAGTTTTTCCTTTGCTATTTTTTTCGTTTTTCTGAAATTAATTAGAACCATGCATAAATTAGGGGTTCCCAAAAATAAATAAAATCATCAATGGGGAAAAATTTTTCCAGATTGATGGGGTTATTTATTTAGTCAACGCAAATTTATACACGGTACTAATTCTTTTTATCAAAAAACGAAATATAAATTAAAAAAATAACATCCCCCCCCCAATCGGGAAAATTACCCGTTTGAGGGATTTTATTTATTTATTTAACGTTTAATTTATGCATGGGTTCAAATTTAAATTTATCAGATAAGGGAAAATATAGCAAGGGAAAACTAATAAAAATTGCATTTCTATTGATACTCTTCATTTTTTAAAAGTTTGCCCGGAAAAGTTTTAAAGGGGGGCGAAGAGTTTAAGCAAAAATTTTCAAAGGGTTTCTTTTTCATATTTTCTTCATAGTCCGTAATGGAATTTTTTTAGCGTCTTTTACTTTTTTTTTATTTGTAGTATTAAAAGAAAAAACCCTTTACGAAGTTTACAGAAATTTCATTATACTGATAAAAAAAGTCTATATGATAGCCCATAGACCATTTAAAATTTTTTTTGGGTGGGGCCCCCCCGCAGGCCCCAAATGCACCCCCGCAATTCAAAACATTGTCCCCGTGAACAGTCCAGGTATACAGGGGTTTCTTTTACTACACCCAAAACCATTTTCTAAATTTTTCCCTCCGTAACCTCTATCCATATAACTCTAGGTTTGTCATCTTTTTTTTAAACATTGTTAACACAACACGAAATGCATCTTTTGCAAAAAGCGCAACTCCTCCCCCTCGTCTGCCTACTCTTCCTTGTGAAAAAAAACTTATCCCCCAGCTATTCGCCTTCCGGATCGAATCCCTTTTCCGGGACATACCAAAAACCCCATTTTTCTTTTAAAAGCTATTATATAAAAATCCTCTACCCCTATTTATTCCCCCCGGGAAAAATCTATCTTTTTTTTAAATACTCCTACAGTTTGTATAGTAAACCTTCAAGCAATCCTTTTTTTTTTGCCCTTTTTTCCCCTTTTTATCTTTAACAAAACCCCTCCTTCTCTCTTCTTACGAATCACTTTATTTCCCCTGCCTTTAAAAAATCCTCCATTTGTCGCAATTTTTCCTTTACCCCGACCCCCGTGTCAAAAAACCCGGTTCTCTATCTTAAAAAAGCCCTGCTTTATCTACCCCCCTTTTCCCAAGGGATTCGGGCAAGATCTGAACCCCTTTCCTCAAAAAGTCCCACCCCCCCCTCGGTAAGGTGGGTTACCCCGGGAAAAAAGAGGCCCCCAGTGCCGAAAAAGGGCCCCCCCAAACCTTTGGGCTTTGCAATGAAGGGGCCACCCGGGGAAAAAATTCACAGCAATAGCCGGGGAGAAACCAACTTTTGTCGAAAACAAAGCGTTTGGGAAAAGGACCCCCAACCCCCACGGGGAAACCCCAACCCCTGTCCCTAACTTTACCTGCAGCTTCCTTGAACCGCCTTAGCAATTCTCACTTCTTACACACTCAACATCTTTCCCCCAGCGTTTCAGGCAGACGATGGGTTTTTTCCCTTGGCCCGGGGGAAAAATTGCCTAAAACTATCTTGTCACTAACAAACCTACCCCCTTCCCCTGGGTTTAAACTCCCGACTTCATCGCACCCCTTTCTCTGTAACAAAAACCTGTGTCAAAAATGCTAACCTGACTGTAAACCAACAACCAAATTTTCCCTTTCGGGTAAAAATGTAGATATCGTTATTCCTAACCTCCGTATCATCCTCTTGCACCCCCGAGAGTACCTAAAAGATTTCGTACACAAGATGGCCCTTTTGTTTCCCTTTTTCCCCCCTTGGGGCGGGCCCCCCATGACAACTCCCTTTCCCAAAAACCCCAATCCCTGGTGATTTACGGGGGGAAAAAAAACCTTAGTAGTCGCTTGAGTCACATCTCGCTCTATACCCCTACAGGACATAAACTGGGCAGTGCCCCTCCACTGGGTTTCCCATTTGGGGCCCTTTCCCCCTCCACACTTAAGAAACATATTTTCTATTCCTGCTTTTCACAAAGCTTTTTTAAAATTTGTTCCAAATCACTTGCCCAAAACTCCTTTTCGGTCTTTCGATCCCTCCCGAATAGTCTTAAGCGCCTCACCCCACCCTTCACTACAACCCCCCTGACCCTTCTACCCCTTAAACCCCCGCCTCCCCTTTACTCCCACCACCCCTACCACTCTAAACCCCCGCACCAACACACAACCCCCAAAATTCACTCTCCGCCCCCACAACCCCCCCCATCCCCAGCGTACCATTCTAATCCGGGGAAACTAAAACCCAAAACACAACCTCACTCCACGGAGACTTTCCCGGGCGAATTTACCGGAATGTTCCCCTCTAAAACCCGGGGAAATTCTAAGGCATGACCCCCCAGTATATCGTTTTTACATGTATTTAAAACCTAAAAGAAAATTTCTGTTTTCTTCCAAAGTTTGTTCATAAGATTACACAAAAACAAGTAAAACACCCCAAATAAAGGGCCCTTATGAGACTCTGAAAAAATATGCATGAACTTACACAGTCCCAGCTATGGGTTAAATAGGGGAAACCTTGGGGGTTTAATCCCTACAGGGGGTTCTGCGTCCCTGGCCACGGGGAGCAAATAAGGCCAAAACCCGGGCATAGATTGGGTTGGGGGGGGGGGGGGGGGGGAAAACCCCCCCCTGTAAAAAAATAAATAGCCAAAACATGTTAAGAGGTAGAGGCGGGGGCGCGGTAAACGCGCCCCCCACCCGGTTTTGCCGGGGGGCCCGAAACCCTGCAGACCCCCCCTAGGGCCGGGCCCGGGTGGGGGGGGGGTCTGGGCCCATGACGAGTGCGGGGGGAAAGCCCCCCGGGAAAACCCGCACTTAAATCAATGGTAGGGCCCCCCACCCAACTTTTTCTTATGGGGGGGGCCGGGGCGGTGCAGAGGCGGGGCCCCCCCCCGCGAATCACTCCGGGGGTCAACCTGCGGGGGGGGGTTTTTCTTTTGGGTTCGGGGGACCCTTTTTGAGCCTCCAGAAGACCCCCCGGCTACCTTCCCTTTTCCCATCAGGGGACTCAGTAGGCTGAGGGGGGATATAGTGGGACTTCTGAGACCCAAAAGGGGGCCTGGCAGTGGCGAAAACTAGCAGTGGGGGGTTTCACCTACTACTGGTCCGGCAATGAGCAATGGTCCCCCGGTACGGGGGGGTTTGCTAAAAGGGTCTCCGCAAACTGCAACCGTCAGTGGTTGAAAGGGTTAAATCCGGTTGATGAGGTTAATGCGGGTTTAGGAGAAAACACCTTGGGTTTTCCCGTTTTCTTGTTTCCTGTACGCTCCTACCGAGATGCGTTTAAAAATGAAGAAAGGGATGGTTTTTACGCCAAAATCGACTCGGGATTAGACCAGTGTCCTCCTCGGGGCACACTCATTGTCTTTGGGGGGACTTTAATGTACCCACTGGCACTGTGAGAAAAAAATGGCTTTGAGTTGTATGTTGGGCCCCCCTGGCTCCGGTACCAGAAAAAACCAACAGTTTTTCGCTTTTTTAACTTTTTTAAAGGGCCAGAAGGTTTAGAAATTTTTGGTTTTTTGGGATCAAGGGGCCAAAGCTTCACCGCCCGGGCCCGGTTTTAAAAAATAATTCCCGGGGGGGTAGCTAAGGAGGGTCGATCACATCCCGTTATTACCGTTGGGGGATCCCCTCCAGAACTCAGGGTTTACCAAATGCTGATTTTTTTGGAACAGTCACAGATTTTTGTTGCTACATTTAAAAGCTTTCAGTCAGAAAAATCTAAAGGTAACCATACTGTTTTTATCTTGGAAACTGAAGGATTTGACATGTGCCATGAGTATGCGGGGCAGTCTCAATGGTTTGTGTGCTCGGTGCTCCGGGGTCCTGTAAATTTGGGGGGATCTTCAAACGTGAAATCTAAAGGCTGCCAAGATTTATTGGGGAGCGCCCAGGTCAAGGCGTGTTTTGTCTCGACGAGACGCTGGAAAAAATCAGGAGAGTCGCGCTGCCAGGTACGGGGAACCGGGGACCACCAGGGCTCTGTCCGCCGGATAGAACCCTCCGAGGAGAGAAAAGGAGAGTATGTGGGGAGTCCGGAGGATGTCGGGGGTCATTTGAACGCTAATGACCCCCGACCCGCCTCCGACCCTGAAGAGTCCGTTCAAGTCCCCTTCTGGGGCGAGTGTTTTCGAAAGCAGATGGGCCCTCGTGTCGGACGAATGGGAGGGTTCTTTGGGCTGAGTATTTGGGATTTGGTTCACGGTGGACCCCCAACTGAGCAGCTTCCACCACTGGGTTCAGGCAGGGTGCTATCCCCCCATTGAAAAAACCGCACACTCTCTTGACAAAGTCAGAGAGGCTGTAGCAAAGTTGAAGGGTGGAAAGGCAGCTGGTGTTTGTAATATCATGCGGAGCTCCTAAAAGCGGGGGGTGGGGCCCATGATCCGCGGGTTGCATGCTGCCTATGCCGTGGGGGAAATCAGGTACCATTCCCCCTGACTGGAAAAGGGGGCGGGGTCGCCCTATCGGGAAAAGGGGAAAGGGCCCCGTCAGGACTGCAACATTACCGCGGTTTAACTGCCACGTCCCAAGGCAAGGGCTTGCCCTCTTTTGCTGACCGAATTCGCAGTCATCTGGTAAAGCACAAAACTTCACGTCGGGGGTTTTCACGCCTGGTAGTCAACAACGGACCGTATCCTGCGTTTCGTGTCCTGGGGGAAACCCGGTTTTTTTCCCCAGAGGAGCTTGCGCCTATGTTATCTCAAAAAGGCTTTTGACTCTGCATCGTGATACCTGGGATTTTTTTGCGATTGAGGGTTTTCCTGAAAGGGACTTTGGTTTAAAAACGGTCTGTATTCGGGGACGGGAGAGTCTGTAAGTTGGGCAGGTGTATCCGCTTTTTTCCTGTAAATCAGGATGGGGCAAGGTGCGTCTTGCCCCCCTTTTTCACCTTGTAGGGACGGGGTTTGGACAAGGTTGTAGATCTTAAGGGGGGCACATGTATCACTATTGCACGACACTGTGTTTTTGCCTTAGGGCACTAAGGGGGATGTAAAACGGCCCATTGTGGGGCCCCCCCTTCACCTCGGGGGTTCATGGGCCCGACACCCCTCAACCCGGGGGGTTCCACAGTGTCCCGTGGCCCAAATAAAACTCGCTGGCCCATCACGGTGTGGGGCCTCGGGGGCCCCGAGGGGAATCACCCGACCTCCCCTCCTCGTGCGCCTCTACCCCTCCACGGGACCCAAGTCCCGCAAGGTGGGAAAAGTTTGCACCTGGGGCCCTTTTGCAACACTGTGGGGGACCCCCTCTCCTCCGGTGCCCCCCGGCTTCAACGGGAGCGGGGATCCCCGCACTGCCCGCGTAGTCGTTTTTTTGTTGTTGTTGCTGGTGTTGGAGCTGCAGCTGTTTGTTTGTTGTCTTTGCTGCTGCTGCTGCTGCCCCTGTTGCCGGGCGACGTTCCCCGGATATTGGTCTCGGTTGGGTGATGAGGGGGCCCCAACACCCTCTGCACTTGTCCAGGGACAGGTGGGGAAATGGGTACTACTCACCAGGTAAGGACTTACTCCATAAAGGGGGCCCCACTTGGCCTTTTCAGCCCCTGAGGCCCCGTCCAAAGGTCGAGCAGGGGCCTTACTCGGCGCAGGAGTTCCCTCAGGAGGCTGACGTGCCCTGTCCCCAATGGCGGTCAAAATGGGGCCGGAGTCAAACCCCCCCCCAGGTTTGATGGGCCTTGATGGAAGGGTATCGTCCCAAACTTCAGCTTCCCTCGAGTAGCCTGGGGACTCCTCGAACGTGAAAATAACCATGGCCTGGGTCTTCTCGGCAGCAAACTTGACTTTCTACCGTCTTCCCAGGGCCGGATGTCACCAATTGACGGTTGGTGCATCTATCAGTTCGATAGTCTCATCTCTGGTGTAGTTGTTACCTACACCAAATCTCATCTCTCTCTCTCTCTTTTCCTCTCTCTCTTCCTCTCCTCTCCTCCGTCTCTCTCTTCTCTCTCTTCTCCTCTCTCTCTCTCTTCTCCTCTCTCTCTCTCTCTCTCTCTCTCCTCTCCTCTCTCTCTCTCTCTCTCTCTCTCCTCTCTCTCTCCTCTATCTCTCTCTCTCTCCTCTCTCTCTCTCTCTCTCTCTCTCTCTCTCTTTTCTCTTCTCTCTCTCTCTCTCTCTCTCTCTTCTCTCTCCTTCTCTCTCTTTTCTCTCATTTCAGTATATCAACGTAATATTTGTAATTTTGTTTGATGTAATTATAATTGTTGCGCTTCTGAACAATCATTACAATTACAAATACAATTACTTTATGTTTTTAAAGCTCAATTACAATTACAATTAAAATTACTTGTAGATTAAAATATTTCAAATACAATTACCCAAAAATATGTAATTTTAACATTTCAATTAATTACAATTACAAATTTTTCCAAGCCTGGTGAGCACGTATGTGGAGACTGCATGAACATTTTTTTTCTTGTTACTACAGTATATTCCACCCAAAAATTTGGAAACGTGAGACGGAAGGCGGTGATATATGACTAAATAGGGCAGAGGAGAATGGGGTTTGGCTTCAGCTCAAAAATTCTCCATCTCCAAAATATTGTGGCTACAAAAAATCGCTTAAATTTAATTAGTGGGATTCGTCTTTACAGTCCTGGATATATCATTTTATACAACATTCGGCATATTTTTCAAACCAACTAACCAAAAATATATAGGTTAATAAAAAATATTTCACTGCTAGTAGCTGGTCAAGTTTACACGGATATATCTCAGGAAAATTCCAGGTACGAATATTCTGAAGACATCCCAGAACTGCTGATGAAAAACGTCATATTAATATATAAATGAAAAAATTACTTTAGTGCGAAACGTTTCGAGAAAAGTAGGTGGGAACACATACTACACTGTCCGTAATAATTGGGTGTTTGATAAATATTCAAGAAATATTCGCCAAGAAAAAAATTTTTGACATAGAAAATAAAGCTTAACGTCATGGGGCGGGGATGAGTCACCCGGGGACTGGCGGGAGGCGATTGCAAACATGGAGGTATTATATAAGGGGGGGGCCCTCACGCGGGTTCTGTTCACTCCCCAGTTTAAGAAGGGGGCCCGGGGCTTTAAAACCCGGGGGGCGGAGCCAGCCCAGTACACCCAAAACATTGGTTTTCTCGCGCGTAAATTGTCACCGATAAATTGTTTTATTGTCTTGTTTCTTCCACATATCACGTGATTTTAGTTATCTAATTGCTGCAATGCATGGCATGTGAGTATGTATGTACGGTTTTCATAGAAAAAACAACAGAATTCCCTTCCTTTATTCTGCATACAGGCAGAGAAGAAATGGTTCCCACAGGCCTCCTCACCCCATACTTTATTATCTATAAATATAATACTATATATATATATATATATATATATATATATATATATATATATATATAAATATTATATATATATATATATATATATATAATATATATATTACTATAAATTTTTACATTGAACAGGGATTTAACATTTGAACGCAAGGAACATTATAGTCTTGCAAATAAATAATAACCATAAAAAACACCATGACAATATTGACCTCCCGATAGTGGGGAGGGCTATGAAGATCAGAGGAAATGTGGGTAAAATAATGAAAAGAATTAAGAAAAATAGGATAAAATATGAATAAAACCTATCCCACTAAAGAAATTATTAAGAAAATAGGTAAATTGAACCTAACCAAACCTAACTTTTAATTATAACCTAACCTGAATTTAAAAAAAACATGTCAAGCCTTCACTGGATTTAGAGAAAATAGTTTTTTTAATGTAAGAGGCATTTCTATGTGAAATTCCCTACCAAATTCAGTTGTTTCTCTCACTAATATTAATACTTTTGAAACAGCATATGACAAAGTATTTTGATTTGAATATATTATTTGAGCAGCATTATACTTAGTGATTACTTGTAACTGCATAATATAATGTAGCTGCATTTCCCCAATTAAATGTCTACAAATTATTAATGGTGCAGTAGCAGTAAGTGGCAGCGGATTCCTTGCCCGTAATCTTCCAGGTTAGGAGGCCCACTCGGTAAGAAACCTGGTAAAATTTAATCACATAGTCACACAATGCTCGTCACTACAGTCAACACACAGTTCACATGTAACAATAACGTAACACTAGTAATGAGATACAAATGAGGTTACCGGCAACCAAATTAGTACAAATCGTTCACGGCGACTCAGTAGCGTGCTGAAGTCACTAAGGTTTAGGCTCTTCTCATGTTTTTTGGGAATAAATATGTGTTCATAATATTTCTGATGACACATCAGGAATCCTACATTCCAATCATATGACTCGTTTATGGTAAAAGTCATGAAAGAGGAATTACAGTGAATTCCTTAGAATTACTCCTAGAACAAGCATCTGCATTCTATGAAAGCGCTCTTGATCTAGCTAGTTTTTCTAGTCTCTTAAGCAATGTTTTGCCACGAAATCTCTGTAACGTACCGATGAATTTAAGCTATCATTCCTGGTTCTCTGGATGTAGTCATATGTAGAGCAGGCCTGCATGATGGTAAAATGTAGATGTCTGTGATGGCGCGCGTACCTTCCGAACGCATTGTTTGAGTCACTGTCCGAGTGTCTGTATGTCTTTGAGCAAAGGGGAGGAGCTAGGTCTCTGTAATATGAGGGTACCGCCATTCATTGGCCCTATGTTAAACGCTACTGGGCGCCATCTTAGTGCCAGGCCTCTCTGTTCACTCTAGACCCGGGAAGTTCTCAAGGCATGACCCCGCAGTATATCATGTTATACAACGTAAAAGGATATACTGTTATCTTCGGAAATGTTTGTTCTATAAGATTATGTTGGGGTTGGAACACAGAAGGGCTGGGGGCGCGGCGTGATGTTTATTGGAGACTTAACCTCTTGTTACAGAGAGCTGACAGGACGACTGGTCACTGCCTCGCCGGAGTCCCAACTGCCCGCCTCGGGGACACTGAGATGTGGCGGAAGGTGAGGGTTGCCACACACCCCCACACTCCCCCCCAATTACACAAATAGCTCACCGTGGGCGGTGTAATGAAAAAACAGAAACATTTGAAAACGAGTGAACCGAGGGATACAAACAATTTTGTGATATGTGTGGCACTCAGTGTGTTGCCTGAGGGGTGGCGTTTATCTAACACGTAGTCTAGCAGGTGGCGTGGTGCCTGTCTGTGGCGTTGAGGCCTTCCTTGGCTGGGCGGGGTGGCGCCAGGCGTCGCTGCTGTCCCGTCGTCGTGCCCCTGAACGCACGTGAGGAGGCGCAAGTGGCGCCGGTTCTGAGGGTGGTGCGCCCGCTGCCGTCCAGCCGCACCAAGTACTGCCTGGGTGCCGTAGTCTCCAGGACAGTGCCTGCGCGATCCCAGCGCCCACTGCCGGGGTTTAGGATGCGGGTCCGTAGCCGGGTCGTGAGGGGCTCGAGGTTGTGGGCTGTTTGGTCATACCGGGAAGCTGCACTGTCCCCAGAGCGGGCCATGGCCCGTTCGCGCTCCCGCAGCAGCACGCCCATCGCTCGCTCACCTCATAGAGCGACGTGTCCACAGGTATGGCGTTCCCGCATGCTGACGTCCTGTGATCAGCTGGGCTGGGGAGGCTTCGGAGCCCGGGGGGGTGTTGAGACTGCATGATGGCCCATGCAGCGGCGTCGGTGTCCAGGACCGTTCCGGCCAGTGTTGCCGCGTAGCAACCTCATGGCACACTTGACTGCCGCCTCTGCGCGGCCGTTAGACTGGGGTAATGTGCTGAGAGACCCTCAGCCGCACACGCCAGGTGTCGAGGAAGCCCCTGGATTCCTGGCTGGTGAGGTTCGTTCCCCCATCGCACGACGCTCTCTGGGATGCCGAAGCGCTTGAACCATCGTCGGAACACCGTGATGAGGCGTGCACTGGTGGCGTCGCCTGACAGGTGCTCCACTCGAGCCATCCGAGAGCCTGTCAGCGACGGCGATATAGGTGTGGCCGTCCAGTTGAAATAATCAGCCACCACTTGCTGGAATGGGTACTGCGAGGGCGGGTGGCAAGAGGGTTTCTGCGGGGCTGGAGGGGGCGTGCGTATCGCATACCGCACATTGGCGCCTCTTCTGCTCCACCTCCGCGTCAATCCCTGGCCAGTAGACTGACTGCCTCGCCCTGCGTAGCATTGAGTCCCTGCCCTGGTGCCCGCATGAAGGTTCGCGAGGACTGCACGCTCAGGGCCGCAGGTATGACCAGCCGCGGTGTTTCTCGTCACAGGTGTAAAGGACGATGTTCCCTTGGCAGGAGAGGTGGCGCCGCATCTTGAAGTACTGGCGGAGGGCGAGCGGCTCCCAGTCCTTTCGTTCAGCCAGCCGTCATTGGCTACGCATTCCGCAGAGCCGGTACTCCTCGTCCCGTGCAGCCTCTTCCATCACTTGATGAAGGTCCACAACATGCCCCACCTCGTCCTCGGCTGCCGCGGCCGTGGCTGCGGTACATGGCTGCGCATACCAGCTCTTCATCGTCTTCGTCGATCCTTCTGGCCCACCTGACAGGATCGGGTAGCGCGACAAGGCGTCTGCCGCGCAGTTGGTGTCGCCCTTCAGGTACTTGATGCGGAAGGTGAACATTAGCGTCTTCTCTTTTAGGTTGAGGATCCGGGGTTGGCTATGTCCTTTAGTTCCTTGTCTCCGAAATCCTTGTAGGGCCTTGTGGTCTGTGACGAGCGTGAGGTTTTTGCAGCCAAGGAGGAAGAGGCGTGCCTTCTTTAGGCACCAGGCGATGGCAAGCGCTTCCCCCTCGAGGTACTGTAGTTCCTCTCGGCCGCTGTGAGATGTCGGCTGCCACAGAGCACAAGTTTCCACCCGCCAGGGCAGCATAGCGGCGACTTCTCCGAGACACACTCGCAATACTGCTGCAGGACAAGGAAGCCAATACCCTGGCGACTGTAGTCAGTGAGGACTGCTGTAGGGCGCGACACATCATAGAAGCGCAGTCCCTCGGCCGCCAATCGCCCAATAGTGTCTTTGGCGGAGGTGAAGAGCGTCTCCAACTGCTTGTCCCAGTACACTGCCTTCCCACCCGGTTTCTTGAGTAGCTCCCTGAAGGGCTCCATGACAGGGGCGACCACCAGGAAGGGCGCGACCTGGTTGACGAGGCCGAACCATGACCGCACGTCAGTCAGGGTGGCTGGGCGGGCATCTTGAAGTCGGTTATGCTGTTGACGAGGTCGCGGCTTGGCTGGTACCCTTCCCAGCCCAGGAGGTAGCCGGCAAAGGTGACGCTCCTCCTGCAGAAGCGGAACTTGTCAGGTCGCAGGGTGACACCGCTCTCCATGCACCTCTGGAGAAAATTGTATGTGTGCCAGAAGGCGTCGCTGACGCTGCTGTCGTGGAGTAGAGTGTCGTCCACGCACTTGAGCTTCCTGGGCACGTCGGTGATGGTGTCGTCAAAACGCTTTGTGAACGCGTCCTGCGAAGCGCAGTGGCCCATGGGGTGCGGCGGTACCGTAGCGCCCCCAGGGGTGATGAATGTTGTGAGCTTGCGGCTCTCCTCGTCGAGGGGACCTGGTGGTAGCCCGAGTATGCGTCCGTACGGTCTTAAATGTATGTTTGGGCACGCTAGAGACGAGATCGAAGGGCGGTCTGGTGTGGTGTGTCTCTCTGAGGCTCGCACGGTTAAGGCGCTGAAAGTCGACCGTGCGACGGGGCCTTCCGTCCTTTTTTGGCACTACCACCATTCTGGAGCACCATTCGGTGGGCTCGCCTGCGGGCACCGCCTCGATGATGCCCTTGTCAACATCGTCGTCCAGCTGTCGTCGTACCTCGGCAAAGAAGTGGAGCGGGACTGAGGCTGGGACGTGGACTGCGTGGGGGCGTGTGTTGGGCCATAGGTGGACGTGGTGAGGCGGACCGCTCATCTCTGGTAGCGGCGTGCGTCCCATGGCAAACACAGTGCGCCCGAAGTGCTCCAAGAACATTTCTCGAGGCGATCGACGTTCTCCTCTACGAGTTCGTGAGGTGGCGATTCCGAGCGACGTGGGTCTTGTGGGGTGTCTGATGGCTCCACAGCACACACACTGGTGGGTGAAAGGGGCGCGGGAAGGTGTGATGGACCAGGCGAAGGCCTTGCATGCCTTGAGCGATAGGTAGAGTTGCTGCACGCCTTCGGCTATGTAGATGCACTCTGTGGTGGAGACAGTCCCCACGGAGACCTGACAGGTGATGGTTCCCAGGAGGCGCATGCTGCCCCCGGCAACGTGGGTGACTGCCGTGGGTGTAGCCTGGAGCTGACGTTGGGATATGCCGAGGTCCCCCAACAGTAGGCGACCCGCCACAGACACTTGCGCCCCAGTGTCCGCCACAGCTGTGTAGGGACACGAGACGCGAGGCGTGAGCAGCTGATCACCACGGGCAGCGACGCCGCCATCTCACTCCTCCAACGATCACTGCACGGAGGTAGGGGTGAAGTTCGAATGATGGGCGGGCGGACGAGCGCCGCCCTGGGGGGTGAGGGCCGGACACAGGCGCCAGAAGTGCCCCTTCTGGCCGCAACAACGGCATGTCGCTGCAAACGCTCTGCACTGACGCCACCTGTACACTCAGATTCCCGAGCTGGGCACCGCCTGCGTCCCCGCCGACTCCGTCTTGGCGGGTTTTTCCTTGTCCGCTAAGCCGGCGCGCGGGCCCGCTGCCGCCACCTCGTGGTGTGGAGCCATGACGGGCGGGGGTAGTGTGTCACCGACCCCCACACTGGCTACGTAGCTCGAAGGTTGGTCACTCGCCTTTTCCGCGGCCTCAAAAATTTCACACACGCGAACTATTTCACTGAATGACTCGAGGCGTGGGAAGCAACGCAACACCCCCGCTTTCATGTTGCGATCACGTAGCCCCATCACTATTTTCTTGCTGAGCATGTACTCCTCTAAGGGGCACTGGCACTCAGGGCACCTAAAGCCGCACTCATTCGCTTTGGCGCGGCACTGGGAGATATACGCACACACACTGTCACTCGATGCCTGTGCTAGAGAGAAGAATTCCGCCCACGCTCCGATGATACAGCGTGTACCGATCACCACGCTTCTCACAACGTCGATTGCCTCCGTGGATGAGTTGCCTGAACACTTGCTTGCCCAGGCGCGCGTTGATGCGCTGTTGCACCTCTGTGTTACAAAGGAGGCGTACATAAGGTGCCGCTGTGGGTGCCGCCCAACCGCAGATGCTGCTGTAGTCCTCTACGCTGGTGGCCCATGCCTCAAACTTGCCGGCGACATGCCCACGGTCGCTCGCCCTGGTCCTGGAGGAGGTGGTGGGCGATGCTGCCGGGTCGTTGGCCAGAGTTGCTGCTGAGTGGCTGGTGTGATGTCGGGGCTTGGTGTATAGCGCGTGGCGTTGTGTATGGCGGCAGATTGGACCACGCGGCTGTTCTCACGCGCCCGCTACCTGCCGGAGGCGTCTCTACGCCGCCCATGCCTTCCTCCATGAGCCCCTGAAGATACTGCGCCATGTTGGGGTTGGAACACAGAAGGGCTGGGGGCGCGGCGTGATGTTTATTGGAGACTTAACCTCTAG
Source organism: Chionoecetes opilio (assembly GCA_016584305.1). Classification (NCBI taxonomy): domain Eukaryota; kingdom Metazoa; phylum Arthropoda; class Malacostraca; order Decapoda; family Majidae; genus Chionoecetes; species Chionoecetes opilio. The sequence continues at coordinate 34,893 of JACEEZ010023163.1, forward strand.
TTACAGAGAGCTGACAGGACGACTGGTCACTGCCTCGCCGGAGTCCCAACTGCCCGCCTCGGGGACACAGAGATGTGATGGGAGAGGTGAGGGTTGCCACACACCCCCACAGATTATCAAACATAAAACACAGTAAAACACATTAAAAAAGGTCATTATGAGACTCTGAAGAAATATGCATGAACTTACAATTCACTTAAACACGTCGTCATATAAAACTTTGTGGGACAACTTATGAGATGGAAGATATCTATAGAAGCAGAATTTTACTAGCTTTCCATTGATATATTTCGTTTTCTGATAAATACAGTAGTACCATGCAAACATTAGCGTTAACTAAATAAATCACCGCGCTGGCCATTACTGTATATATCAGAAAACGAAAAATATCAATGGAAAGCTAATAAAATTCTGCTTCTATAGATATCTTCCATCTTATAAGTTGTCCCACAAAGTTTTACATGACGACGTGTGTAAGTTCATGCATATTTCTTCAGAGTCTCATAATGACCTTTATTTAATGTGTTTTACTGTGTTATATCGCCCGAGTGACACCTCTCGGTTAGGGTATCTATATATAGAGGGTAACGCCATTCATAGGCCCTATGTTAAACGCTACTGGGCGCCATCTTGGCGCCAAGGCCTCTTCGTTCACTCTAGACCCGGGGAAGTTCTCAAGGCATTACCCCGCAGTATATCATGTTATACATGTGTTACGCTGTTCGCTCCTCTCCTAGACCTTACCACACCACACCCAGGTGTTACAGGTATAGGCTATGCAGGAGAAGGTGTTTTACGTTAACAATAGCCGCTGCAGGCAACTCACTTCTGCAGGCGACTTCTACAGGAGTTCGGTGTGTCAAGATGAGGGCGAGTTAAGTGGTACACGAGGTCAAAACACAGGGGGCGAAGGAGACACAAACGACAGGTCTGGGTTTAATGAATCAAAGCCACACTCACTACAAAGACAGTCAGTACACAGTTACAGAGTCGCCATCCCACCTCTTGCCGAAGGTCGCAAGGGCTGCTCTGTATCCCTACAGGCACACAGTTCCTTCCTCAGTACAACATACACAGTACAACTACACACAATTCCTTCATTCTCACGCCACAAACACCCCCGCAATCACCCCCCACGCGATACCCCGACCGCCGACACGAGGTTTCCCCCCTCGTTCCTGGTCTCCGCGTGACTGCCCAGCCACGCTCCTCTGGCCCTGACCCCCAGCCTCCCACCCCTCCGTTCAAGGTCGCAACTACCACCACCCTCTCACACACACACTTGCGACGCGCGACACCCCCTCTACAAGGTGCCACCGCGCGCCACTCAGACATACACACAGACATGCCTTCCCTACACTACATCATGCATAGCTCATGCATAACATCATCCCCCCTTTACAACTTGACCGTCTCGGTCAAAGAAAGACACCCATATCTTAATTAGCACTTAAGAAAATACAGAAACATAATACATGTACAAACAATAATAATTAAATTCCTTTTTACAATGAAAGCAACACTTACATAATTCTCCCACCACATCACCATGGAGCAGACCACATGCATGCCTCACTCCACTACCACCACCACAGCTTTGAGCTGCAAGACCCTACATCGCCATCTACCAGCCGCCCCTGCAGTGTCGGAAAGTCACCAGGCAGCCCTCCTCTTCTCCCGCGAGACCCACCAGCAGGAACAGAGCTGCAACCTCAACCGCAGGCGCCACAACCACAGGGACTTCCTCCCCCCTTGGCTCGCCTCAGAGGTAGCCACAGTCCAGGAGTCCACACTCCACTGGGCCCCGCAGCTCTCCCGTGTTCCACTGCTCCAGTCTCGCGATGTAAAGGCGCCACGACCCTCCCGACAGACCATGCCCTCCACTGCAGAACGCCGGTGAAGGTGCGGGAGGAACTTAGCAGGAACGCGCTGGGCCGCCGGTATGACAGAAGGCACGTCGGAGCCTTCCTCCACCATCATCCACCTGCCACAGCTTCGGCGGAGGCCACCCACTGCGCTCGTCATCCTCTTGGTAGCGCAGAAGCGGCAGGTATGGGGACGCCTCCTTCATCCTGGCTCTCCGAGGCCTCCACCGTTTGTCCCGCGGCTTCCACCGCTCACCACGCCTGCGGCTCTTCTTCGGGTGGCCCCATGCCGAGGCGAAGTGAGCGGGTCTCTTGGCTTTCCACATCCGTCTGGGCGGCAGACCCCCAGCAAGGCCCTTCCTGGCCTTTACGCTGCTTGCCAGCGCCGCCAAACGGGCCCGGCAGGCCCTCCATGCCGCCTTTCCGTCAGACAGCGACGATCCACGCCCCCCTGAACGGCCACGCCCTGCAGGGCGGCCCTGGGATGACGAAGGCGAGGCAGGAAGGGGAGGAGAGGAAGGTGTTAGGGTGGGCGGTGCGCCTCCTGAAGTAGGCGGGGCAGGGAGGCGAAGATTGGAGCGCCGTTCATCCGGAACCACCTCCGTCGGGACGCCACCGGCGAGCAAGGGCACCTCCCCTCCGCACACCCCCACCGTCCCCCTCTCTGGACCGACGCACGCCTCACCCTGCATCAGGTCTACAGGGGCGCCAACCAGGAGGCAAGAGTCCTCCATCGCGGCGACGTACTCAGGCAGCGCTGCTTCACTGCTCCCTCCTGACGGCGCCGTCTTAATGCCCTGCATCAGGTCTGCAGGGTTGTCACCTAGGGACAGGGGCAGCTCTTCCCCCCGCTCCTCTGCCTTAATGCCCTGCTCCTCCCTTCTCAGTTCGTTCACGTTTTCATTTATTTCCTCGCATGATTCATTAACTTTCTTAGTCGTCTCTTTAATTTTCTCGGTTGCCTCTTCAATTATCTCGGTTGACTCTTTCACTGTCGCATTGAATTCCTTCATTCTACTTATCAACGCACTGAACATTTTCATCACAGCTTGATTCGGCACGTTCAAGCTTGGCTGCTTGCCGCCTTTGTTTCCCAGCACGACCATCCCGCCGCCCGCCGCCATTCTGAACTTCGTGCTACACTCACCGGCTCCACCTTGACACACACAATCCCACTGCTGACACCAATTGTTACGCTGTTCGCTCCTCTCCTAGACCTTACCACACCACACCCAGGTGTTACAGGTATAGGCTATGCAGGAGAAGGTGTTTTACGTTAACAATAGCCGCTGCAGGCAACTCACTTCTGCAGGCGACTTCTACAGGAGTTCGGTGTGTCAAGATGAGGGCGAGTTAAGTGGTACAAGAGGTCAAAACACAGGGGGCGAAGGAGACACAAACGACAGGTCTGGGTATAATGAATCAAAGCCACACTCACTACAAAGACAGTCAGTACACAGTTACAGTCACCATCCCATCTCTTGCAGATGGTCGCAAGGGCTGCTCTGTATCCCTACAGGCACACAGTTCCTTCCTCAGTACAACATACACAGTACAACTACACACAATTCCTTCATTCTCACGCCACAACACCCCCGCAATCACCCCCCACGCGATACCCCGACCGCCGACACGAGGTTTCCCCCTCGTTCCTGGTCTCCGCGTGACTGCCCAGCCACGCTCCTCTGGCCCTGACCCCCAGCCTCCCACCCCTCCGTTCAAGGTCGCAACTACCACCACCCTCTCACACACACACTTGCGACGCGCGACACCCCCTCTACAAGGTGCCACCGCGCGCCACCAGCCTCACACAGACACCCTTCCCTACACTACATCATCTTCTCAGCACATAAACCATGTATAAAGGAAGATTATCTTCGGAAATGCTTGTTCTATAAGATTATCAAAATAAAACTAGAAAAAACACATTAAATAAGGTCATTATGAGACAAGAAAATATGATGAACTTAACATTCACTTAAAAACTCGTCGTCATGTATAACTTTGTGGGACAGCTTTAAGATGGCAGATATCAATAGAAGCAGAATTTTATTAGTTCCATTGACATATTTTTGTTTTCTGATACATACAATAGTACCATGCAAACATTAAATAAAACTAAACTAAATAAATCGCGGCGGCGTCGACCTCTCTCTTCTCTCTCTTCTCTCTCTCCTCTCCTCTCTCGTGAAATGAGAAAAGAGAGATATATAAGTGCAAGAGAGACATATACACCCAAAACAGGTACTCAGTGAATGCTTAAATAAAGTAATATTTCCTGAAGCCTCATTCGCTTTAACTTGTGTTTTTTTATGAAAAGACGATTTTAAAGATTGAGTTTTTTAAATATTCAATTGTTTTGCCAATTTTTTTCACCAAGTGCAGACAAATAAAATGATAAATACATTTTTTTAGAACTGTTTCAGTGTTGTATTGGGAAGGGTAATTCTGATGTCCCAAAGAAGTACAGAGAATTTACGGTAAAGATAGATCATTCCCGCCTGAAAGTGCTGAGGATGTGAGAGCCTGAGAGACAGGGTTGAGCGTGAGCTTATTAGAAAACTCCCCATTATAACCTATATATTGTCGCAGCAACAAGCCGATTTCGGGATTCCTTATTCTTCGTTTTTCCAAGGCATTGCTTATTGTATTGTGACAAGAGTTTGCCAGACGCAGCAGTATTGTCTTAGAAAACAGTGTGAACATCGCCCAAATTTTACATGCCACAATATACATGTAAAAAATATATTAAGCTTTGCTACTCGAGGCGAGTAATTTGCATTAAATTGCTATTATAGAACGTTCCATCGTAATGCATGTCATCCATATAATTAGTAGAACAACAGAAGAACTATTATTTTTGGTATTCAGATGCGGTGCATCAATGTTTATCGCGAAATTAATTTATGAAAAATATTAGTCGCGGAGGGAAAAACACAGTAGACCAACCTTGAGTTAAAACTGCCAGCGACCACTGGGATTCTCGAGTTTCAGGTCATTGGAATTGAGTGGTGCTTGAAGAAAGAGGGAAAAATTGGTGGTGAAGGAAAAATTGTGGAGATAGACGAGAGTAAAAATTTTGGGAAAAGAGAAAATTTAACGTGGAAGAATAATAGATGGACAGTGGGTGTTCGGTGGCGTGTGCCGTGGAACCGCGCAGCTGCTTCATGGTCCCGGTAGAGAAGCGGGACAGTGCAACACTCCTTCAAATAATAAAGACAAATCGAGCCGGGAACAACTATCATATCCGATTGTTGGAAAGCGTACAACTGCTTGAAAAGAAGAGGGCTACACCCATCTAACAGTAAACCATTCCGTGAATTTTGTGTCGACCCTGACACAAAAGCCCACACAAATAACATTGAAAGGTTGTGCGGGAAGTGAAAAACAAAGTTCCACTGTTTGGAGAAGAAGAAGCAATTTTGTGGGCTATTTAACTCGCTCAATGTTCATGATGGTCCACCAAGAACACAAACAAAGGTTCCATGTTTTTCTTGAAGCAGCTGCGGCACTGTAAAACCCCGAACAACCCACTCAGTAGAAAACACCACCTCCCATCTCCAACACAATTTGTGGCATCACCATTTCCCCTTTTCGGTGAGTATGAAAAGGGGGAGGAGAGCATTGTGGTATTGAAGGTTAGCCCTGATTAAAACATTCGATAGGAAATACAGGAGCAATACATTAATATTGTGTATTGGTATGCATGTATTCATCCGCCGGATTAGAATAACCGGGTTTCACAGACCATCCATGCAGGCGCAATGCGCCACTGGGTAGCCTTCACGGTGTAACATAAAATTGAAGACAAGTTGGGGACTATTTACTCTTGTAATGGGAAGTGTTTGAGTATGGGTGATTAAATGAGAGGGTTAGGTAAAAAGGTTACATGATCAATAATTTCACGTTTAAAGTTGTTTAATTTTAGGGGATTTTCCTTAGAGGGCCCGGGGTTTTTTCCCCCCAATTGCATGATTTTCCCTGTGATTTCCAATCTTATCACAATACGACGTGGTTCGAGGGCATTTTTTTCCCTTATTAAGGGGTTTGATATGCGTTTTTTTTGGGGCCGAGGTTTTTTTTGGTAAAATTTGGGAGTTTATAGGAGGTTAGGTTATAACTTTTAGGGTTATAGGGGGGTTTAATTTAGTAATTTTTAGGGGGGTTTATAGTGAGCTTAAGTGTAATTTTTAGGGGTTATATGGATCCGTTGATTGGGGGCCGCCATTGAAACAGGCCGCCTATATAGCATGCATCCCCAGCAGACAGCATTTTGTGGTTAAGGTTGGGTTTGGGTTTTGGTTAGGGTATACTTTTTGGGGTTTAAGGGTTTAGGGAAGTTAGTTAGGTTTAGGTATAATTTGTGGTTAAGGTTTAGGTTGGGTTGGGTAACTTTGGGGTTAAAGGTTGGTTTAGGTTTAGGTTAGGTATATTTTGTTTTTAAGGTTAGGTTAGTATTCTTGGGTTTAAGGTTGGGGTAGGATACTTTGTGGAAAGGGTTGGGTTGGGTATACTTTGGGAAAAGGTTGGGTTTGGGGGTTGGCATACTTTGGGGTTAAGGTTTGGGTTTAGGTTGGGTTTAGGTTAGGTATACTTTTGTGGTTAAGGTTGGGTTGGGTTTTAGGTATACTTTTGGGGTTTAAGGTTAGGTTAGGTAGTATACTTTCTTTTTAAGGGTTAGGTTGGTATATTTGTGGTTAAAGGTTGGGTTTAGGTTACTTTGTGGTTAAGGTTAGGTTGGGTTTTGGGTATACTTGTGGTTGGGTTGGGTTTAGGTTAGAAAGGTAACTTTGTGGTTAAGGTTGGTTGGGGTTGGGTTGGTTAGGTATACTTTGGGTTAAAGGGTTAGTTAGGTTAGGGTAGGTATATTTTGTGGTTAAGGTTAGTTGGGTTTAGGTATCCCTTTGGGGGTTAAAGGGTTGGGTAAGTTGGGTTTAAGTTGGGTATACTTTGTGGTTAAGGTTAGGTTAGGTTACTTTGTGGTTAAGGTTAGGTTGGGTTAGGTTGGGTTAGGTTAGGTATATTTTGGGGTTTAAAGGTTAGGTTAAAAAAATATTTTTGGGGTTTAAGTTTAGGTTAGGTTGGGTATATTTGGGGTTAAGGGTGGGTTTGGGTATATTTTTGGGGTTAAGGTTGGGTTGGGGTTGGGTAGGTAAAACTTTGGGGTTAAGGTTGTTGGTTGGTTACTTTTTGGTTAAGGTTAGGTTAGGTTAGGTAGGTAATTTGGGGTTTAAGGGGGGTTGGGTTTAGGTTAGGTATACTTTGCGGTTAAGGTTAGGTAATTAGGTTAGGTTAGGTTAGGTTGGTATACTTTGTGGAAAGGTTATTTAGGTAGCTTGGGGGTTTAAAGGGTTTGGTTTAGGTAACTTTGTTTTTTAAGGTTGGTAGGTATCTTGTGGTTAAGGTTGGGTTGGTTTAAGTTACTTTTTGGAAAGGGTTTTAGGGAAGTTAGGTTAGTTAGGTTTAGGTATCTTTGGGTTAAAGGTTGGGTTAGGTTTCATTAAAACCTATATAGTTATGTATAAATGCATGTTTGGGTAGCATTTAATATAGGCGGTATGATTAAACTGGGGGCCCAAATAAACGTATTCTTATAGTGAGGTGGTTAGAACCCTTTTAGGGGGTTTATTTTAGGTTAGATTAGAAACCCCTTGGGGGGTTCCAGGGGGGGTGCAGCCCCTTCGGGCTAGAAAGGTTATTTTTTCTTTGACCTAGACCAAAAATGGTGGCCTTATGGAAACTTGGGGGTTTTTTGGGTAGAGAAGGCAGACACGACTCTATATTTCTCCCAAAATTTTCCAAAACTTTCAATATCAATTAAGGGGAAAATTTCCCAAAAAATGGGGTTCTAGGGGAAAACCCTATTTTAGGGGAATTTCCCTAGCAATGGGTATCTAGGGAAAATCCCTAATAAAAGGGAATTCCCTAATTTGAATATAGTGACTTTTATATTTTTTTTTGGGGGACATAAACACTTTATTTGCTTCCCCCACCCAAAAACCCCTATTTCCCCCCATTCCCCAGGTTGTTTGGGTATAGGGGGAAAAAAAAGATAGGGGGGGAAGGACTTTTTCCAAAGTTTTATTTTTTTTTTTTGCACAAAATAAAAAACTATCTCATTAGGCAAAAAACCTATTTTAGGCCAAGAAAAAATAGTCGGGTCTCTGTAAACGAAAGCGAAACTCCGTCCCATTATTACCGGAGATGTTTTTTTTTGCGCAAAACCCCACGTTAAAAAAAAAAAAAAAACACCAACCCCAATTTCATGGTAAAATTTCCATTAAAAAACACTATCTCCATCAGAAAAAAACACTAAAAAATTTGGGCCCGGGAAAGATTTGCAAGAGTCTTATGGTTTTATGAAACCTATAATTTAGGGTTAAAATTCTTTTTTGGTTAAATTGGGGTAAATCTTTTAAAAATAAAGGCTCCACCTCTATTTTTCTTCTTTAAGCCCAAAAAGCTTGGGGACATGGTGGGAAAAACCGGGGGTTTTTTGGGGGGGGGAGCACAACCTAAGGGAAAAGTGGCCCCCACAAAAAACCGTAAAAGGGGAACCCCCAGTTTGAACTTTATCGGGGGAAATTTTCCCGATTAAATATTATAGGGAGATTTCCCTAGTTCAGGGGTTTTTGGGGAGCCATATTTCCCATGAGTTGCTCCTTTTTTTGGGGGGGCCAAAACAATCAATCATTGGGGGCAACGCCGGGGGGGGGGCGTCGCCTCGCCCACCCCTACAAGCCACCCCCCGGGGGTCACCACGCGGATTCCATGCAGTCCTTTCCAACAAGCAGCTCTCGACAAGAAACATCAACTTGCCCCAGCCCACCGAGCCCCCCTTTTTTGGGTTTAAAAGGGGGGGCCCCCGC
>JACEEZ010023164.1:0-12067 GCA_016584305.1 Chionoecetes opilio
CTTATATATCTGCTCCTAGGTAAAGCAGATTTATGTTCGGTCACTATTCCTGTTTCCTACCATGGTTGTGGTATTGTGAAATCCCATGTTATGCACATTTCATGTTTCACATCTTAAGTACTAACTCTACTACTACTTGCAGGTTTGCAATCACCGAGAATGCCTATAAGCAATGATTGCAGAAGTCGCAGACCACTGCATCCTGATCTCAGGTAAGAACTGTTAACCAGCAGAGTAGGCTGTTTTATGATAAGATATTTTTGTTAGCTGCACTTCAGGAATGCCCTATAGTTTTCTTGAAAATCTGACCATTCATTGCTTGCCAGAAACTATGGCCTTAGTGTGAGATCAAATGGGATGTATACCCTCACTTGTAATATATTACCTTACACTTGTGTGTAATGATTTGCTTGTTCTATGAGACTTATTTTATTTTTTCCCCAGGTGGTCAGGTGTGCTGGCAAAACAGAGGCCAGCAAGCAAGTGTTGAGGTTCCTGGCAGCCACGTCACTGCATCGCAGAGAATGGACCGAGTGGGGAACAGGCTTTTGCAGAGCAATCCACTGTTAGAGGCATTTGGTAACGCCAAAACTAATAGGAATGATAACTCATCGCGTTTTGGAAAATACATGGATTTTGAGTTTCAATTTTAAGGTGGAGTGTGAAATATAAAGTAAGGGTTGACAGTATATCTGGCATCATTGGGCATTGAAAAGGTTGAGGAAATGGATAGATATACTTGGAAGCGTATTTATTCTTTGTAGTTTTTTCCAGTTCCTCAAGATTCTTATGAAGCTTATCTTTTTTCAGTGATCTTTTTTCATGTCTTTCTGAAGCTGACTTATATTTACCTTTAAGATACTTCATGATGATGACCTGATGCGACCTGTACAATAATGAGATGCCCTGGTATATGTACTTTGGCCCCATTGTTGCGTCCACGGGGGGATCCAGTAGGGGGTCACATCCTGAACTCCCTTGCTGGAGAAGTCCCGTGTCGTGCACCAAGAAATAGGCGAGAGGGAAATCCACTGTTCTATCAGCTGCTGGCGGGGGCACCGTCACACCTCCTCGAGAAGCTGCATCTGGAGAGGAATGCAGACAGTTATTTCTACCTCAAGCAGGTAACATAGATTTCTTACGTGTTTGATTACTTGAATGCGAATGCAATACTGATGTTTTTTCTCATTGTCTTTTTATTCTGTGGTTGAAATTAGTAGGTTAAACAACTTTTTGCAATTTAATTTACGGTAGATACTTTCTTCCAGCAGGTAACAAAATTTTTACATGTTGGATTACTTGAATATTGCAATACAGATACCTTTTTTCATTGCCTTTATATTCTGTGGTAGAAATGAATAGGTTTAACTACAGAAACTTTACACTACCTACTTTAATTCACAGGAACTACCACGTGTAGGTATCGCAGCCTCTTGTAGCTTCCTTGTTTTCTTTTCTTATGTTCTTATTTTTAAAATAAAAAATTTTTGCAATATGATTTTTATGCACGTGTACTTACTTCCAGGAAAAAGTGGTCATGTGGATTCTATCAGTGACTCCGGAGACTTTGAGGCGGTGGGAGCATCTTTGGGCCACGCTCAACTTTACTGATGAGGAGAAGGAGTCTATTTGGGGCATTCTAGGCGCCATCCTGCACCGGGGCACGTCCCCCTTCGGGGGAATGGACGACGGCCGGGCCCAAAGGTGGTGGATGAAACCCATGTCAATTACTGCAGCAAGGTATCTTTTTCTGTTATTTGTTTGATAATGATAATAATATGGTGGATGAAACGCATGTCAATTACTGCATTAAGGTATTTTTTTCTGCTAATTGTTTTGATAATAATAATAAAAATGGTGGATGAAACACTTAATTACTGCAGCAAGGTATTTTTTCTGTATTGTTTGATAATATTGTTCATTACTAATATTGACATCTGTTTTGTGATCTAGGAACGGTTAAACTTACTATTTGGTTGCTTTTATTCTGCTCCAGCATTTAGTAAATTTTGTGAATAATGTCCTTATTTCCTCATCAGTGAAGGTAAAAGATTAGATCTTCTTTTTGTGACCTTTATCGCCTAGTATCGCTGCATAGGTTCCCCTTCAAACTTCGTCTCCTTAGTTAAAAGACTCATCAACTCTTCCCTTGGCTATTTCACCTGGGATACTAAAAAATTTTCATTATTTTCGGTCTTTAACTTACATCCCAATTCATTATCTCCTTTTATTAATGTGTAAGTGTTGAATGAGCCTGTTGTTTCTGCAGCTACTTGGGTGTGAGAGCCAGGAGCTGCTGAAGCCCTCACCCACCGCACTATTTAGGCGCGCGGCGATGTGGTCACCTCGCCCTACACCCGGAGCAGGTGGGAATGATTTGTTTGATTAAGAGAAAGAGAGAGAAACAAAATTAAGGTAATTTTTCAGTTTTTTGTTCATTTTCTATTTTTTTTCTTTGTTTTTTGCTTTATATTCTTCAATTTCATCTCTGCTAGTGTGTTTTAAAAAAGCTGTATTCAATCATCTGCTGCTGTTTCTCAAAAGGTTGCAAAGCAGAGTTATTTCATTGTCTCTAGAGTGGAGGCTAATATATCATGCATATCTCGTGATCCAAAAGCTCAGTTTGCTCTAAGTCTAAGTGATTGAAAATAGCTAAAAGATGGTACCCAGAACGTAATTTCCATTGTATTTTGGTTAACATTAACAATCTTTAGTGAATATAAGCAATATTTTATAGCCATGACCTGTTCAGTATCCTTGTCCACTAACTAATTTGGTATATTCAGTGACTTTTCGTAATTCTATGGCTCGACAACATGCGATTTTTTTAAGCAAAGGAAAGATCTGGTCGTGAAGGGGTTTAAAATGATGTGGATATCCACGGATGCGGACGTTAGAAAGGATGCGGAATTCAGATACCCGGTCCACCTCTATTGATTATCCCCAAGCTAACAAGTATTGATGATATTTTTTTTAATCAGCTCATTGAAGAAAATAAGGGGGAAAATTCAAAAGATCATAACTTATTGACTCTACCCAAATGTTACCTTTGGGTATTACCTTGGATGATTTAGGCTTTTGTGTTTATTATTATTATTATTATTATTATTTTTTTTTTTTTTTTTTTCCAGGCCGTGTATGCTCGTGATGCCCTGGCCAAGTCAGTGTACGAGGAGTGGTTTTGACTGGCTGGTGGAGCGATAAAACCCAGACCCTGCACAACACAGAGGCTGGGAGGAAGAAAACTGCTGGGGATTTGATATCTATGGCTTTGAAATATTTGAAGAAATGGGTAAGTGGTTTTTATGGCTTTAATCTTAAAGTTTAACAACAACAAAAAATATTACCTTTGCACACTGTAATCTTATGTTTGATATAAGTACTATCAAGGGCCATCATTAGGCAAGTTCAACTGAAGAAAAAAATTACTTTTGCACACTATCATCTTATGTTTTAGGTTAAGTGTCGCTATCAAGACCCCTCTCGTGCCTACATGCATTAACATTAGCTTTCTATGATAATTTGCCAACTATTTAATCTGTACTTTTAACACCCAATGCTGCTTTATACCTCTATCACTATTAATTTCCCTGTCCTATCTCCCAAAAATCCTTACATTTAATTTCATTCAATTCGTCTGCTTTCAGAAACCCTTTCTCTTCATTGATCCCCTTTTGTTCCCTTTATAAAGGCAGATATAGGACACAGTATTTTTTTCAGGGTTTTTGAGAGAATCGAAAGGGAGGCATTAGCTTAGCTGAGATTGTTATTATATGAAATTAGAAAACATTAATGTGAAAATACAATGTAAGAAAACCTTTTTGTAGTTTGAACAGTTTTGCATCATCATTTGCATCAGGTTGTAAGAACAATCAAATGGGAGGCAATCGCTTAGCTGAGATTGTTAATATATGAAAAAAGGCAACATTAATGTGAAAATATAAAAACGTAGGACTAAGGACCTTTTTGTCATCAGGTTTGAAAGTTTTGCATCAATTACTGCAATGAGAAGCTGCAGCAAGTGTTCATCGAGCTGACGTTGCGGAGTGAGCAGGACGAGTACCGGCGTGAAGGCATCGAGTGGGAACAGGTGGAGTACTTTGACAACAATCATCTGTTGACCTGGTGGAGGAGAAGCACAAAGGTAGGAGTGGGTGGTGGTGGATAACGGGGGGGCTGCATGTCAATTTAACCCTTGCACACTAGATCTTTCCTTTGCTATATAAAAATTGTATGCTGTTAGCCATAAAATTTCGAAAAGTAACTAAATATATCAAATTAGTTAGTAGACAAGGATACTAAACAGGTCATATCTATAAATATTGCTTATATTTATTAAAAATCGTCTAATGGACCCAAATTACAATGACTATTACGTTCTGGGTGACGAGGGGTTAATGTAGTGGGGATTTTGGCTTCTATTTTTTTTTTCTTTTCTGTAATGTAGTTTTTTCATCATCAAATGCTTTCATTATTTTCATGTGACTGGGGAAAAGTGGTTATGAAATAAATGCTGTATTATTTGTATGTCTTGAGCCGAACACTGACTGACAACAACTAAGAAGGGTCACGTGTACACGGAGGAATGCGACCCTTCATTCATTGCCTGTTTTGTAGTCAAATCCTTCATGTATTGCTGACTTCATAGCCGTGTATTAACTACATCCTCCTCCAAGGGGCTAGCATCTCTCATGTGACTGTCCATGATAAAGATTTTGATCCTTAAACTTGAACTAACTTTTTATTTTTTTTCCCTCTTTTTTTCCTTCTTTTTTTACTGACAACTAACTTCTTTTTTTTTTTTAGCTGTTTAAAGGTATCAAGAAAAAAGTACAAGCAACTAAAGATATTGACAACTAACCTATTTTGTATCTGTTTGAAGGTATCATCTCTTTACTGGACGAGGAATGCCTTCGCCCTGGGAGGCGACAGATGCCAACCTTCCTCCCCAAAAATTTGAATTCTCATTTGGCAAAGCACAAACATTATTTTCAGTTACGACACATCAGTCAATAACAAGGTTTTTTAAATTGTTTTTTCATTTTTTCATATTTACCCAAAATTGTTGAAAATAATCCATGGCAACTCTTCTATCCTGCCAAACTCAGTCCATCACATTGCATTTGTTCTTAGTAGAAAAAGCATTGTTTGTTAATAATGGATAACTCTCTGAATAACCGTAATGATAGATGGGGTAGATAACTGATTCTGTGATTTGATGATGAGCCTGTGAGTGATGAGTTTAGAGATGTAGAAGCCTTAAAAGGTCGAGGAGGGATGGAAGGTGATGGGGGAGGTTTTTCTTGACATGTCCATACCCAGTTTTCTTTCTCATTTTTCTGAACTGAATTTTGCACTTAAGGCTTTGATTAGGTATATGATTTAGTGATGCCTTCAAGCTGTTCTTTGATCTGAGTTGGTAGAGAGGGTAGAGTTAAGAAGGTATGTGAGTGATGAAATGGTGAGCTGAGCATCCTAGACAGAGAGAAAAAAATGGGGTTTTTTAGGAACAGCATCAATGAGCCAACTCTCAAATCCGCCTCTGCATTTGTTCTCCACATGCTGTAGGGAAAGGGTTAGCATCACAGATTCAAAACAGCAATAGTAATGTCCAGCTCGAAAATGACATCCCACTACCATAATAATGGAGAGAGAATGACTCATGATTGACTCACTATTGACCCCCTTCACGTCCAGATCTTTCCTTTGCTATATAAAATCGTCTGTTGTTAGCCATAAAATAACGAAAAGTAACTTAATAAAATCAAATTAATTAACTAGTGGATAAGGATGATAAACAGGTCATATCTATAAAAACATTGCTTATAGTCACTAAAATTGTCTAATGGTACCCAAATTACAAAGAAAATGACTTTGTAGGTCTCAAGGGGTTAAGGGGAGGAAAATGCTGGAAAATTTGAGGAGACAAAAAGGAAAAATTAAGAACAGAACTTGAATGAAAAAGACTCTACACAAACATGCGATGGCGTAAGAAAAAAAACATGAAAAGAAAAAAGTCACAAGTTTTTTCTAACCATAAAAACAAAATAAAATTTCCAAATGATATCCAAGTTTCCTACAAAATTTAGGTGCATGCTATGTGGAATATGGTAAATAGTTATGCATATTACAACACCAATGTGAATTGAAGCCTTTTTAGAGCAATTTGGTCATTTCTTTTATACTTTTCCCTCCAGGTAAAGAAGACCATAAACAAAGATGAGTTCCGCCTGCGCCCCTATGCTGGAGACGTGGCCTACCGGGTGGCAAGGCTTCCTGGATAAGAACAATGACCTTTCCCCTTCAGAGATCTAAAGGAGGTCATGACACACACTTTTAAACTTGATACTCACAGCAGTCTTTCCCAAGGGAAGAAGAACTTAGTGACTGTTTTACCAGTAATCAAAAGTTGTGATATGACCCTTGGATGATGTATAAAGCTTGTTGTTGGGGACCACCCCACTTCCCTTTTCACTGTGTCTTTCCTACTCTGTGTAGCTTGAGGTGGGTGGTTAGCCATGTAGCCAGACGAGAGATATGAAGGGTTTAGTGTGTGTGTGTATTTAGTGTGTGCATGTTGTAGAAGGCGACTGAAAGGGGCGAAGGCATGAGAGATTGCAGAAAAGACTCACTTGACCCTTCACGTCCCAAACTTTGCTTTGCTAATAAAATCGTCTGTTGTTAGCCATAAAATAACGAAAGTAACTTAAAAAAATCAAATTAACCTAGTGGATAGGATATAAACAGGTCATATCATAAACTTTTGCTTATAGTCACTAAAAATGTCTAAGGGCCCCAATCTTACAAAGAAAATTACGTTGTGGGCCCAAAAGGGTTAAGAGGAGAAAATCTGGATATTTGAGGAGACACAAGGAAAATTAGAACAGAATTTGAATACAATTTTAAATATGGGTTTTCCTCATTGAAGATAGACGCTGGATGGATACAGAAATAATATTGCGCAAGAAGTTTTGCATCAACTAAAGGAAATTGTTTCTATAGATAAGGGAAACGGGGCCACACGAGTATAATAATAAAATAATAATTGTATTCGCACCCGAACTATAGATAAGGAACAGGCCACCCAGTATAATAATAATAATATATTGTTTTCTCACCAAAGCTATTAGATAAGGAAACGGGCACACAGTATAATAATAATAATAATAATGTTTTCTCACCCGAAGCTATAGAAAAGGAAACAGGGCCACACCATTTATAATAATAATATAATAATGTATTCTCACCCGAAGCTATAGTAGGAAACAGGGCCACACCAGTATAATATAATAATAAAAATTTGTATTCTCACCGAAGTTAAGATAAGGAAACAGGGCCACACCATATAATAATAATAAAAAATAATTTATTCTCACCCGAAGCTATAGATAAGGAAACAGGGCCACACCAGTATAATAATAATAATAATAATTGTATTCTCACCCGAAGCTATAGATAAGGAAACAGGGCCACACCAGTATAATAATAATAATAATAATTGTATTCTCACCCGAAGCTATAGATAAGGAAACTGCCACACGAGTATAATAATAATAATAATAATTGTATTCTCACCCGAAGCATACAAGCAAAAAACAACATATATATGGATGAGGGATGAACTTAAGTACTAAAGCAAATAATTGATAATAGCTAAAATACCTCTATAAAAATAATAAATAATAATAAAATAATAATTTTTCATATCACCCGGAAGGCATACAGTATAGCTCAGGCCCTGGTACAATTATGTGGAATACACACACATAGCCATTGTGTCTTATTTCTCAAAGGTGCTGAGCTGCATTGTAACAACCTCACACTATTCCTAACCTCTTGTCAAAGTCAAGTTCAAAAATTTATTTGCCCAACCGAAAAACTGAAGAAAATTAACATATCCCAACATCTAGACAGAGCTCTTTTAATATGAACAGTTTTCAAAGAGCTCCCAAAAATAATATACGTACTTTACAATGATTACCTAGGGCACATAAACTAATATAATACATACATACCTATCATACTGTAAACGCTTTATATGCATTTTCATTAAGGTAAAAGTATCATAGTCAAATTTTGCCACTTTACTCTTTTCAGGAGGAATTGGGACGCAAGAAGAGACCCGACACTGCGGCGACACAGTTAAGAAACAGTTTGGGAGGACCTGATGAACATTCTCATGAACAAAGAAACCCCTCGTACATACGCTGCAGCAAACCCAATGATGAAAACGTCCTGTAAGTATTTGCCTCCCCGTGTTTCCAGATCTATGAGTTCTTCTTAGGGCATCGATATTGATATTTTCTGCATTGATATTGAAAGTTGTCGTTTTATCAGTGTTTGTATTTTGTGAAAAATCGCAAAGACTATTTTAATATTTTTGTGATTTTACCAGATATTGCGCTGAGATTGTGGAAGAAGAGACTGAGATTGTGGAGAATGTGGATTTGTGGGTTGATTTCAGAATATTAGCAAACAAATAGTTCAGTCTTTTATACAAATATCAGATTGCATATGTACAGAAGCTGCTCACTCCATCTTTGTGCACTTACACTTATGTTTATTTATTAGTTCATCTATGATTAAGGCCTTGTGCACTTACTAGTTGATATTTTGTGTCATTCAATTGTGTTTTTAGCTTCATGATACAAATGCATGCTAGTAATTTTTATCTGAACCAGCCATATATACTGGATCTTGCTGATGTATGTACAGAGGTGAAAGAGCACAGAAATCATTATCGGATCTCATGACTAAAACAATAATAAGAAAAGTAATATGAAAATTAATTAAACCTATGAAACAGTGAAAAAAAAATAAAACCTTTGCCACACGATGCTGTACTATTAGCAGTGGCATGAAGGTGCTTTGATAGTGGTGTTGCTGCATTGTTAGGATGTTTTGGTGCATTGCTTAGATGCTTTGAAATTGCAGCTTCAATCACTTTATCATAAATATCTTAGAAATTAAAACAGTGGGCAAAAGGAATTTCTATCCATGTCAAAATATCAATGTGTTACTACAATATACAAAAAAATAAAAGTCATGATGTGAGTTTGTATCTTGATATAAGTGGGCAAGTGTGGAGCAATAAATAAGGCAGTGTGGTGAAGAGGATCTGGCAGCATTGGGCACTGAAGAAGGTGAGCCAATGGATAGAGATGGTTGGAAGCGTATCATCGGCCGTCTAACCTCATAACATATTGGAAAATCTGACGTTAACCTCTTCACGACCAGATCTTTCCTTTGCTATATAAAATTATCTGTTGTTAGCCATAAAATTACGAAAAGTCACTTAATATACCAAATTAGTTAGTTGACAAGGATACTAAGCAGGTCATAGTATCTATAAAATATTGCTTACAGTCACTAAAAATCATCTAATGGCACCCAAATTACAATGGAAATTACGTTCTGGGTCTCAAGGGATTAAACATAAATATAACTTTTGTTCAGATCACTTCAACGAGGAGAGGGTGAGCCATCAAGTGAAGTACCTGGGCCTGATGGAGAACCTGCGGGTGCGGCGTGCAGGGTTTGCGTACCGGCGGCAGTACGAGGTCTTCCTGCATCGCTACAAGTCACTCTGTCCAGCGACTTGGCCGAGCTACAAGGGACAAGCCAAGGATGGAGTGCACAGCATTGTGAAGCATCTCAAGTACAGTCCTGAAGATTACCGCATGGGAAGGTAAGTAAACCACATTGAACTGTTCAGCTGAGAAATATTTTAAGTCTCTCTTAAGTCGTCTCTAGTCTCTAGGTAATGACAAAAACATCTCACACAGGTACCCAAAGTGGTTTTCAGAATTCATGAAAATTACTGTGGTACCAGAACTAGAGGTTTGCAGATACCATAAAAATACCAGGACAACATTGTGCCTGCCCTGGGAATATTACATCATAGTATTACATATTACATTGTATTGTACATAGAATGGATTAGGTGAGGGGTATTTGACTGGCTGCCCAAGTATAAAGGTAGACGGAATATAAATAAAATAGATCATAATATAGAAGGACAAAGTCTCAGAATAGTTGAGAGGAGTGGAGAGTGCAAGAGTGAAGTGTACGGACAGAAACAAGTAGAAACTCTGTTGTGGCCACACCCTTGGGGGGGCTCCTACGAACAGGCTTTGGAGTAGATCAAATTAGATTAGAAGAAATGAGGCAGTAAAAGAGGTCACTTGGTATAGATTTCATGAGACTTGCAATACTCAAATAGGAGTTGGTGCTTTACTATAGGTCAAAAGGAGTCTACATAAAATAGATGTTTCAAAATACGTATAATATTTTTCAGGAGCAAGTTGTTCATTCGACTGCCCAGGACACTTTTCAAGACGGAAGATGCCCTTCAGGCCCGGAAAGCAGAGCTGGCCACTAAGATAAAGGCCAAATGGAAAGCCTTTGTGTATCAGCGGAGGTACCAGAAGATGCGGGCAGCAGTCACAGTCCTGACCAAGCACTGGAGACGCATTGGCTGCCAAGAAGGTCCTGGCGCGGAGGAAATGGGCGGCAGGAGTCATTCGAGCGTGAGTTACACCAATGATGTAATGATACTAAGGCTGATTTTATACATAGGTGAGAACTTACAACATTATGAAGTTGTAGCAGATCTGCACTTCACAGTAGCTGGTAGTTTGTTGACTCTAGTCATAGAATAATTTTCATTTGATTTCCATTAAAAGTAATCTTGATTCGAGGGGAGACTTGCTGTTATATGCCATACCATAATGCCACATCTTTACATCATATTTCAAATCAAAAGGGTTTTTCATATTTTGTGTTTGTTAGGAATCAAAGATAAGATTTCTCATTGAAGCAACACTGTTCGGAGCACAGCTGAGAATTATTTTGTCAATAAGCTTCCAGAAATGTTAACATTAATAGACAATATGAGCTTACCAACCAATTACCCTTTTAGGTTTGTGAAAGGCTTCATCACCCGCAATCAAGCCGTCAACTCCACCAACGCAAGGTTCCAGCAGCTGGTCAAGTGTGAGTACCTGGTGAGGCTGTCCAAGGCCCTGCCACAACACGTCCTCAATCGCAAGTGGCCGCAGCCCCCCAGCTCGTGCAAGGAGGCGTCCAAGGTGTTGTGGGTAAGCCAGCTATGTTGACTCTTTTAGCCAGGGATTAAGCAAATAAGCATTTGTAAGTTAATATTTATATATATCTCAGAACTTAAGGGGAAAATAAGAGCCCATTTTGGAAAGACGTAAAAAAAAAAAACCGGTGGCAGTAAAGTAACAAATGGAATACAATCAAGGTATAAAAAGTTTGGGAATGAACTGAATTAATGTTTGAAAGTGTTGGAGGAAGGAAGTGATATTAATGGGGAATATGGACGCTTAAGTATGCAATGAAAGTTTAGCTGAAGTAGGTAGCAAACTGTGAAACAAGAAAAAATTGTTGATGTATTTGTTGATATGGGTTTCTTCAGAAATGCCCATCTTTAACAATGTCATCAGCAGTAAGTATGCATACATGAGGAAGAGGGAATGTGCAAAATAAGCCACATGCAACATTTCATAAAAAAAAATATATAAAACTGTCATGTATCCCAAGATGATAGTAACCATATTAGAGGAATCTTTTCAATTGTGCGATTACACTGAAGATGAAGATATGTGAAAGAATGATCCTCAGAAAAGATCCACCTATACTCGCTGCATGTTAAGTTGGCGAACATGGAACCCCTTCACTCCCCCCTTCCGAATGCACGGGATTGGGTGAGAATGCCTTACTCCAAGTTCTGCCCTAAAACCCCAACACCAACACCTCAGTCAATCCCATGCATTCGGAAGGGGAAAGTGAAGGGGCCCCATTTTTGCCACCTTAAAGTGCGGCGAGAATAGAGGGAATTCAGTGTATTACATGGAAATCTCTCATTGCTTGAAGGACCTGCACCGCACGTACCTGGCCCGCAAGTATGTGAGGGCACTGCCGCCAGAGAAGCGCGTCATGTTTGAGGAGAAAGTTCTGGCGGCACTCTTCAGAGGTTCGTTGTTTGCTCAGAGTCTATTTAATCCTTCACGCCCAACGTAATTTCCATTGTAATTTGTTTGGG
>JACEEZ010023165.1:0-10329 GCA_016584305.1 Chionoecetes opilio
TCGCTTTCCTTATAAAAAACAACCCTTTCTTCCCCCTAAAATATGCAAAAACTTAAACCCCAAAAATCCCCCTCAAATTCCTGTCAACGCTTCTTTTGGGGTTTGGGGTTGGGTAACGTTTTTTGCCCCCCTCGCTATAGGGTTTTTCGTGTTCGACGAAGAGGTCAAAATAAATGCCTTTGGGTTCCAAAACTCTGATGAAACGCCCCGTGCGATCCCCCTTTAAGCTACTTCACATAACCTCATTTTTTTATAAATAACACACTCCTCATTGAAGGCCCTATGAATCAATTGCGGGTTTTCTACAAAGTTTGCTTATACTTCTTAAATCTGACTGGGGTTAGGTTGGTTGTATAAAGTTTTTAAAAGGGTAACTACGGGTTTTTAAATTTGTTTTTTGGGGTTCAGATATCCAGACAGGGCCGCTTTCCCACTATTGGGATCGGGTTTATCGGGGGAAATAAATAATCCCAAAGGTATTGTCGGACGTGGCTCGCGTCGCAGAGTTTTTAAAAGGTAAAAAGGTTTTGCAAGTTGATTTATTATTTTCTTAGTTCCTTTTTCTCAAAAATTTACTGTTTAGGGATGTAACCCTGGCATATGTTGTTTATTAGTACGTATATTTGTATGTTATTTTATAATTATTATAATAATTGTGTAATATATATTATTATATATTTTAATATAATATTAATTATACTATAATATATTTATATATATTTTATATATATTTTTAATTATTATTATTTATAATTTACTGTTTTTTAAAAATTTGACAAAAATCTGATTTCAAAAAATGATTGTAAAATCATTAAAGGCCCTAATTTTATTTGCCAATACTTAATCGGATGAACCCTTCCCCAAAAGATGTGCTGTTTTTTTTGCGTTTCCGCCTAAAAAAAGCTTCCATGTTTATCTCATTAGGAAATTAGAGATCACTTCCCGCCGCAAATGATTTAAGGTAAAATTTTTTCCCTCAATACAAATTTTAAATTTTTCAATGCTGTTTTTGAAATGTTTACCGCTATTGAACTAAATGTGCTCTTACTTCCTGGTAACCAAAAAACAAAACTTTCAGAGTGGAAATCATTTACTTGTATGTACACTGGTTTGCTAAACGGGATGTTTTTCTCCCCCCGGGGTGTCCTGTTCCCCCATACCCCCAAACACTGATTGCGATACGATCATGGCAAGGGGGATCCCAAAGGGCTTAGGGGCTGCCATGATGTGCCAAACGACAGTCCGAAGGGCTGAAGAAGTCTCCAGACTAATAAAGTCCCCACAGGGACATTATATAATACCTCCCTTTTGGCCCAACCTAACCAAACTATTCAAAGATTTTTGACATCAGTGGGGTGCCTTTGTTTTTAGGAGCAAACGACTGTACCACATTCTGTTTAAAACCCTCGGTTTAAAATTCAGGTTTTCGGTTTTCGGAAAGGTTTTTTTCTCTTAACGTTCAAGCTGTGTGTGGGGCCCAAAACTACTGTTTCCAAAATGTTTTTTGCCCGTTGGCCTGGGGGTGTCCATGACAGTAGAATTTTGGAATAGTAGGCTCTACGGTGAGGTAGAAACTAATTAAAAATCCGCAAAAGAAATAGGTATCACCTACGTGGCGATCGGGGGGGTAAGATATCCTTGGAAGATATCTGTTAACTGCAGTGTCGATCCAAGTAATGCACCACATAGACAGCGAGACATTTATCACCCTGTCGTTTATTTTTATGTTACTTTCTACCTTTTTTTTTCACAGCAAATCATTAGAATCGTGGAAGCATTAGAGGGAACCGGACCGCCAGGAGCCACCCCATTTTCTGCAATCAGAACTCAATCTATTGGATTGGCATGACCCGGGAGGCCTTGTACGACTGTGACGCATATGCAAATATACCAGGAAAAATTGGACACGAGGATGTAAGCCCCAAAGATCAACGAGAAGGAGGGGGCCTATCTTGTAGAACTACAAATAGAATATATTGCTGAATCAGAATTGAGGGTAATCAAAAATAAACGCGAAACAGCAAAAGAAAACTGGAATCTTAATAAATCGGTAACATTTGTACACACAGACGTGTTTCTTTATTCAGATCGTATTTATTCGGGTGTCAAATGATTTAAGTGGACTTTTGGGATCAAGGCTTATGTAATGTAATGGATTGTAGAATGATGTCATCGTACTAACAACACTAACGGAAAGGTCGGGGCTACACTTTGCAGGGTTTGCAATTAACTTTATGGTGGCAAATGATTTACGGTGACTTTTGGGATCAAGCTATATAATATAAATGGATTGCTAGAATTGCTGGTACTCTACTACACATAAGGGAAAGGTCGGGGCTACTTTGGCAAAAAAATGTAATAGGACTACCAATTTTAGGTCTCGCGTCCTCCTTGGTAGCTTCCTTTTTTCCTATTTTTTTTTTGTAGGAAAGAACAAAGGAAACCTATAATTCTGCTAGCCCTTTAATATATTTTCACTTACACATATTACTAAGGAGGAGTTATACAGAAAAAAACCATAATCATACATCTGGTGGTGCTGACTGTATTACTAGACCGTGTGTCTTATCAATAAAAATCAACTTTAGTGTTAATTTCCATCTGAAAAGGTACCACCATGTCCACAGGAAAATTGTACGATCAAATAGTAATGTGTTCCTATATATTGACACTCATGCACCAACATTGGAAAGATTAAGAAGTATATCATACAAACAAGGTCTGTATTAATCTATGAAGAAAATAATAATAAGTTAATATGTTGAAAAAAGGGAAACTGCCAGACATCAGAGGTCATATGGCACTATGGCAAAGCATAATAAGGTGAGTGGGTTATAGAGAAACCTATGTAGCCTGGGAATGAGTGGGAGGAAATATGAAACATCTCCATATCTGACTCCTGTGTGAGCCCCGTATCTGCTTAAAGTATCCCTGATTCTTGTTTGTGTCGTCTTCCATCTCCCTTGAAGATTTCCACGTACCTGTACCGGCCCAACATTTATCATGGTCATGGTAATTGAATGTTGAGGCCGGCCCCATCTTGAGGCAAAACCATCTAGTTTTTAACATCTATGTTGTGCCGTAGCCATACATGCAACAATCATAGCATTTGGTAGTTTCTAGATCTGTTCTTACCTTCATCCCTAAATTCCAATCTCTTTTCAAAATACCAAATGCACGTTCAATGGTATTTCTTGTTTTTGGAATGACTGGTGTGATCTGTCTCGTGTGCAATTCTGTGGATCTGCCACTAGCAGTAACAGATGTCTTCTCCAAGGAGTATCTCTTACGGATCGCCAGTAGGAGTGATACCTAGGATTTTAATTAGTTTTCTACCGCACCGTAGATCGCCTACTATTTCCAAAAATTTCTACTGTCATGGACACTCCTCAGGCCAACGGGCATACATTTTGCGAACAGTAGATTTGGCCCACACAAACTTGAACGTTACAGAAAAATAACCTTTCCCTGCCAACAGAAACACCTCTGAATTTTACAACCGGGACGGTTTCCTACAGCACAATGTGCGTACACAGTCGATTGCTCCTATACAACTGGCAGCCAGCTGATGTAATAAATCTTTGAATATTTGTTCAGGTTTTGGGCCAGAAGGGGAGAGTATTATATAAGTGTCTTCTGCTGGAGACTTTTATTATGCTCCTGGAGACTAATCCTTCAGACATTCGCTGACTTGTCGTTTTGACCACATCATGGCAGTCACGCTAATGTCCTTTGGTGATCTCCCGTTGCATCATCGTTATCGCAATCAGTGTTTGTAGGTATGGTGGAACAGGACAGCCTGTTGGGAGAGAAAATACTACCGCTTTAGCAAACCACTCGTGTACATACACTATAATATGATTTTCCACATCATGAGTCATGGTTGTTTTTTTTTGGCTTACAGTGAAGTAAAGAGGCCCAGTAGTTTCAATATGCAATAGGGAATACATTCAATACGCATTGTCCAAAATTAAATTGTATTGATGGGAAAAATTCCTCTCAAATCATTTGCGGCAGAATTGAATCTCTAATTTCCTCAATGACGATTCAGACATGGAAGCTTTATTTGAGGCGGAATCGATCAAAACATCGCATCACTCATTTGCCTGTGAAGGGGTTCATCCGATCTGTAATGAGTATTTGGTCAAATCAAATTGTGTCCTTTAATTGATTTTTGACCTCATTCTTAATACAGCATTTTTGTCAAACTAATATTATTAGATACGTATATATTATATATATATAGTATCTATATATCTATATATATTATATATCTATATATAATATCCTATATAATATAATATATATATATATTATATATCTATATATATATATATATATATATATATATACACAATATATATATATATATTATATATATAGACATACACATATCGTCTACTACATACTACTATGCCAGGATTGGGAGAAAAGGACTGGAATTTTCATTTCTGAGAAAAGAGGAACATCCTAAACAGTAGATTTCTGAGACAAAGGCACTACGAATATAATAAATCACTGCAACACCATTTGTACCTGTACACTCGGCGACGTCGACGTCCCGTCTGACATACCCTTGGCATTATCCTTCTTCTCATAGATCAACCGATCCCCATATCGGGATAGTCGGCGCATGTTCGGAGAGTATCTGAACCAATAATACACTTAGAACACCGTAGTGCTACCTTCTAATACTTTCATACCTACTAACCTAACCTATGTCAGATATTGAAGTATACGCCAACTTTGTAGCAAACGCGCTTTTGTATTTCTAGATTTCCTTCAATTAGAGACGGTGTTATTGATAAATAATACTGAGTGATGTAAGTTTAGCTTTAACGGTATCGCACGGGCGTTTCCATCAGACTGTTTTGTTTGAACCCAACTGGCATTTTTATTTAGACCTCTTCGTCGAACACTGACAACACATATGAGCGCACGGATGGGGAAACCAACTGCTTCACCCTAAACCCTACCCAAAGATGAAAAGCGTTTTTGACAGTGCAATTCGAGATTGGGGATTTGTTGTATGTTTTAGCATACGATCTACTGGTGAAGAAAAGGTTTATGTCTTATAAGAGAACAGCGACAGATGAAGATGCGTTCATATTTGCTAAATGGGGTTTATAGTGGACTTGAACTGCACATTCCCGCTACCACCGTTACCATTTGACATATTTTTATTACTTTGCTAGTATAGAAAATGTGCTTTTAATCCACTTCTGCGTGCGTTACCGAGCGAAGTTTAAGCGAATTCAATGGTGTGCGAGTTGATTAGCCGGCTGCTGCGGCTGGTTTGTACCCCACCAACCTCCTGCAGAAGTATGGCAATCAATCGCACACCATTCGATTTCCGCTTATTTTACTCTAAATAACTCTACAAAACATACATCCACCCTATGCTATTATTATATTAAAAATTATTATATGAAAAGGAAAAAATTGCGGTACGTGACCGAAGGACTGCGCGGTCTTCTGCATGGGCTGTAAATGACTCCCGTCCCGCATTCGCCCTGCTCTGCAAGCCACTCTGTGGTCCACTTGACTGCCCCGCCTGCGTCGGGGAAATTGCTGATTATTACCCAAACCTACCGAACTAAACCTTCTAACGGGAAGGGCCATCCTTACCCCCTCGACCTCTGACGAAACTATTAACATACCGAAACGTAACCCGTCGGCTCCTAAATGAATGTTCCGAACGTGGAAGGGTGTGTCTGTATGCTTGCCTATTAGACAACGCTTATAATTTCTTCAATGTATATGATGTTTATACAAAGTAACGCACGGCAGAATGGATTAATAATGCACAATTATCTTAGCCAAGTTAATAAAAACAAAAAAAAAAAAAATATTCAAATGGTTAACGGTGGTACTGACTGACACAGTTCACGTCCCCCTATAACCCATTTAGCCAAAATGAGTCTTCATCTGTCGCTGTTCTCTTTATAAATTACACTAACCTTTTCTTCACCAGGGAGCTACGTATGCTAAAACATTAACACAAATCTCCATCTCAAATTGCACTGTCAACGCTTCATCTTTGGGTTAGGGTTGGGAGAATCCGGTTGGTTCTTAGGCTAAGAGTATATGCCTAATTAAGCATATGCTTCATAGGGCATAGTAGATCCATGTTTTTCCAGCAGTTTTGGTTACTCTACTTAAGCAATGAGGCCTCTAAACACCTTTTTACTTATCATGCAGAAAGGTTACTTAGTACAGATAAAAAAAAAGTAACGGTAATAATGCAATTTCACCATACTTCCATGGACCAGTACTCTCCTTACTTACTTGAAAAGGGGGGGCAGCACCCCCCATTCACCCCGTCTAGTTAACTAACAATACCAGGGCGATTGATTACGTACCTAACCTCATCAAATAATGAGATGAAAAGTGGAACGAGAGGCAAATCTCTGCGCAAGACATATTTTGGCATACTCTAACAATGAGTCTTTTACACCACTGTTTATTCGCACAAAGGTTCATTTCGTCATTAAACAGCTAAAATTAACATAAATGTCAGGGAAATGTGCTTATCTTACCTCTTAATGGGATGAAAAAGTAACAGAGGAAATCTCAGCGCAAGCATATTTTGGACATACTCTACTCTCATACTAAGGCTTGTACACCACTCTGGTTTTACGCACAAGGTTCATCCTCGTCATTAAACGCTAAAAAGTAACATACCGTCGAGGAACCTTTTCGTTATCTTACTCTTAATGGGATGAAAAGTACAGAGGAAATATCAGCGTCAGCGAGGGGAATTTGAAGAACATGGTCCGTGAGATGTCTTCGTGTGTTTTTACCTCACCGCGGTGCGACGATATCCTTCGCAGCTCAAAACAGTTGACGCTCCAAATTACGTGACGACGACATTCTTCACGGAAGCAGAAACATTTGACAATCTGGCCCTTACCATTACCTCATCACCCCCCACCTATCCATCACGACCATCACCCTCACCCCCACCCTGCCCCCCCCCCCATTCACTCCCCCCTCACCCGCACCACCCATTCCCCATCACACCCCCCATTCCCTCACCCTTACCTCATCACCCTACATCAAGGGTTCTCAATCCGCAACCACTTTTTTTTTTCACACCACCACATTATCGCTAATAGGCTGCTAAAAAAAAAAAAAAAAAGAAGGGTGATCGAATCATCTCATAAGTGGGTTTTGGGCCTTCCCCGGGTCCCCCCGGTTCCAAAAAGGGCCCATATGGGGTGATTGCCCCAAGGGGGGGCGAACCCTATCCCACACAAACACCAACACACAAAACGAAAACCCAAAACAGACAAAACCAGCCCAGCAACGGGACAGCCCAGACCACCTTTCGTTTTTTTTAAATTTAGAAAAGATAAAAAGTAATGAAGTGACAAAAAAATTAATAGATAATAATAAAAAAATATTTTTATAATTATAATAGAAAAAAACAAAAATAATGCAGAAATAAAGTTTCTTAGGGATAAGTAAAACGGGGCAAGGCTTCACCGCAATTTTTTCCCCCCCCATACCTGCTTCTGGGTTAGCCCCCTTTTCCCACCATCACAAAATTACAAAACTGCTATACGCTCCCCCACCCCTCACTTATTACTGCTTTTTGTTATTGTTATTGTTATAGTTTTATTGTTATTGTCATTTTTATTTTTAAATTATTATTATTTTTAAAATTAAATTATTTTTTTTCCTTTTTACTATTTTTTTTTACTATTATTATTATAAATTGGATGAAAACAATTTTTCTAAACCCTTTTAAAAAAAACCTTCTAAAGACACTTGTAAACACACTGCTATGCTGCCCCGCGGGATTATTGTTTTTGGGTCGCTGATCGCCACACGACCAGAAAGACATTTTCGCGGGGGATAAACTGCACGAACCCGCAGCTTCATTCCCTTTCGAGGTGACGCGTTCTTTCAAAAAACCATGTGACGTCGCAATGCAACTGGCTGCGGCGCCCGTAACAACTGGCTTCATGCAATTGGTTGGCGTGGGTTGTGCGACTCCCTTAGTTTTTCCAAGTTCGAGTTCTTGGGTTTTTTGGGGTTTTATATCTGGGGTTTCTCCTTTTCTAAAGTAAACCCCAAAACACCTTAAGCTGTACTTTGGCCTATTTGTCTGAAAGGGCGCATTTGTCTCTTTCCGAAGGGGAAAAAGTAATATTCGGGGTTCATAAGGATAGAATACTCGGTTACATTTGGGACTTTTGCTATTTACAACGATGAAAGGAAAATGCTTAATAAAAAGTACTTTTTTTCAAAATATCATAGAGAAGGAATTATATTGAAGAAACAAACGCTTTGAAAAAAACATGATTATTCTACCTGTATCGGGGGCTCTGACTCTATTGGGAATACTCGTTTTAAATTTAAAATTCCTGATTATACGCGAAAAAAAGACTATGTTAATAAACAAGCTGTATTACATTTTTTAGTACCAGAGATACAAAAAATTACAGGAAGAAACAGACGCTACAAAAGGACATTATTATTAAGCTGTACCCGGGGCTATCGATGAGATCATAATTACAGACAAAATATTAGGAAATTTGCTCCGCTCAGTCTGGTCTTATTACTGCAGGCAAAACCCCGTATTTTTAACCCCTAATGACGTTATGCATATTAATGGTAGAATGTTGCCATATATGTAGATAATGACTATAGTCTATTTTTTTTTTCCCAGGCAAATTTGTATTCTATCTTTAAATCTCATGTTAAATATGATAAAAAAAGCTGAAATTAAAAAGAACCATAGAATTCTCTTTCCCGGGATCAAATATCAGTCAGTAACGGAAGGGTCAGGATTTTTCACCTCGTTTTTAAAAAAAATTTATTAGAAGGAGTGAGTGGCATTCTAGGCTTTCCCTTTTTTTCAGTCACGGTTTTTATTGATTTTGTTATATAAGGGGTTTGAGTTTGGTTCATAGGTGGAGGGGGCCCATGGGGGCAAGGCCCGTGAATTTGGGGCCCCCCAAGGGGTGAAGGGGGAAAAACGCCATGAATATACTAAAAATTTCATTCCCTCTGACTGTACCCGCTCGAAAAAAATTTCTTCCCCCAAAACAACAAAAAAACGGGGGGGGAAAAAAAAAAGGAAAAGTGAAAAAAAAAAATTTGGAAGGGAAAAAAAAAGAATGGGGGCCCCAAAAAAAAAAACCTTTTTAAAGTACCAAAAAAAGGGATAAAAACCCAAAACCCGAACCCCAAAAACGGTTTAAAAATTAACCCCCCCCACCCCCTTCCCCTTTTTTTTCCTTTTTTTTTTTCGAAAAAAAAAAAAAAAATTTCCCCTTTTTTCCCCCCTTTTTTTTTTGGGGGGGGATTTTTCCCCCCTTTTTTTTCCGTTTTGATTTACTTTTCCCTTTTCCCCCTTTTCCCCTTTAAACCCCCGCCCCCCCCCCTTTTGGGCCCCCCTTTTTTTTCCCTTCCTTCCCCTTATCCCCCCCCCTTCCCCCCGGGCCCCCCCGGGTTTTTTTTTTTCCCCCCCCCCAAAAAGTTTCCCCCCACCCAAAAAATTTCCCCACCCTTCCCGATTCCTTTCCGGGGGGTTTTCCACCCCTTTCCCCCCCCCCCTTTTTAAAAAAACCCCCCCTTTTCCCCCTTTTTCCCCCCATCCCCCTTCCCCCCCCTTTCCCCCCTCTCTAACCCCCCTCCCCTTTCCCCCCCCTCCCCCTCGCCCCCCCCTTTCCCTCCCCCTTTTTTCCCCCCGGGTCCTCCCCCCCCGGGCCCCCCCCCCTTTAATTTTTTAAAATTTTTTTTCCTCCCCTTTTCCCCCCCCCTTTTCCCCCCAACAAACCCCCCTCCTTCCGGGGCCATTTTTCCCCGGTTCTCTAAACTCCCCCGGGGTTTTTTAAAACCCCCCCCGCTTTTCCCTTTTTCTCCCCCCCCTTTTTTTTTTACCCTTTTTTTCCTTTTAAAAAAATTTTTTTTTTAAAAAAAGGGGGGCTTTTCCCTCCCAATTTCCCCCCCCCCCTCCTTCCCCCCCTCTTCCCCCCTTTTCCCCCCTTTTTTTCTTTTCTTCCCTTTTTTTTTTTTTTCCCCCCCTTTTCCCTTTTCCCCCAAAAACCTTCCCCCTCCCTCCCCTTCTCCCCACTTTTCCCCCCCCCCTTTTCCTCCCCCTTTTTTTTCCCCCCCTTTCCCTCCCTTTTCCCTTTTCCTCCCCCCCCCGTTTCCCCCACTCCCTTTTCCCCCTCTTCTTTCCCCCCCCCAACCCTTTTCCCCCCCGTTTCCCCCCCCTTTTCCCTCTCCTCCCCTTTTTTTTTTTTTGCTTTTTATTTCTTTTTTTTTTTCCCCCCCCCCCCCCCCGGGGGGGGGGGGGGGCCCCCCCCCCTTTTT
>JACEEZ010023169.1:0-10463 GCA_016584305.1 Chionoecetes opilio
GTTTTTTTTTTTTTTTTTAATTTTAAAAGGGGGGGCCCTTTTTCCTTAAACGGGGGGCGGAAATTTTACCCCTTCCCCCCCGGGCGTTTTCCGAAAAACCCTAAGATCGGGGGCTAGCCAAAACCCTAACCCTGCCCGGTGATCCTATTTAGTATCTGTGCAAGCGTGAAAATTTTCTCTCTCTCTCTCTCTTTCTCTCTCTCTCTCTCTCTTCTCTTCTCTCTCTCTCTCTTCTTCTCTCTCTCTCTTATTTAATATTATATTATATATAATATATTTTTTTTTTTTTTTTTTTTTTTTTTTTTAATCACAAAGAATGGCCGGGGGCCCCCAAAAAAATGGGTAACAAAAAGCCCGCTTAGTTCCCAGTCCCTATAAAGAAGACGTAAGAAATAAAATAAAAACAGGGGGGGTAGGAAATTTTGTTCGGGAGGGTTTTGTTACTCTTCTTTTGAAAAGATTTAAGTCATAGGAAAGGGGAAAAAATAAAAACAGGAAGAGAGTTCCAGAGTTTACCGTGAAGGATGAAGGAGAAAAGTTTATGTTTAATTTTGCATTGGGAAAGAGAACGGGAATGGGGTAGAATGAATAGAAAGTTTGTGCAGCGGGCCGGGGGGAGGGGGAGGGCATGCAGTTAGAAATTTTCGAAGAGCAGTGCCATGAAAATAACGGTAGAAGAGAGCAAGAGAAGCAAATTCGGGGTGATTTAAAGATTAAAGACAGTCAGTCAAGGAGAGGATTTGAGGACAAAAAAGTTTTTGATAACCCCTTTTTGGGAAAGGCTGTATGAGTGGATCCCCCCAAAACAGTAGAATTACATACATGGGGGAAAAGGGCCCCTGTAGAGAGCAAGAAATTGGGGGGGGAAAAAAAAAAGGACGCAACGCCACAGGACACTAACTTTTAGAAGCTGTTTTAGAAAGAGATAAAGATGTGAGATTTCCATTTCGGGTTTTTTTAGTAAAGGATATCCAGAATGTTCTTTGTAGAAGAAGAAGACGTTGAGTGCTTTTGAAGAAGAGGGATATTATTGGTGGGTTTTGTCGAGTAGATGGGTGAAGAAAAAGGGGGGTTTTGAGGCATTGAACAAAACAAGGTTTGTTTTGCCCCCAATCAAAAATTTATAGAAAGATCAAAGTTGGGCGCTCGGGGGCATTCTCCGTGAATCATTTATTTTCCTTTTGATTTGGAGTCTAAAAAACACGTTAAAAAAAATGCAGGGTAGAATCACAGCGTGGGAGTGGATAGGGCTTTGGTTAGACTTAGAAGATCATTAATGAAAAATAGAAAGAGAGGGGGTGATGGACAGAACCCTGGGAAACCCCATTTTGATAGTTTTAGGAGAAAACAATGTCCGTTAAGTAGCTGAAATAGAAGGGTTTTTGAAAGGGAAACTTAAAATAAAGGTAAAAAGAGAAGGATAGAAACCCAATGAGGGTAGTTTTTAAATTAAAGATTTGTGCCGACTCTACAAAAAACTTTTGATATTAAGGGCAACGCAAAAGTTTCCCGAAAAACCCTAAAGGGGGATAACCCAAGATGTTTTTGGAAAACTAGAGATCGCCCCGAGATCGCCCCTTTTGGAAACCGTAGACGATAGAAGAAGATTGTGAGCGATAGATGCTTAAAAATTTCTTATTGGTTAGATTCAAAAACTTTAGAAAGGCGGAAGTCAAAGCTATAGGACGGTAGTTGAAGGATTAGAACGGTCACCCTTTTTGAAAAAAGGTTGGATGTGAGCAACTTCCAGCAAGAAGGAAAGTGGAAGTAGATAGACAAAAACGGAAAAATTACAGGCAAAGTGCAAAGCACAGAAGAACAGTTTTTAGAAAATAGGAGGGACTCCGTCAGGGGCCTAAGTTCCGAAGATCTAGGCCAGAAAGGGCAAAGAAAAAAATCATTTCCCAAGGATCTTAAGAAGGGAAATATAGCAGGGGTGGGGGGAGAAGGAGGAACAAGCCCTTTATCAGCCAGAGGGAATTTTTGCAAATGTTTTTAGCGAAATTCAGCTTTAAATGTAGATGAGACAGCTGTGGGGCCTCTGGGTGAAGCTAGGAGAAAAGATGAAGAAGAAAAATTGTTAAAAGGTTTTTGCTAGATGCAGAAGTCAGAGAGGGAAATTTTATTTAGAAAGATTTTTTGGCATTTTCAGAATGAAAGAGTTTTTTGGGAATTGAAGTAAAGATTTTTGGGAGTTTACGTGCAAAATATAAAGGGCATGATTTTCAGGACATGGATCTTACGGTACGTTTGTGACCCCCCTCTCATTTGGACAGATGAGAACAACAGAGAAAAACCCAAGGTGAGGGGCTTTGGATTAGAGAAAGTATGGGGAAATTACGCCCCATGCCAGAGACTTGCCCTCAGTTATGCGCTCTGCACAAAAGAGGGTCTTTGCAGGGGAAGCAGTAATCTTTCCAGGAAAAATCAGAGTATGCTCCCTTTGGTTTCCCATTAGGGTTGAAGTCCCAGAAGCACCCCCGCTTAGGGGTCCCGAGCGGTCCGGAGCG
This sequence comes from Chionoecetes opilio, assembly GCA_016584305.1. Classification (NCBI taxonomy): domain Eukaryota; kingdom Metazoa; phylum Arthropoda; class Malacostraca; order Decapoda; family Majidae; genus Chionoecetes; species Chionoecetes opilio. Next base: position 2,511 of record JACEEZ010023169.1, read on the forward strand.
ATAGAAGGTTACGAAAAAAGATTGTGATCGGAGGAACCCAAGGAGAGAATATTTTCACAGATAAGCAAAGGGTTAGAGTTAGGAAAAGATAAAGAATGCGGTTTGCTAAATTTTTTGCGGAAAGCCCACCTCAATAATAATATTTTATATATTATATATATTATAATATATATATATATATATATTTATATTTTTATATATATATATATATATAATATATATATTATATATAATTTTTATAATAAAAATGCGTATTGAGGTGGGCACTTCCGCAAAAATTCACAAACCAAAACTTCCGCAAACTGCGGAAGTCTAAATTCTTTTGTGGTTTTTGGGGGAAAGTGTAAATTTTTGCGATTTGCTTTTTGCGGAAGTATTTCCCGGAAAAACCAAAAATTCCGCAAATTCCCAATTTGAACACGTTTCCGCGCATACGCGCACCGCCGGGAAAAAACGCTGTTTTGAAAACCAGTGACCTGTCAAAAAAAACCCCAAGGGCCGCAGTTCCAGCGAGCATTCTCAGAGGAAGTACGGCCTCCCACCCCTTCTTCCGTTTTTGCTTTGCAATTATGTTTTATTTTTTTACTTTTTTTGATAATTTCTTAAAAAACATTAAAAGGGATGTGTAAAACATTAAAAGTTTTTTTAGATGTTACGAAAAATTTTTTTAAAGGAGACCCAAAGGTCATTTAATGTCTGATTTTTTTGGTCTGGCGGGACAAAAGGGAAAAACACTTTGTGTAGCAACGTCTTTATTGGGGGGCAACGTAACGTAAAGGGAAACCCGTAGTTTACAGACAGATGCCACCCGGAACTTTTTCCGGGCGAGCCCCAAACCTGAGTGTGAGTTCGTTTTAAGCTATGCCAAAAACAATCGAGCCTAACTTTGAACGCAAATTTAACAAACAACATCCCCCCGAAGAACATACAACACCCCCCCCAAGGAGTAAAAAAATACGAATTTTAAGCAATGAACTTTAAAAACAGAAATCAAAAAAAATTTAATAATTAACGAAATCCCTGAAATTACAATGGTTTAAAAAAGGAGTAAGTGTTGAAGCCACACCCCTAAGTGACTTGCAGACGGCAGGAGGCTGGCGGGGCGTGACTCGACGGAAAAACCCTGTTTCTTGCGTGTTGGTGTGTCAGAGGGGGCGGGCGACGTAGGGGGAGTTGGTGAAGTTTCCATGGCACAAAGACGTGCAGCTAGTCGGAGGGGGCCCCGGTAGAGAGAAATGGGCGTGTTCCAATAAAGTCTACCAAAACCCAGCTTTAGAGGGTTTTTGCCTTCGAACTCCGCCCCCTCCCCGCCGACCCCATAGGCTTGTAATGTTTTCTGGACACAACCGGAGCCGATGCGAAAGCCATTAAGTGGACGGGGGGAGCGGTGTGACGCCTTGTTTGTTCCCGGGAGGTCGTTGAAACCACCCGGGCGCGCTGCCACTCTGGGGCAAACGCCGGTGATGAGTGGGCACCCCAGACCGCAAGGGGATGCCCGAAGAAGACTTGCGCGGGGATCTTCCTAGCGCGTGGCGTATTCCCCCAGTCCAGGGGACCTCGCGAACGCGTCTTGTTAACTGTACCGTTTGTTTTCTGCATTATCAAATTTTTTACAGTTTCACAGCGCCTCCGGTGACGTTTTGCTCTGGCGTAGGTCGGCGACGAACTGTGGCGAACCTCCCAGGGATACAAAAACCTAGAAGTCGAGACGCAAAAATGCGGTCCCCGCGTCCGCAGTATGGGCGGAACCCCCGTCATGCCCAAGAGGGGCAATTCACGGAAGTGATCACAGAGGCATTCGGGACCCTTATCACTATGGCCGCCGGAGAGGCGATCCCCATTACCCAAAAAGTTGCCCTTTCATGGAAAAGCGGGTGACACGGATCGAACACTCGAAGGGCGGCCGGTCGTCCCTCCACGGCGGCCCGTTGCGTGGGGGAATACTAACGGCAAAGGGAAAAAGGCAACACGGTGTTGGGGGGATGTCGTTATCAAACCCGGCCCGAAAAGTTTGCGGCTCGGGGCTTCGTTCCTCATACCTTTTATCCCCCCTTTTCAACGGCTGAGAAAAATACCATAGGCTGGTAGGGAGACTAGTCTCGCCCCGTATACGATATGTCACATCCAATGATAGCAGATGCCGGATACCCCCTCGGGGATGATACGGAAGGAGTCGATTTTTGGGAACCCCCTTAGGATGGTAGTTAAGGACGAGTATCGGGACACGTGAAGCAGCAGACGTACCCTTTTTCAGCATGGGTCTACCACTGGGGCGGTCGAAAGCCCTTTCTGCTGCCGTATGCCTCCAAAACCGCAATTAAAGGGCTCGTGCAACGGATCTGATTCACTTCAGCTGTGCGACGATTTGGGACCGGGTCAAAGACCGGGAGCTGAAAGCGCGTTGGTTTGGGCGCCTCTAGTCTAGCGGCGAATCTGGGAAAAAACCCCTTTTTTAAGGAATCCCCTCCCCCCCGGTAGAAAAAAAGAAAGCACTTTTTTGGGAAAAAATAGTTTAAGAAGAGGAAATGGAGGTTGTGGTGGTTTTTTTTTGTGGAGAGGTACTGTGGGCCAATTTTGATGACACCGTATGGGTGCCCGGAATAAAATGCATATTTCAGGTCATTTTTTTTTCTGCCCAGGGGCATAATACCAGTAAGACGCCTTAAACGGGCGGGGACGAGCGAGCCCCTAGAAACCCGCCGCACGTGCGCACGTGCCCGGGGGTAACCGGAGTTTGACCTGTGTGACATTTTTAGGTGGTGGTCTCAAAACCCACACCCAAAATTTAAATTGTTCCGCCGTTTTTCAGCTATGCAGGAAACCCTTTTTTGACACCCCCCATGCGGCACGCGCCCGGCCATGATGACCCTCACGTGAGAAACAATATATCAAGCCAAAAGGGATTGAAAGGGGGTATCAGATGGCAAAAAAGCTTGTCAATCGGAAGCGGGATTCCCAAAAAATATAAGCTGAGAAAACTGACGGCGGGCCGGGCCGGGGCCGGGTGGGCGGCCCTAAGTGAGAAAAATTCGTATCCACCCAGGATCACGAGCGCTTCGCGTCGCTGTAATTAGTTTGCACCCAGTTTTTGGAAAATATTTTTTTGGCATTGTGCAACTACCTGAGGAATGTCAACTTTTTCCATTTATATTATAATAAGGTATTATTTTGCAGATTTTTAGCACTACCGTGGATCATTGTTATAATTATATGGAAATTTGTTTTATCATTTGCAGTGAGGATATCGTACATTGTCTCTGTAATGTTAGTTTAACTTATGTAATAATTTCAGTTTTAATGCCACATTTTTCTATTTTAATAGAGATTTTCTTTGAAAGTTTCTGTTTAGGGAGAAGTAGCCGATGGACAAACACTGCACAAACTTATGCTAAGTAATACCTTTTCCTATTACCGTATTGTACTAAGGGGATTTTTTTCTCTGTTTCAGATCTTTAAGTGCAACTTGTAAGGAAAAGGTAAAGATGGGAGAATACGTTAAGCTGCGCGTGGCATGCGGTGCTCATCTCCGTGGCATTTTGCCTTAGAGACTGTGGTGGGTGAGAACCCGTTACCCCGGGAACAGGGCTAGTGTGGACTCCCGGGTTACCACAGTTACCTTCCCCAGGTTACCCCAGGTACCCATTTATCAACCCCGAAAGGAAGTAAGAACAGCTGGGTAGGCTGGTCACCGACTTGCCTGGCCCGGGATCGAACCAGGGCCCCCAGATTCGTAGCCAGGCACGCTAGCCACTGCACCACGGAGGCACCGTGGGGGAAGTGCAAGCTTGTGCTTACAGTAAATTACATCATGGATCTTGAGCCTGCATGCAAGACAAGTCGGTCTGTCGATGAAGAACACTGTATCATCTGCTTTGAACCACTTGAGGGAAGTTCAAAGGAACTAGCTGTCAAGAATCCAACATCAGCTGGACAACGTGCTGTACTGGATGCAACAAGTTTTAGGAATGATGAAATGCATCATTACTGGCACCATTGAGATAGGGACATTCTCAACCTCCAATGTAAGGTGTCGTACCACAAAAGATGCCGGGCTAAACTACACAAGCCAAACAAATCTGCAAATTTCGGCAGCAGACCCACTGTCAACTTGTAGTAGTTCCATATCCAGGACAGATGAACCAAGAAGGCTGAGCCGACAGGACACTCCAGTTTCAATATCAAAACACTGCTTCATATGTGGCTCAGCTGAGAAACGCCCAGCTGATAAACGCAGAGAAAAAATTTAAACTCATGTGCACTTACACAGGTCAGCCCCACCCGTTCGAAAGTCATTAAAGCAGCCGAGAAAAAGGGAAAAATGAAGTAGTTCGTCTCCGGATGCTGTCTTATCCAGATTTGTTTGCCTTTGATGGAAGTACCACCGCTCATGCTACTCACACTACATTTCAGACAGAAACATTCGAGCAGCATCTGCCAAGGGTGAGACCATTGAGTCAACAGGTTTTGACAAGGCATTCTGGTTCTTGCTAAGGAAATGCAGCAAGAGCTTTCTAGTGCAAAACGAGTCTCAACACTGGCAAAAAACCCGATCAAGATTCATCAGTCTCTCGAAGAACATGGGTTCCAAATCAAAATGCACAGAGCTACTCATCATGGAAGCTGAAACAACGGCTCAAGTGGTTTTAAAACAGATGATACAGGGGTTTTTTATCGACAGACCGACTTCTCTTGCATGCAGGCTCAAGATCCATGATTTAATTACTGTAAAGCCAAAGTTGCACTACTGATCTGAAACAGAGAAAATAATCCCACTTAGTACAATACGGTAATAGGAAAAGGTTTACTTAGCATAAGTAGTACAGTGTAGTCCATCGGCTACTTCTCCCATAATCGAAACTTTCACGAAAATCTCTATTAAAATAGATAATGTGGCATTAAAGCTGAACTTATTACATAGTAAACTAACATTACAGAGACAGATGTAGATATCTCCTCACTGCAAATGATAAAAACAGTTTCCATATAATTATAACAATGATTCACGGTAGTGCTAAAAATCTGCAAATTAATACCTTATTATAATATATATGGTAAAAAAGTTAACATTGCTCTTCAGGTCATGTTGCACAAGCCAGAAAAATATTTTCCATAAAACTGGGTGCAATACATATGCTTTCCTGGGCAGAAGAAAATGACCATGATGTTAAGGCATTTACATATAAGGGTAGAAATGTATGTATGTATGTATGTATGTATCGGGGTGGTCAACCAGTGTGGCTGGCTACACCCAGTTACTGCAAAATCAGCAAGATCGAGAAGCCGTCAGGGTTAGGAGAGAGATGTGAGAGATGTCATGTAGCTTATTTGCATCTCTTATATAATAAATGGTAACATAATATATATTTATATAGAGTAGTAATATTATCAGTTTATTCTATGGTAGAAAACATTACTTGCTACGTGCTATTTAATTAGTAAGGGAGCAGATGTATATGTCTCATAGAAAACGAGTACTTGACACCTGCACGACAGAGGCCAGCGGCGGTGAGGCGCCGGCCTCGAGTATAGACCGGCAGAGGGTTTGGAGCGAGAGCATAGAACGGAGATGTACATACGAGGGATTCCTCATATACATATTTCGTCAAGTGTATAGTTTTAAAATTAATTATACGAACTACCTCAACCCTAAGCGTCTCTCTACATCCTCACGACACCACTAATATTCCCCACGAAACAGATTGATTGGAACGTGTGTTACTGGACATTACTCACTACATTCACGGTGAGTCCCTATGTGAGTAAAATTTCTCGCGTAAAGGAATACCAAACAAGGGAAAACTGATCCAGTATTCTCGGACCCAAAACGGTAGTCATAAAAATTGGCCTCAGAGTACCTCTGCCACCAAAAAAAAAACAACCAAAACCATCCTTTTCCTATTCTTAAAATTTATTTTTCCCAAATAAGGGGGCTTTCTTTTGTTCTCCAGGGGAGTGGTACCCACCACTTTTTTCACTTTCCCCGCTAATCTAGCCCCTTTCTCCCAAAATGCTGTAAAACTTTCGGATTAACTTCTCCCGCTACCGCAGCCGCGGATTTTCTATCTTGACAGAAGTTTATATTTTAAAAAATGGGCACCAACGGGCGGTGATCCACTAGTAGACTACCAGATCGAAGTGAGGCAAACCTGCTAGGAATATCCGGCACTTCTGACATGCCATACGCAAGCAGTCCAGCTCCAGTTCAATTACAGCATATCGACTCTCTGTATCGGTGAGGAAACGTGAACCACACTGAACCATACGCCAGAAGTCCCCGTGTTTCTGCAGTACACGAATCCAACCCTCGCGTCCTGGCAGCATCCGTCTGCAGTACAGTCGGCAGCTTCGGGTCGAAGAAGGCCAGGATGGGCGGTGATATAAGCACCTTCTTCACCTCGAGGAATGCTGCTTCGTGGTGTTCGGTCCATGCCCAAATACAGTTTTGCTTCAGAAGATCTCGAAGCGGTTGGGCTGCGGCCGACGATTTCCTGTGAGAAGCTCCCCAACTGGTTAACCAAACCCATGAACGACCGTAAATCAGTATGTTCTCAGGCCGAGGAAAATCCTTGATGGCGGTGACCTTTTGATCGTTCGCTGAGTAGCCCTTCTCGGTGACCCTGAAACCACAGTATTCTACTTCATTCCTTGCGAATATAAACTTCTAGGGTTTAAAGTGATGCCAGCCTCGTCGGATCTTCGTATGATGTCCAGTCACGTGTTGGACGTGGGCCCGATATGTGTCGTCGTAAGCGAGGATGTCGTCGACAACTTTGATGGTGTAGGGTATGCCTCCCAGAGTGATGTCTCCTCTGCGGTTGTATTCATCCCCGGAGGACACCAATCCCATGACCGCGCGCTTGAATTTAAATCTGCCCACGGTGTAATGAAGCACGTTAGTCCTGGCTCTCAGGAGCAATGGCGATCTGGTGATACCCCAAGGCGGCGTCCATTGTGGGTCATCCAGCGGGCGTGACCTGCAGCGGATATCAGCGACCGCAACGTGGTGGTGGAAGCATGGGTATGTCGGACCCCATGCCGTATTTGTTCAGCCTGGTTAGGTCCACACACATCTGATACCGGCATTCTTCTTTGGCACAGGCACCATGGGATGACAACAATCCGTGGGATAGTCGACAGGTGCGATTATATGGTTGGCAAGGAGGTGTCGAGTTGCTTTCTTGATGTAGTCTCTCCAGCTGTAGGGCAGCGGTCTGGCGGTGGTGACTGCAAATGGCTCCGCGTCAGATGTAAGTTCTATCACCATAGGCTTACCAATCATTGTGCGCAACGCAGATTCTCCACTAAACACGCGTGGATTACATGACTGGATTTGAAGCCGCGTGCGCAGCCCGAAACCTCCTCTGACGGATCATGTCGTGTGGCCAGGCTGGTAACTGGGCGATGACTTCGTGACTTACATCCTTACTATTCTGGTCCACGATCAGTGTTGTAGTCACATCATACTTGGAGTCCTCTGGGCCAGATACAACTGTACCGATTTGCCGTGGAAAGTCAGCAGGTACGATCCCTAGCGCTGAACAGTCGAACCAGCTAATCAGCATTCCTGACAATTGCTCAATTACGTGGACGGCTGTTTCAGTGCGGCGACCTCCTAATTCCAGTGAGCAACCAACTTGACCCTTACACTCCAGTGGGTTGCCTCCAACAGCACTGAACGACGCGTGGGCAGGAAACAAGTTATCGATGTCGATCCCTAAACGAAGAGCCAGCTGACTGCCCATAACTGTAGTCTCTGCTCCTGTGTCGGGCGTACAGCGGAGGTTGGTGACGCCTGCCGGTGAGTCACCGTCACAGACCCTTGAGGAGTGTAGGATCTCTTGATAAAACAGGTACCGGCATTCATAGGCCCTATGTTAAAAGCTATATAGAAGCAGAATTTTTTAGCTTTCCATTGATATATTAGTTTTCTGATAAATGCAGTACAGTATACAC
>JACEEZ010023170.1:0-7500 GCA_016584305.1 Chionoecetes opilio
AAAGGTTTGTCCAGCGAGTGGCTCGCATCGCCATTTTTACGCCTCCCAGTGCGAACTTGGAGCTCATCCCCTTGTTTTCAGGGACAGTAACCGCCCGAATTTGTCAGTGAATCCGGGAGCGCGAGGATTCGAAACGCTTACCCACGAATGGAACCAGCACGTTACAACCTACCATCGCGCGGTGTAAGTGCGTGCATGTGCGATGTGTGTGGTGTGGTATTATCTAGCATTTTCTGCGGGGGAGCAAGATAAATTTTGCTTGCAAGCGGTCACTTTCCTCTTGCTGTATCCCCACAGAAAACGTTTGCCGTCGCTTGCTTCATGAGAAGGTGACGCGGCGGCTGAGATGTAAGCAAAACAAAGATCAAATGACTATTTTGACCCTCCAGCTATTTTCACACTGGGACGTATCCTATACCGTTATAGTCAGAAAAGTGTGCAGATTCAGGAAGCGTGCTTAGAAATTTAATGTGATCATAAATAGCCGAGCAATGAGGTGATAAAGCCAAACAATTGGGAGAAAATGTTAATGCACTGTTTTACTTAACCCTTGTTTTCGAATACTTGTACTTACATTACAGTTATAAATGTATACTAATGCGATGCAAAATTTCTTCAGAAAGCCGATAGTGGTCTCAGTGTTTCTTAATATCCATTGGTATTGTCAGCAAATCGGGTAAGAGTGAGATGTGTGAAGTTGTTGATTTTCGATCAAGTCACACATTCCAGTCTTTTAACTCCAGCTGTTCTGTTATAAACAATGTTCGAATGCATATAAAGCAATATATACAGCTGTGACGATTATATTATCCTTAATTACAAATGCAACCTTATTTGATTCAAACTTTTTGATAAGACATTAAAATAAGCAATGTAATTGATTTTGTCGGAAGTACACTGCTGTCATTCTTTTATTGAAGCAGAAAGCATCGCCACGGCAGCCGAACGCTGACGCACTTCACTCACTTCCTGCTTGCTCCAGCAAGAAATCTCTTGCCGATCGGGCAAGCATCTTCTCAGGATGATTGAACAGCAAGCGAAATTTGAGCAAGTGAAATTTTTTCTCATGCAAGATAAATGTATCTTGCACCCCCGCAGAAAACGCCTATACATCTAGTTGTATTCATCAAGTTGTAATTTACAGGGCCTGAGCTATACTCGTATGGCCCCGTCTCCATTGCTACATTTTATCATTCATCCTTAGTCCTTAGTGTTGGCCGAAACTAATACCCTGGGAAGAGGGTCACAAACCTCTGGCTAACACCCGGTACCCATTCACTGCTGGGTGGACAAGGGCTCGGGTTCTAAAGAAACAGCCCATCTATCTCCGTTCCGCCCGGGGATCGAACCCGAGACTTCCCGGCTGTGAACCGAGCCTACTACCACTACACTGCGGAGTACCTGTGTGTGTGTGTGTGTGTGTGTGAGTATGTGTGTGTGTGTGTGTGACTGTGTGTGTGTGTATGTGTGTGTGTGTTTGTGTGTGTGTAGGTAGGTTTGTGTGTAGGTAGGAATGTGTGTGTGTGTGTGTGTGTGTGTGTGTGTGCGTGTGTGTGTGCGTGTGTGTGGGGGGTGGTGTATGTGTGTGTGTGTTTTTTTTTTTTTTTTTTTTTTACATTTGTGCCTATAGCGCCTGTAGGCAGTGGTGACCCAGGGCTCGGATATAGGCTCTGGAGGTTCACTTGAGGGCTGTGATGATGGTTGGTCCTCATCCGTGGTGGCGCAGGCAGGATTCTTATAGTGACGCCTGTGATTAGAGGCTCATGCCGCTCCCCTGTGTCCTCCGATGCACTTGCAATCGAAGGTAGAGTTGATGGGCAGGGCATGTGGGTGTTCTTAGGTCACTCGACAGTGCAGAAAGGTTTTGGTTTCTTCGGGGATCGAACTCGGGTCACCGAGAATGCCAGTCGGAGACGCTAACCACTCCGTACTAACCGCCTCCCCAAAGATAAGTATTGTGTGTGTGTGTGTGTGTGTGTGTGTGTGTGTGTGTGTGTGTGTTTGTGCTTGTGATTTTTTCAGTAGGACCACAGAAAAACAAAGAAGTAAAAATTAAAAATATCATGGAAATATGGGGGAATCAAGAAGAAAAACTTAAAAAGAACAACTTTTGGTTTTTACTTTTTTTTTTTTTTTTTTTTTTCAAACATCAAAAAAGGAAACGGGCCCCCAAGGGAAATGCAAAAAATGGAACAAAAAGGGCCCCGTTTAGTTGCCATTTCCCCTTTTCAAAGAAGTTTATAAAAAAAATAAAAATAACTAAAAATTTAACCGCCCCCCACTAAAAGTTTGGGGGCCCGTGCCCAAACTCGCACAAAGATTATTTTTAAGATTACTTAAAAATTATTTAAAAAAAAGAACAACAAGTGCATTTACACCCAAATATGCAGTCTAAAACCTTTGCCCCCCATTTCGTGGGGGTAAAACTTTTTAAACAAACCTACATGCCTTCTGGGAACCTTTGCCCCCATTCGTGGAGTAAAACTTTTTTTAAAAAACCCTTTATATGCCCCATCTAAAAAGAGGCCTTGAAACCCTTCGCAGAGAAAACATTTTACAACCCTTAATCCCTTCTAAAATTTCCCCCCATTCGGGGAGAAAATTTTTTACAAACCTATATACAGTTTCCCAATCAATCTATTTTAGTAAAAAGAATGAATTCGCTGAAATGGGGTGTCCAAGCGAGCAAAGGGCGAGCTTGAATTTAAAAAGGGGGGGAGCCAATTTATTTTGGGGAAAGGTGCCCCTTGTTTTCTTCTTTTGAAAAATTTATTCATGGGAAAAAGGGGAAAAAATGGAAACAGGAAGGGGCTTCTAGAGTTTACCATAAAGGGATAAAAAGATAAGATACTGATTAACTTTTGCATTAGGAAAGGGAAACAAAAATGGGGACAAAAACGAGAAAAAAGTCTTGTGAAACGAGGCTCGGGAGGGGGGAGGCATGCTTTTAGAAATTTCAGAAGACCCGTAAACATGAAAATAACGGTAGAAAAGAGAAAGAAAAAGCAACTTTGGGCCCCGGGTGTTTTAAAAAGATTAAGACAGTAAAGTCAGGGAGGGGTTTGAATGAGACGAAAATTTTTTGGGAACTCAACCCTGTTTTAGGAGAGCTGTATGAGTGGATCCTCCCCAAACATGTGAGACAAAATTCCCATACAGGGGCCCGGATAAGGCCCCTGAAAGGAGAGAAAGCTTTGGGGGAGGGAAAAAAAAAAAAGACGCAAAAGGGCCACAGGAAAAAACCTCTTCTTAAAAGCTGTTTTAGCAAGAGATAAAATTGATTTTTTCCCATTCAAAATTTTTAGAAAAGGGATAGTCCTAGAATTTTCCCTTGTAGAAAAAAGGAGACGTTGAGTGCCCCTTTGGAAAAAGGGGGGATAGTTATCTGGTTTTTTTTGTTGAAAAAAGGGTTAAAGAAAAAAGGGGTTTTTGGGGGGCCTTGAACAAAACAAGATTTTTTTTGGGCCCCAAAATCAAAAATTATAGAAAGATCAGAAGTTAGGGCCCTCGGGTGGCTCTTTTGGGTGAATCCCCTTGTTCCTTTTGGGTTTTGGGAGGTCTAATAAACGACGTTGAAAATGCGGGTAGAATCTCAGCGTGGGAAATTTGGGATAGGGTTTTTTAAAGTTAGCCCTAAAAAGATCTTTAAATTTGAATAAAAAAGAAAGGAGGGGGTGATAGGAAAAAAACCCTGGGGAACCCCATTTTGATAGATTTAGGAGAAAACAATGTCCGCCCAAACAGTAGCTGAAATAAATATTTTTGAAAAGGAAAACCCTTAAGATAAGGTACAGGAGAAAGGAAAAAAAACTAAATTTAGGGTTTTGGGAAAATTTAAAAAGTTTTTTGGGGGGGGCCTAGACTCTTCAAAAGTTTTTGGGATATGCCCAAGGACCACAAAATTTTTCTAACCCAAAGAAAACCCCTAAAGGAGGATGACCAAGATTGGGTTGGAAAAAGCTAAAGATCGTCAGTTATCGCCCTTTAGGGAAACCGAAACTGACGTCAGATAGAAGGTTGTGAGCAGATAAAATGTTTAAAGAATCTTCTTATTAAGTATGATTCAAAACTTTAGAAAGGAAAGGAAAGGGTCAAAGCTATGGGAGGGTATTTTGAAGGATTAGAAACGGCCCACCCTTTTTTGGGAAAACAATTTTTGGTTTGTGGGCAAACTTCCAGCAAGAAAAAAGGGGAAATAATATAAAAAGAGGGGAAAAGTTTAAACTCAGGCAGGGTGAAAGCACAAAAGCCAGTTTTTGGAAAAAAGGGAAAGGGACTAAAGCCCGGACCGTAAGCCTTCCGGGGATCTAGGCCAGAAAGGGCAAAAAAAACCATCATTACGAAGGATTTTAAATGACGGGCCCATAATATAGTCGGGGGGTGGAGGAAACCCCTTCTTTCACCAAGGGGAAAATTTTTTAGAAAAGGTTTGGCGAAAAAGGTTCACTTTAGAAATAATTGAGCCCAGGGGGGGGACCCACCCTTAGGGTAAGGGAGGGGGAAAAAGATGGAGAAGAAAAATTTTTTAAAGGGGTTATTTCAAAAATGCCGGAATCACAGAGGAATTTGATTAAAGAAAGATTTTGACATTTTCTATGAATAAATTTTTTTTTGGGAAATTTTGAAGAAAAGTTTTGTCATGATTAGGGGCCAGAAAAAATTTTGGGCATGATTTCAGGGAGATGGATGCTTACTGTACCATTTTTTGACCAAACCTCGCTATCTCGGAAAAGGCTTTGGGGAAACAAGCAATTTAAAAAACCAAAGGTTGACGGCCTTTGGGTTTTAGGGGAAAGTGTGTGGAATGTACGCCCTCCTTTCCAAAGAGCTATGACCTCAGTTATGCGCTCTGCAAAAAAGGGAATTGGTCTTTAAACTTTGGAAGCGAAAATCATTCCTGGGAAAATCAAGTAGTATTTTGCCTTAGGCCCTTTCCCCCTTAGCTGATTTTGAAGTCCCAGAAGCACCTCCACTTAGGTGGGCCCCCAGGCGGCCCCCCGGGAGCGATAGGCCCAGGTTCAGAAAAAAGATTGTGATCGGGGGAACCCAAGGGAAAGGAATAGTTTCACGGGTAAGCAGAAGGGTTGAAAGTTGGGAAAAAAATCAAAAATTTTGGGGGGGGCGTGTCCCCCAAATGCGGTCGGGAAATTTAAACTGTAAAGTTTTCCGATTTCATCCCCTAAACGAAGCGAAGATTATAAAATGTATCCTTCCCAGGGTACGGGGCGCTACAGGGTAAAAGGGAAAGATCCCCCGCAAACGCAAAGGTACAGTAGTCTTGGCCCCAAAATTTCTCTTGCAGGGGCCGATTTTTTTTGCTTATGTAATTCTGGATCAGGTGTGGATAACTTTTTTTTTTTGCACCTAAAAACTTTTTTGGGGTTTTTTTTTATATACCTCCTTCAAACCCCCAGTATTTAAAAAAAAATACACCTTTGCCTCAAATTTAGGAAAAGGTAAAGAGCCCTTTGTACAAATTTACATTTTGTTTTAAATTTGGGGGATTTTAAAAAGGTAGGTTTTTTGGGGGCATTGAGACATTCCCGATTTTGGGGAGAGTTTCCAAAAAAGTGTTTGATGAGCATCCAGGTTTCCAGAAACCCAAACCCTTCATCCCGGGAAAGAAAAAATGCCAACATTTTGGGTTGGGATTTTTTATAGGGAAAAGGCTGGTAAATAGTACAACCCCAAAAAAATTTCAAGGTACCCGGGGGCCGCCCCTTTTTAAGGAGGGTAAAAATTTTAAAAAAAGGTTAAAAGAGTGGCTGTCCGAAAATTGGGGTTAAACATTATAAGTTTCCCAAATAATAAAACCTGAAAGCCCTATATATTATACAAAGTTATCAAGCGGACTCCGCAGATGATCACGCCCCCTTATCCCCTTTCTATGTCGGTAAAAAGGGATAAGTTTTTAGAAGTTAAATGTCCCCGCTGAATGGTTGGGGAAGGATCATCGTGTTTTTTTGGCGAGGATTGCGGTAGATTTGTTGAACCCCATTAAAGTGATTGATGTAGATGTTTAGGGTGCTGAAACAGAATTTTGGGGGAGGGTAAAAATAGCCGAACATAAGGAAAAACGCTGATGATGTATACTTTTAATTTTCCGGGAAACGTTATAAAAGGGTGTGTGAAGAGTGCCAGGTTTTCCAAGAAAAAACCCAGTGAAACAGGAAAAAGAAGCCTTAAATCAGAAAGAAAGGGAGATAATTTGGGTAGGGGAATACCTTTTATATCTGGGGAAAACTTGAAATTGGGGGTTTCCCTAATTAACACATGAGGATAAACTGTTGACAAAAACCCTCGATCGGAGTGTAAGACATTCATAAGAAATACCAGAATTTTTCCCGGGTTACCACACCCACTACGATGGTTGGCAAAACCAATGTCCCCCTGGCCTGTTTTGGGGCGAACCAATAACTATCGCTGGGTAGAAAGTGAAGCAGAATATAAATCAGATTGTGGTCCAGATGGCCTCACAAAACCCCCCTTTTAAAATCCTCTTTTTGGGGGGGGCATAGCAGAGTGGTTAAAAGGTTTTTTAAATGACGTGCTTTGATGACCCGAGTTTTGATTCCCGATGAGAGCCAAAATCCCCTTAAAAAAAACTTTTTGGGAAACCCTCGATGGGGCCCAAAAACATCCACATCCCGCCCCTTAACTCTATCTTCGTTTAATTGCATCGGAGGACACAAGGGGGGGGCAATTAAACCCCTAATCACCCGGCGCCCCTATAAAATCATGCCTGCGCCACCACAGGTGAGGGGCCAAAACCCTGCCCCGCCCTCAAGGGAAGGCCCCCCAGAGCCTACCACCGAGCCCTGGGGGTCAAATGTCCCAAACGTATAAAGGGACAATAAAAAAACTCCAAAATGAGCCCTTGGGCCCCGGTTTTCTTGTCTTTTTTCAACCAAAATTTTAGCAGGAATTTTTTAGTTGAAAGGCAAATCTTGTAGCGTAGGGCTCGCGCCAAGAGTTTCGCAATTCATATGAAGAGGGGTTGCAAACCCATAAAATTTTAGAGGGATTTAAATGGGTTTCCCAAAAAGTTGCAATAAGTTTTTATGACATGATTTTTTGTTCATGGGGTTTAAAAAAAAATTTTAGGAAACCCTTCGGGAGCAAATTTTTTAGCACAAAGAAACAGGGTGCAAGAGAATTGTCCAAACCCCCCGTATCCTGTGTGATAAGGGCCAAAAAAGCATACCTTTTTTTTAATTTTGTGGGTTCCCCCCAAGCGTAAATATCTTGTTTCTCGCCAAATACTTTTGGGGTGTTGAAAGGGGACTTTTGGGGGGCGGCGTGTAAAGCGGGGGGGTCTGGTGTTTTAGGGAAAAGCAGCGAAACCCAAAAGTATTTTAAGGCTCGGTGTTTTGTCCCCAGTAACGTTCGGTGTGGGGCCAAGGATCACTTACCTCAAAGTATTTTATTTTTTTATTTGTAGATGAAACCCGATCAAGATATTGAATGAAGGGGGAGGCCCTTTGGGTGGGTTTTCCCATC
>JACEEZ010023170.1:12500-14732 GCA_016584305.1 Chionoecetes opilio
ACTTTTTTCTGAATTCCGTAGAAGCGCGGGTTTTATGATTCGCGAACAATGTTTTGGCGCGCGTGTATATATAATATATATTTTATAATATATATGTTATTTATATTATGTTTTGTTATGTATGTATATGAAATTGAATTATTTATATAGTATTGATGTATATGTATATGAAATAATATATATAATATATATATATATGTATATTTTAAAATATATATATCAACAAAACTGTAGCCCAAACCCCGAACCCATATAATAATCATAACCTAAATTCTTAGTATTTACACTTTCATTCACCCACATTTTTCCAATATGTCATAAATCGCTTTCGCATTAATCCGGGAGCCAAGTTTTCATAAAACTTTTTTACTTTGTTAAAAATCCGTATAATTCCGTAGATGATGAGTTTAGGACAAAGCTGCCCAAAGTTTTTCCTCCGTTTACGACCTTTCATCTACTGTACGCGCTCTTGCGCAGCAGGCGACCTCGACCCTTTCGTTTTAAAGACCAAAGCAAATTTCTGTTCCCAAAGCCGAGGGTTTTCCGCCAAAATTTTGGGTTACTCTGCAAATTTTTGAACGCTAATCTATGCAGCCGTTCACTAATACAGATGCTATAAACATTGTAAACGCTGAAGTTTGAGGTTTAAAATCAACAAAGTTATACGTCGAGACATTCGCGCTGTAGACCAAGCTTATACTATTTTTAACGATCATCCCGCATACCCTCGCATTGGTCGTCACCCACCGGGGTATGAAAACCCGGGGCCCGCTGAATTACTGTTTTAGTGCAGGTTTATCGCAAACATGAGAGCCACATTATGGTGAATCTTTTTATGCCCATTTTATGAAAATTTGTAATTTCTTGTTTGTACCATCTGGGGAAGAGGGATACCAGGGTTCACATAACACACTCATTGCATGAAATCTCCTGACACCCAACGCTCCCTTAGGTACCCTTTTAAAGATTTGTCATCAAATTTTAAAACAGCGTCAACAAAGATTCACAACCATACAACAACGCCCAATGAGTGCAGCGTCAAAAAAACGTCTAATCACAACAAAAAGGTATATCTTGTCTTTTTAACAAAAATACAAATTTAAGTAATGTGGGACTTTGATGGTGCATGTCCTTGACAGCCGAGAGGCGGATCCCTCTGCGGGAAAGGGTCCCAGGTACGCATATTTTTCGCACCGCTCCGCTGCCAGATCCCCCACGCAGACACACCCCCCCTCGTCCTCCCTTCCATTCATCAAAAGAAATTTTTCTTTCTTTGATTGATTTTCATGCCATATTCCTCAAAACAAATTAAACCCAAACAAAGGTTTTATAATCACGCTTTCCCTTTTAGTCACTATCAACATTGTATTTTCCTTTTGTCTAAAAAAGTGAAACCAGGATAGGAACCCCTCCACGCCGCCCCTTCATTTAATTCTTGATAGGGCTCTACAAATAAAATGAATAAAATACAGGGTAAGGATCCTTGCGACAACCCAAATTACTGTGACTAACACCCAGCCTAGAATACTATCGGCGCTGCGTGCTGAAACCCGAGCCCCCCGCATTACCACGCCGCCCCCAGTCCCTCAAAACCCAAAAAAAATATTGGCGAAAACAAGATAGTACGTTGGGGGGAACCCCAAATTTAACAAAAAGTGTAGCTTCTTTCTGGCTTATCACACAGGTCGGTGGGTGACAATAGCTCTTTGCATCCTCGTTTTCTTGTGCTCCAAATTCTCCCGAATGGTCTGAAAATTTTTTTTAACCCCTGAACACAAATCATGCATATAACTTATTGCAAAATGTGATAAAACTTATCCCCCTTTTAATTTAGGGGGTGCATATCCCTCTTCAAGAATTGCGAACAACTTGGCGCGAGTTACGTACAAAATGATTTCCTAAAAAAATATGTGGGAAAATTGTTTAAGACAAGTAACCAGGGACCAGGTGACATTTGGAGTTTTTTTTTATTTGTGCCCCATAGCGCTTTTAGACACGACCCCCAGGGTCGGATGGTAGGCCCCCTTGGGGGAGGGGCCCCCACCTTTGGGGGGGAAAAGGGCCTTTTGGGGCATGGGTTTGGCCCCCCTTTTTTTTCCACCTTTTTTTTTGGTTTGGGGCCGGGCCCCGGCCCCCCCCCTTTTTATTTTAATTTTTGGTGGCCCGGCCTGGTTTTTGGAAATTTTTTTAGAAGGGGCCCCCATTTGCCGCCCCCCCCGGGGTGTTTTCCCC
>JACEEZ010023172.1:0-14148 GCA_016584305.1 Chionoecetes opilio
AGGTTTTTGGTTTATTTTCCCCCCCCTTCGGGGTTGGGGGGCAACCCCAAACCGCTCCTTTGGTGGGGGGTTTTGGGGTAAAGGGGGGTCCGTGGGGCCCCCGCTGGATCTCGGCGGGTCGGGTTTTGGCTGGGGCCAAGCGGGGTTGCCTGGGGGGGCACCGCATCGGCCCCCGCGGGGGCCCACCACACACTGGCCCGAAGCAACACACAAGAGTTGAAGCCTGCTGTAAAAATCTTCAAGACCCTCGCCCGGAAGCTATCAGAAAATCTAGAGGTTAAATCATCTGTCAGTAAATGGCTCTTTGGGGGACTGGGTATCACTACTGCCGCGGGTCCTCGTATAGAACCCCGATTTCACCGCCGGAATACCAAAAACGCCAACCGACACGGGGAATGTAAGGAAAAGTAGTTTCCCATTTCTCCCCAAACAAAAAAAAGATCTGGGCTTTCAAATAGCGCGCGTCTCCAAGCCGTAAGGCTTCCTAACCCTTTTTTTTGTCTCTTCACGCCGAATAACTTCTTAAATCCCCAAATGGATATTCGGGTTCGTCAAAGGGGGGAAGAATAGCCCCTTCTCATCAACGCGAAATTATCTGTTTCAAAAAAACATGATAGGCAGGGAAGGTGTCTCTCCCCGACAGGTTTTTTATCCCTGTTCACACACCCCCTCCACAGGGGGGTTTTGTGGGGGTTGTGCCTTTTCCCTCGTCGGGTGCCCCCTTAACTGTCATCCCGCTGCAATCCCCTTGCGCGTAGGGTCGTTCCATCTGCACAAGACCACACTGCTGCTAAATATATCTCCCAAAATGACGACATACCCTCCAAGATTTTTAGGACTTACCCCCACTTCCCCCCCCATTTTTTCTCCTTGGAGACTGAATGGGGGGCTTTTTTCTGTGGGGAATTCCCCCAGAAATCGTCGCGGGGATTCTCTCGTACTCTTATGATGGCAACAATTTAAATAATTAAAACGGGAGAAAAACACTTTCCACGAAAGAGGGGAAATTGATGCTATTGACCTTCTTCTGCGCCCCAAGTCGCCCTCGACTTTTTCCGGGAGGTGGCCGATTCTCTTGGGAAGTGACCATTATCCCATACACTTTAAAGCAGTGTCCTCCCCCCTTTCCCGATGTCCCCCAAAAAGGGGGGCCCTCTCTCGTGCAGACGGGGAAAGGCTTTCAAGGGCTTGTGTTTTTAATCATATAGAGACTTTCCAACAATAGATGAGGCCGAGAATTTTTGTGTCTCAATCCTTTTTTGCAGCCTCGCGGGCTCCCCCGCACATCTGGTCTTCTCTCGCGCCTTTCCGTGGGGGGGATCAGACTTCGGCGCGGGAGTCCCCCCGCCTGCTAAAAACGAAATACATCTCGCGGCCAACTTCACAGACCAAAAAAATTTTTTTCACAGTCAAGAGCTAGATACCGCAGGTTAAAAAGAGGCTCGTCACTCCTCTTGGAGGGTTTATATAATACGACGTGCATCACCCCGTGTCCAGGTTTGGAAAAGAGTGAGAAAATAAAGGGAATTTTTACCCCATCCTCCCCCCAGTTCTATCATTAATGGAGACCCTGTGGCAGGTTTGATCCCTTGACTGTAGCAGGGGGAATTTGCTTCCCATTTGGTCGGGCGCAGACAGCCTGCTCTCCAAGGCTAGGACAGACGGGGACAAAACAAGAGGCATATTTTTTTCACCAAGGGGGGGGAAATCTTACAATTTCTTTTTTACCCCTTTGAGCTATTAAAGCCATGAAGGTTTGCGCTACATTTCCCCAGGCCAGATATGTACCATATGCGATGCTCGTCATCTAAGAGATGAGGCTTAGATTTTTGTTGAGCATTAAAATAGGATTGGATTGAAGGGAACTTCCCAAGTGCTGGGGTGGGCGGTGTACCCCGATCCCTAAACCTGGAAGGCCCACTCATACCGACGAATTTTCCCCGGCTATATCCCTAATTCATGTTTTTAAATTTATTAAAAAAAAGGGAAAAATATCGACTTGTAGGGTTTTTTAGAACGGGAAAACTTTTTCTCCCGTTCTCAGTGGGGATTCCGTAACCCAACTCTACTACGGAAGCGTTTTTTCCTTAGAGTCATCCAAGCGGGACATTCGCCTCTCGAAAACACATGTGACCATATTTTTCGCCTTTGAAAAGGCTTACGATACGGTTTTGGAGACAGGGTATTATTGCAATCCTGTTGATTTGGGGTAAGGGGTCGTTTGCCTGTGTTCCCCAGAGTTTCCTAGCCAACCGGGTTCTTAGAGTTCGAGTTGGCAACATAACTGTCTTCTGAAACACCCTTTTTCCAGGTGGCATCCCCCAAAGGTACTTTTTTTTGAGGTAGCTCTTTTTCCTGTGGCCATCAAGGTATTGTTGATTATCCCAAGGGGTTGTTAGTAAATTAAAACGTGGATGATTATAAATCTCTTTTGCTGCTTCCCCAGGATGTGGGTTTTGCAAGAGAAACTTAACTTGTATTGATAAAGTTTTTGAATGGACGACGAGTCGGGGGGCTTTGGTTTTTCTCCAACGAAGACTGTAGCGGTTCATTTTTGCAGAACCGGGGGATTCACCCGCCCCAGACCGTATCTTTACGAAAGAGAATCCATTGGGAAGAACCCGGTTTTTTAGGACTCATTTTTGACAATGACTGACTTGGTACCTCACCTGCGTGCTCTCAGACTGACTGTTCCCGGCCCCTGGATCTCTGAAAGCCCCCTCGCACCCCCCTGGGGGGCTGATCGCGCACCCCTCTATCTTCCCCTCACTTATTTTTCAAAGCTTTAATAATGGGGAAGTGTATCCTTGCCACACCCACTCGCCCGGGATGCGGGATTGGTACATCGCGGTGTCCCTCTGGAAAAAGGGGGGGCTTTTCAGTCATCTCCCACCCCAAAGTCTTTGGTGGATGCGGTGTCCCCCTTAGTCTTCAACCCCGTCCCTCAGTTAAATTTTGGGTATCGCCTCCAACGCCTCCCTACTCAATCTTGCCGGCGGTCTTGTGATTCAGGATCGAACTTTCCCAGGGGCGAAGACGCTTCCCAAAACCCCCTTTGGGTTTTCGATTGACAGCTAATGGAACGCTATCCTTCCCTGCTTTAGGGGATCTGTCCGCATAGGCCTACGCTGGGTCCATGGCTTCTCCCGAAGTGTCCTTCCAAAAGCCTTCCGCTCCAAAAGGGGCTTTTCCTCCTAGGCTGAGCGTGCCCTTTTTTTGACCCCTATTGCACAATCAGAGTTCGGTCCCTGTCTTTACTGTGGTTCCAAAACAAAGAAGGGGCGGATACGGTGCGTATTCCATCGTTTTTACAAAGGCGTCACCCTTCCCGTTTTCTCGTTTTTACGGCTGAAATAATTTTTTTTATATGCTCTCATGGCTATTTTACTCTTCCGGATTTCTTTTTACAAATTTTTTGTGATTTTTGTAGGCTTTCAATACTGTGTAATTTAAAACTCCCCATCCGCTGGTCAATGCCATCCTGGAATGGCTTTATTTCTCAAGAGGGGGAGGCCGGACGGTCAGCTTTTTTTGGGACCGGGGCCTGTAGGTGTTTTCCGGTAATGAGGAAGCTGAGCTTGGCAAAACTCGCTAGAAGACCGCTCTAACTTTGCAGGCCGGCTACGGACCGCGCTCAGCAAACCCGATCATTCCAAAAAGTTTTGGGAGGAACGTTGGGTTACTATAGGGCAAAATAAAATGCGCGCCATCCCCAAAGTATCGAGGACTGGGCTATGCGGTCTCTCCCGGGGATGGGGGACTGCTTGGCACGATTACGTATTGGTCCCAAAATCTATATACTCATGGGTTCCTCAGGGGGGGGGCCCCCCTCCTTATGTGATGATTTTTTGGTCCCCCTTTCGTGCGGGGGCTTGCTGGGCGAGGGCCCCGTCTTGGGGGGCTACGTGGGGCAATTTTTTTCCCGGTGTCGCGGGTCGGGCGGTGTTTCCGTTCTCTCTGGCATTGGGGAGAAGGGGGTTCTCTCCGGGGACATGAAGACGTACCTTTTTTTGGAAGGGCCTTCTCAAAAGTTTTGATGTTTTTAAAATTCATTATTATTGTTTTTTAAGTACTCTTTTTTTTTTATGTATTTGTATTTAAAATTTTATTTTTTCTTAAATTTTTTTTTTTGTTTTTTCTTTTCATTATTTATTAAGCACGTCAAAACCCCAGTTTGGGGGCCCCAAAAAATAAATCAATCAAACAACCCCCACCAAACCACTCCCCCCCCTTCCCCCACCCCAAAACCCACCCCTTCCCCCCCCACCGAACACCCATCCCCCCCCCCCAACCCCATCCCCTTCCCCCCCCCACTTCCCCCCTTTCCCCCCCCCTAAAACCCCCCCCCCCCTTCCCCCACCCTAACCCCATCCCCTTCCCCCCCACCGAACACCCATCCCCTTCCCCCCCCCCAACACAATCCCCTTCCCCCCACCCCCAAAATCCCCCATCCCCACCCCAGCACCCCCCCCTTTTCCCCCCACAAAACCCATCCCCCCTTTTCCCACCACCCACCAAATCCCCCTTCCCCCCCCCCAACAACCATCCCCTTCCCCCACCACTTTTTTGTCGTATTTTTAAACGTACTAACTATTCTTACTTTTTTTATAAGTAAAAAATCGAGAAGTTGGCGGAAAGGGGGGGATTAAAGATGGGTGAGATTTATAGATTATTATTTCTTAAAATAATACACTGTATCGGGCCCGGTTGGGCACGATTGGGTTAAAAGTCAATTTTCACAAAAAGGATAACCACAAAAAAAAGAGTTCCCCGACACAACAAACAGCGCGACAACAAACACAAGTCCCACCCGTATCGTTGGCATCTTTTTAGGGCCCATACCAGCGAGGCAGGCACGGCTGGGGTTGTCGGTTTTCAGGGGTGGCTTTTCGAAACAAGGGGTGTAGTTGTCCCCGTGACGTGGTGTCCCCTTGCGGGGTGTTTGTAGACGTGGTGAGTGGCATGGGGTCATGGGGTGTCACAGTTTCAATAACTTTAACTGGAAACATTTGAAAAATGTGCCTTAAAAATATATATGTGGGATAAACATACTACCCAAACAATCTACCGGCAAAGCCAACCTCGCTGGCACCTACCCGGGGGCACCTCGCGCCATCCCGAGACCTGTCATTTTGAGTAAAATGATTTTTCGGATTTTGCCCTTTGGAGAAACCCTACAAGATAGGGCCTTCCTAACAACAAGGGAAAGTGGAATTACATAATAAAGATGGGTTATTTGGGTAACCCTTGAAGGAAAAAAACACTGGTAGATAGACAGGTAAAGGTCCTGAAAAGCTGTTTCCAATTTTGAGAAATTTTAAAAAGTAAGTCAGAAATGGGGGTTTGAATATTTAAAGCTTGAAATTTAATACTTCAAAACTGTCTTAGGGAAAAGTTGAGCAGTGAAATTAGTATAAAAACCTTTGTGCAGTTTTTTTTAGGAAAGGTTTCAAAAAGTGAGTGCAAATAGCAAGCCCTTTAAAATTCGAAATGACCGCACTTTCTGATACACTGCACCCTTTGGGGCTTACAGACCATAAATTTTGTGTAAAAAAAATAGTGATGTCCGAAAAAAACATTGTGAAAATAAATGGTTTCGAAATCGGTGGGTTAGGGGCATAACGATAAGGCCTAGAAGCATTTGCCGAGTTACAAACCCCCTCCAATTAAAAAATTTTTATTATATAACCTTTCCTTGTAAATATTTATAATCATTATATTGTCCTACTTTGTGAACTTCAAACACATGTTCGGCTGGGAAAGAACATGTTTAACAATGGTATCTGACGTTAGCACTGATTCAAGGAGAGGCTAATAGTGTTACAAACCATTTAAAACAATGATATCAACTGGCAGTTCTACTTCGCTATTTCCTAGACATGCATAAAATCAATAAAAGGAAAAAGTGAAGCAGTTCCCTTTCCACGCGCTGCGCAACCATATTTGTTAGTAATGTTTGTTAGTTCTTACAAGAAAATTAACCATATTAGTGAAAGCAGGGGGTGTTTGTTCTAACACAGTAAAAGCTCGATTAAAGCTTACTTGTTTATGCTAATAAAATGGATGAGTTTATCAATAAAAGAAGAGAAAAAGGTTAGATGAAAGTACCTTACCCAATTTCTTCCAGTTACTCATGCATTTATTCCTATACCAAATATCATGCACGAAAGTTTGTCTAAGAAAAGCAATGAAAAGACAAGCAATCAATGGGGAGTTTTCTAATAAGCTCACGCTCAAGCCTGTCTCTCAGGCTCTCACACCCTCAGCACTTTCAGGCTGAATGATCTATCATTTACCGTAAATTCTCTGTACTTCTTTGGGACATCAGAATTACCCTTCAATACAACAACTGAAACAGTTCTTAATAAAAAATGTAGTTTATCATTTTATTTGTCTGCACTTGGTGAAAATATTGGCAAAACAATTGAATATTTGAAAACTCAATCTTTAAAAATCGTCTTTTCATAAAAAAACACAAGTTCAAGCAGAATGAGCTTCAGGAAATACTCACTTGTATGTAAGCATTCACTGAGTACCTGTTTTGGGTGTATATGTCTCTCTTGCGACGAACATTTAACCAAGAAGTAATTTAAGTGCTTGGCACCTCAACGAACAGTCCGGGATGGAAGACAGTTGAGAGCGTTTGTTTACTATTTCCGTCTCGAAAGACGAAAGTCTCCTTTATGTGGGAAACGGTATGTGGGAGCGGATGCCACGAATATTCCAGTAGAGGATAGAGAGTGTGATGAGATAAGCGGGTGATAATAGTTAGGATGACAGTTTCTGGTATTGAGGAGTTAGGAGTATCAGAGATATGAGCTGTGAGTAGGAGCGGGGGCGCTGTGCTGAGTTCCTACCGTGTGGTGTCTACAGGAAAGTGGATGATAACAGATCCTGCCGGCGGGATGGTTTCTGTGGAGATGCTGAACGCCACACTCTGTTTGGTTAAATGTTCGTCGCAAGACAGACAGACACACCCAAACAGGTACTCAGTGAATGCTTACATATAAGTAGATATTTCCTGAAGCCTCATTCTGCTTGAACTTGCGTTTTTTTTATGAAAGACGATTTTTAAGGATTGAGTTTCAATATTCAATTGTTTTGCCAATATTTTCACCAAGTGCAGACAAATAAAATGATAAACTACATTTTTTATTAAGAACTGTTTCAGTTGTTGTATTGAAGGGTAATTCTGATATGTCCCAAAGAAGTACAGGGAATTTACGGTAAATGATAGATCATTCAGCCTGAAAGTGCTGAGGATGTGAGATGCGCGAGGGACATCTGGCGGTTTAGCTTTGAAAACTCCCCATTACGCGGACGTAAATTATAAGCATGAGTTAGTTGGTCAGTAGGAGTATTAGATTTGTTAGTTTCAAGCCGCGTAGCATCGCTAAGATTAGCAGTTTCTACTAAGCTTAAATCAGGCTTGGCATTGGTCCGTTTAAGTCGATCAATGTGAATGACTTCTAAGGTATTTAACCACGGATCCAAAATATCAAACTTATGTTCATGGAGTTGCTTAACTACCAGGCGCGGACCCACAAATTTAGGAGCTAATTTAGAGT
Source organism: Chionoecetes opilio (assembly GCA_016584305.1). Classification (NCBI taxonomy): domain Eukaryota; kingdom Metazoa; phylum Arthropoda; class Malacostraca; order Decapoda; family Majidae; genus Chionoecetes; species Chionoecetes opilio. The sequence goes on from JACEEZ010023172.1 coordinate 7,569, forward strand.
TCCATTTCCGGAACTCGAATCATGACAGAGTCACCAACCCGGATTTGAACGGGTGCAGTGCGCCGGTGTTGTTACGAGCACATAGCAGTCTTGGAAGTCCTGTAATTTATCTCTGACAGGAACTACCACGTGTAGGCCTCGCGGCCTCTTGTAGCTTCCTTATTTTCTTATGTTCTTATGACATTGGAATATAAGTCTGAGAAAACTTAAAGTTGACATTTAGCATAATCATCAACATTGTACACAGGTTTTTGAGGGCTACTAAGCAAGTCATATGGGAGTCTTTTCTCCATACCAAAAATAATATAATAAGGAGTTTGACCTGTTGACTTACAAATATTGCAATTAACGCAAGCAGCAACATGGGGTAACCAATCTTCCCAACTATCAAGCAAGCCACCAACAACTGGGCGCAAAGCTTCCAGGACTTTCCTGTTCGCACGCTCAACTAAACCGTTACTGGCAGGGTGATAAGTTACCGTGAATGTTTATTTGATGTTTCAAACAAATTTCATTAAGAATCGCACTTTTAAATTCTGCGCCATTGTCACTCATTAAAACTCGGGGAGTTGAGTATGGACAAAATAAGTTGGCGATCAATGCGTGTGCAATCGCTTTGGCAGTTTTATCCATCACGGGGGCCAAAACAACATACCTTGAGAAGTAATCAACACATACTAACAGGTATTTAGACCCTTGACGACTAGAAGGAAGCTGTAACAGATCAATAGCAACAGTGTCCCAAGGACGCTCAGGAGTTGCATATTCCAAAATTGGTGCTGGTTTTGGCACGATACCCTTATGCTCAGCACATTATTTCACGCATTTAGCTACATATGCGTCAATATCTAATCGCATTTTAGGCCAAAAATAACTATTGTGGGCCGCAGCAAGAGTACGCTCCTTTCCCGGGTGACCGGCTATTACAGCATCATGAACTAGTTGCAGTACCACAGGTACAAATGACTTAGGTATCACAAATTGGCTCACCTGGGTCCGCTTATTTGGCCAAAATCTACAAAGGACTTGATCAGGTGATAAGAAAAATTGTGAAAAAGGAATGGGCATTTTTGGTAATGTTGACTGGTCACCCGATTCCAGAGCATATATCACTTTACTCCACATGTCATGTTGACGTTGAGCAACAGCTAGTTCATGCAGTGAAAAATGTTGAACTACAGGGGATTTGTCCGTCACCAATCCAACATGTACATTTCTAGACAGTGCATCAGCCACAACATTGGCTCGGCCTGGCAAATACTTAAAAGTTGGATTGAATTCCTGTATTGTAAAAAACCAGAGCGCGAGTCTTCCTGCAAGGTTTTTACCTTTAAAAAGTTCAGTGACAGCTGCGTTATCAGTATATACGGTTATATCATAACCTAGGATCTAATCCCTAAAATTCTTTAGAGCCCAGACAACTGCGAGTGATTCCTGGTGAGTTACTGAGTAATTAGACTCTGTCGGAAGTAAAGTTCTACTCGCGAACGCAACAGCGCGATTTTTTCCGCGTGCGTCTGTCTGCATCAATACAGCACCCAGCCCTAATGCAGAGGCATCCGTGTAAAGATCAAAAGGAACCTTATAGTCCGGGAATGCCAAGACAGGGGCCGTAGTTAAGGCGACTTTTAGATCTTGAAAAGATTTTTTATGTACAGCGTTCCAATTAAAGTGCACGTGCTTTTTCAATAGGTTGTGAAGGGCGAAGCAACCGCTGCAAAATTGGATTTAAATGATCTATAGTAACCACACAAGCCAATGAAAGAACGGACACTGTCTACATTCTGAGGTTGAGGGAAATTTGTAACTGCAGTTATTTTATCTGACATTGTATGAAGTCCATCACCATCTACCATATGGCCTAAAAAGGTGATTTTAGACTTAAGGAATTCACATTTAGTCAGTTTAGCCTTGAGTCCAGCATCTTTCAACTTCAGGAGCATTGCTTATAAATTAGCATAATGAGACTCTGAGTCTTTGCTGCATATTATAAGATCATCAAGGTAAGCATAGACATTTTTGCCTAGTATATCGGAAAATAAATTATTAATCATTCTTTGAAAAGTAATAGGGGCTGATTTTAAACCAAATAGCATTCTGAGCCCCTGGTAGTGTCCACTAGGAGTGCTAAAGGCAGTAATTTCCCTAGATGCAGGAGCCATCGGCACCTGCCAGTAGCCACTAACCAAATCAAGGCTACTGAACATAGTGTTACCAGGTCCTAATGATATTAACAAGTCTTTTAGGACAGGTAAAGGATACCTATCATCCTCCGTGACTTCATTTACTCGCCTGAAATCAATTACAGGTCTAAACTGTCCGTCCTTTTTAGGAACGAGGAATAGAGGCGAGTTCCACGGGGAACGGGAATTTTGGATAACACCCTGATGCAACATATCTTTAATCTGCTCATCAACAATTTGTCTTTGACTGTGAGGTAGACGATATGCTGGAATATACACAGGATGGGTTCCAGATTTAAGTTTAATGTGGTGGTTAGTTTTATCAGTTGAGCCTAACGGTTCTCCGGGCAAGGCTACAACATCACGGTGCCGCTTAAGCAGTTGCAACAATGAAGCCTAGTGCTCGGGATAATCCACAATTGTGACAAGTGAGTCAAGCGTTTGTGCTTGAGCCAAATTTGAGTTGCTGGACGACGGAGTTACCGAACTGACAAAACTTGTAGGTAAGTCAAAAGGTTCTGGCACTACCTGTCTGTCAAAAGCTAACGCACGGCTTAAATATACTCCTTGTCGAAGTTTGATAGGACCGCCAGTCGCATTAACAACAAGAGCGACAGCTGTATTTCCTTCACGAATTTCACTTAGGGTTGCTTCCACTGTTAGTCTGTTCAATTAGCTGAGGCCTTCTATACAGATGTCACATTTGTCACGGTGGTATTTGGGACTGATACAGGAATGTGCATTGCCGTACGGTGGGGAATAACATGATTACCAATTACCTTGGCCTTTACGACTTTCCACATTTCCTTAGGGTCAGTTACCGTTGTTTGATGATACGAATTTGTGGGCAGGGTATTAGCAAAGTCTACGCGCGAATTCGTTTCATAGTTAGGCGGTGTTCCATTTATTAATTCATCAGTAGAAACCTGAACACTAGGAACGGTTGGTGCATTAGAAGGAACTACCTTATTTTGGGAAGTTAAGCAAATGGGTTGTTCCATCGCTTTGAAATTCCTCCCTAAGAACCTTATGGTATTGGTATCTGGATGTATTATCATCCGGTTCGCACTCAAAGAAGCTAAACCCAATAATCTGTCCGAGGGCAACGTAAAATTAGAAGCCACGTAAAAGTTCAAACGAATAGTAGGCGTACCTTTTCCCAACCTAACGGGCAGACGAACAACTCCTAATATATTAAGAGGATCGTTAGTAACTCCCATTAGATTAAGATCGTTTGGCTTAAGAGGCCAGCGGCTGCCACGTGACGCGCGTTTTAGTGCAAGGTAAGCCTTTTCGGATAGCACGTTAACAGCTGCGCCTGTGTCCACCGCGAACGATGCTCTCACGGATCCTAATCTGGTAGGTAGAGCCAAAATATTGACTTGACTGCAAGCGGCTATTAAAGATGAGAGAATTTTTCCGTCATTCAACCGAGCTGCAGTATTATTAATTATACCAGTTGTATTTGCTAGCCTGGTCTGGTTTGTGTTGGGCGCGCAGCTTCCCCCGACTGAGGGTTATTACGGTACTGCTGCATTCGAGTCTTTATTTTTGAAACCGCATAGTAATTATCCGTAGAGTGTCCGTCACACTCATGGATAACACAGTAGGAAGTATTTAGTCAAGTTCCCAAAGGGTAAAATGAGCCTTAACCGTGAAATTGGGTATATATCATTTTTTTTTGCGGTTTCAAGTTCCCAAGACTCTTAAATCATAATTAAGTAGGTGCCACCTTGGCACCCTTGGGCAACTTTTTTTAATGGGATGTTTCAAAATCAACATTATATTGATTTGGGAGCAAATGCCAAAACAGATTCATGTCAATTCTTCACTTTTCCTCAAGTAATATCTCATAGACTGTAATCAGTAACGAATCCTTTATCTCTTTCAGACATGGAGGACTGTTTCTTCACAGGCCATGGCTGTAAAACAGGAGGTGAATGTGGAAATATCAACCCTCTTCGTATTATAAAAGCCAGCAAGGACCGGAATGATACTCTACATATAGAACTTGAGACAAAATTGCGACTCAATCCTGACATGAAAGTGAAATGCCATAAGTCATGTGGTATCATCATATACATCAAGTCATCACATACAGAGGTCAAGAAAGCGACATGGTCAAACAGCAAGATCTTTCAGTGAACCACTTACTTGTAAAAGACGATCTGATCATTCTGAGTTTGAATTTAAGAAACATTGTTTATTCTGTGGTGAGATGTGTATACCTAAGGATCCAAAACACCCATCAAGATGGAGAGTGGTGTGTCAATGTCGTACTGTTGAACACTCTGGAAGAAAATCCTTCAAGGATTCCATCATTGTAAAATGTGAAGAAAGAGGTGACAAACTTTCTGCTGATGTAAGTAAGAATCAGAGTTGGGGGCCACATCAGACCTACATTTTTTTTTTTTTTCTTTTATACATTTGTGCCTATAGCGCCTGTAGACAGTGGTGACCCAGGGCTCGGATGGTAGGCTCTGGAGGTTCACTTGAGGACTGTGATGGTTGGTCCTCGCCCGTGGTGGCGAAGGCAGGATTTTTATAGTGACGCCTGTGATTAGAGGCTCATGCCGCCCCCCTGTGTCCTCCGATGCACTCGCAATCGAAGGTAGAGTTAATGGGCAGGGCATGTGGGTGTTCTTAGGCCACTCGACGGTGCAGAAAGGTTTTGGTTTTCGTCGGGGATCGAACTCGGGTCACCGAGAACGCCAGTCGGAGACGCTAATCACTCTGCTACCGCCTCCCCAAAGCCTCGAGCTACATGCAGCAGATGCTCAATACCATGCTGATTGCCATCCTAATTTTTTCAGTGAGCGTAATGTGAAAGCTGCCCAGACCTCTGCCTCTGATGAACACAGGATGGACCCACTTTTCGCAAAGGTGGTTGATTTGATTAATGAAGAACCTGAAAAAGTATGGACCTCAGTTGACTTGTACAATATTTATGCATGCGGTCCAGTCACTGAAGATACATGTTTGTGAAAAAGACAGTTTCTGTCAAAAGTGAAAGAACACTGCAAACAAAATAGTTGAAATGAAAATTGATGGATGTGCTAGTTTGTGGTGTTTAAGGGATAATTTGCCTGTGAACTTGAATCTGGTACATAGGGATGATTCTGATGATTCTGCAATAGCAGGGACAACATGTTTTGCATACCTTTATGGGTCAAAGCTGCCAATGAAAATGAATGAACTCAGATATAAACTATTCAGTAGCAGGAAAACGACACCAAGCATCAAGAGTTTGCCACCAACGGATGAAGCACTACAACAATATTTGATGAGATGTCACATGCAAGTTATGCTTTGGAAGTCAGCTCTGGAGAAAGGTCCACCACAGGTTAACCCTACTGACTGGGGATGGGAGCTTAAGGAAGGAATCTTGTCCCCTGTTACAGGAATGTCTCAACCAGCCCCAAAGGAACTGATGAAGATTGTAGCATGTGGATGTGGAACAGACAAGCCATGCTCTCGAAACAATTGCAGCTGTAACATGGCTGGGCTTTCATGTACCACATTCTGCAATTGTGGTGCCGAGGAAATGTGTCACAATGTCTACACAAAACATGACATTGTTGAACATGATGAAAATGAAGATGATGATGATGATGGCTAGTGAATGATAGAAAATATGACCTGAAACTATTATTGATATTTAATAAGGTCCGCTTTAGTGCTGTATAATTTTTCTATGATTTCTATAGATTAAGTGACACATTTGGGATTACAAAATAGGGAAACAAATCATGATTGGCTAACCAGAAAATATTATGTGTAAGTGTCACCACATTATATCGGATTTCCTTTAAAGTATACACAATATGACTTATTGTAGTTTAAGGCACCCAGCTATTCTAAAAGAAAACAAATAAATATAGTATGTTGAATACTATCGTAAGAAGAACACCTTTCATTTAACACCAATAAAACCTTATAAAAAATACTTATAACAGGGCATGTAATTTGGTTTCCTTACCGCTAGCGAACAATAATTATATGAAAGCAACATTTTTAAATTGACCCATAAACTAAATTGCCCAAAGGTGCGAAGTTGGCACCCACTTGATTCTCATGTATACACCCTAAGGAACTCAAAAACTGCAAAAAAACTATCCATATACCCCATTTTGACGGTTAGGTTTATCGGGGACTCGACTAATTGTGTGCCGACTGCAGAAACAGCATGTTTCCAGAACCGTATTTCCTTATCTTGTGGATTACGGTTCGCAGTCGTCGATCGTGCGCGATCATGTGTACAGTAGAGGTTCTGTTTCCGTCTAAGTTTCTTGAGAGTAATTGCTTAGGGAGGCGTTACTTAAAACAATGCATTTGTCTTCTGGACAATAATGCTAAGTGTCTTATATGGCCTTATAAGATACAATATCCTAGTATCA
>JACEEZ010023172.1:17228-34728 GCA_016584305.1 Chionoecetes opilio
TCAGAGGTGTCTCGTTGGCCTATGGTTTCAGTTACAATGGATCCTAACAACCGTGACGATGGCTTCCTTGCCTTCTTGAACTTGAAGGTTGTTGCTGAGCTACAGTTATGTTTCTTCCTGCAGCAAATTTAATTGCCTTTTCCCAAAGGGTATTGAAATAGTCATCTGAAGTTCTTCTATCTTTCAGAACTTTTATTGTTTCCTGTGCCATGTTAACTGCTGCAGCAAGATCCATATCCTCACTCTGCCAAACCTTTGAAAGTGGGGTTGTAATGTCAAAAATTTCAATGAAATTAATCAGTAAGAAAACAGTCAAATTTATTCGGAAAATTGGATAAATATTCCTTTTTATTGTTTTTGGGTAGCAGGCTACTAGCAGCAATTTTGGGGGGGCTGAGTCCTTGACTTGGGGGGGCTAAGTCCCCCTTAGCCCCCCCGCGGTGACGCCACTGACGTAAACACGAAAAAACAGCAGGTGCTTACCATATGGCCTGAATAGAAACAACACGTGTTACAGGAGACGCAGCAGGTGTTGACGTTATGAAGGCTAAAAAGAGAATGAGAATGATGGCTCCGAGCCGGCTGGCGGACAGCCGGCCTCGGTCAGATGGCACGGCGTTGCCAGACAGTATGTTTCTTTTCAGTTTATCTATGTGTAGCCTGGTTATGTAATGTGTAACCAGATGTTGGTATTGGTTGCCTGTATACCCAGGGTTTGCCCTGGGTGGCGATCTTTCCTATCCTATAGCTTAGTGCACTAGCTCTAAGGGGACCTAAAAATATTAGCTGCAGAAGATGCTTGGATATATAAAAATTCCTCTGCCAACGTGAAAACAAATTCTATTCAAGTTTGAAAGATCTGGCAAGTCTGTGTCCTGTCGCCCGAAAAGCTACTGTTTACTATATCTGTCATCGCGCGAAGAAAAACGTGAGAAGAAAAATGCGCAACAGTTATATTTGCAGATACAAAGCATAAAACAACGCTGAAACAGGGTAGATTATACAGCCATGATATAAAATACTGTGTATCATCTTCAGTGGCACATAAAAATCAGTAGTAGCCTAATGCTATAATTCGCAATATTTGGCGCCTGGCGACTTCACTGCAGGTGGCGACTTCACTGTTATCTACGGTATGTATAATAATAGTTCTGTTGTTTGCTAATTACTGCTTCATCCATGTTTCCTTCTCTCTGAATCTTTTCTCTTCGCCTCTTGTAGCTTCCTTATTTTCTTATGTTCTTATGTTCTCAGCTAATCAATTTCTTATAATATTGCTCTTCCTCTTCTATTGGCTTCCATTTAACAGCTAGACAAGATGCAACATGTACCAAGGGTTTTCCACCATCAATATTCATTAAATAGCAATAAAATACACCTCATCTTTATCAAATACTTCTAATATCTCCTTAATCATATAAGCGTTTGTGAGAGAATAACCACTCAAACAGGGTATGTGTAGTCATTAATGAAACGTAACGACTAAATAATGTTCAAAGTGTAGTTCAAAGTAAAGTAAATAAGTAATGTTGCAAAGTAAATAAAGTTCAAAGTAAGCAAAGTAAAGATGTTCAAGTGTTGTAGGTAAATATACTAAATTTAGTTTATTTACCGATATACTAAATGTAACACAGTATATCGGTATTTAGGATAAAAATAAAGGTCTGAGGAATTTCCGGTACTTACATCCATGGCAGTGTTATCGTATTGTACGTGTGTTATCGTACATCTCTCAGCATCCCTTGAGCAGCTTCCTGTTAATGAAAGAAAACGGAGATAATACACCGTAAACTATTCCATAAACCATTAACTGTTCCAGACACGATAAACTATAAGTGTCTGTGTTTGTGTCTGTTCTGGTCTATGTCTGTCTGTTCTGTGTCTGTATGTATGTGTATGTCTGTCTGTCTGTGTATGTCTGTCTGTCTGTGTCTGTCTGTCTGTCTGTGTATGTCTGTCTGTCTGTGTTTGTCTGTCTAATTATGTCTGTATTTCTGTCGGTCTGTGTCTGTCTGACTGTCTATTTCTGTCTGTCTGTTATGTGTGGGTGTTTGTTCTGTATGTCTGTGTCTGTCTGGTCTGTCTGTCTGTCTGTCTGTATGTATGTTTGTCTTATAGTGTACACACCATCAACATCCATCCTCACCCTCTATAATCAACTCACACGCTTAGTTAATGCTTAATAAAAACACTGATTTATATACTGCGTAGCTTATACCCTAACTTTTGCTTTATTTCAGTCAGTGGTATTAGCCATCCTTCCTCTTTATAATAACCTAAACACATCTTGCGGTGTTGGTTGTCTTGCAAATATTAGAGAGAGAGAGAGAGAGAGAGAGAGAGAGAGAGAGAGAGAGAGAGAGAGAGAGAGAGAGAGAGAGAGAGAGAGAGAGAGAGAGAGGAGAGAGAGAGAGAGAGAGAGAGAGAGAGAGAGAGAGAGAGAGAGAGAGAGTAAACGAAACCAGCGAGTCATATCTTCAACCTGGGTGCAAGGACTGGCTACCTGTATTATGGGGAGTTTTCTAATAAGCTCACGCTCAAGCCTGTCTCTCAGGCTCTCACATCCTCAGCACTTTCAGGCTGAATGATCTATCATTTACCGTAAATTCTCTGTACTTCTTTGGGACATCAGAATTACCCTTCAATACAACAACTGAAACAGTTCTTCATAAAAAATGTAGTTTATCATTTTATTTGTCTGCACTTGGTGAAAATATTGGCAAAACAATTGAATATTTGAAAACTCAATCTTTAAAAATCGTCTTTTCATAAAAAAACACAAGTTCAAGCAGAATGAGGCTTCAGGAAATATCTACTTGTATGTAAGCATTCACTGAGTACCTGTTTTGGGTGTATATGTCTCTCTTGCGACGAACATTTAACCAAGAAGTAATTTAAGTGCTTGGCACCTCAACGAACAGTCCGGGATGGAAGACAGTTGAGAGCGTTTGTTTACTATTTCCGTCTCGAAAGACGAAAGTCTCCTTTATGTGGGAAACGGTATGTGGGAGCGGATGCCACGAATATTCCAGTAGAGGATAGAGAGTGTGATGAGATAAGCGGGTGATAATAGTTAGGATGACAGTTTCTGGTATTGAGGAGTTAGGAGTATCAGAGATATGAGCTGTGAGGTAAGGAGAGGGGGCGCTGTGCTGAGTTCCTACCCGTGTGGTGTCTACAGGAAAGTGGATGATAACAGATCCTGCCGGCGGGATGGTTTCTGTGGAGATGCTGAACGCCACACTCTGTTTTGGTTAAATGTTCGTCGCAAGACAGACAGACACACCCAAAACAGGTACTCAGTGAATGCTTACATACAAGTAGATATTTCCTGAAGCCTCATTCTGCTTGAACTTGCGTTTTTTTTATGAAAAGACGATTTTTAAAGATTGAGTTTTCAAATATTCAATTGTTTTGCCAATATTTTCACCAAGTGCAGACAAATAAATGATAAACTACATTTTTTATTAAGAACTGTTTCAGTTGTTGTATTGAAGGGTAATTCTGATATGTCCCAAAGAAGTAGCTACAGGGAATTTACGGTAAATGATAGATCATTCAGCCTGAAAGTGCTGAGGATGTGAGATGCGCGAGGGACATCTGGCGGCTTAGCTTTGAAAACTCCCCATTGCTTCACACTTTTTGAGAGAGAGAGAGAGAGAGAGAGAGAGAGAGAGAGAGAGAGAGAGAGAGAGAGAGAGAGAGAGAGAGAGAGAGAGAGAGAGAGAGAGAGAGAGAGAGAGAGAGAGAGAGAGAGAGAGGAGAGAGAACTTCGATGTTTTGATGTGACCGAGAAATAAAAAAAAAGAGAGAAAAAAAACGAGTAGGGAAATTTGAAACCGACTATACTTGCAGCTACAAAGCATAAAACAACGCTGAACCAGGGTATCATACAGTCATGATATAAACTACTGTGTATCATCTTCAGAGACACATAAAATTCAGTAGTGATGCTATAATTCGTAATATATGGCGGCTGGCGACATTAGTGCACCGTGGCGACTAGTGTTATCTACGGTACATACAAGGCTGTTTTATATACTTCATCAATTTGTACCGTAACCTACTTTCCATCGCTTACTGAAGAAAATTACAATCAAAATATAATAAATAAGGCATAAAAACGACCTCGATGACGACTTCTTCCTCCCTCCTTTCCTCCTCCCATCCATCCTCTTCAATACCTCCATTCTCTCTACTCGATCTTTCCTTTTCCTCAATGTTTTTATACCACCTATGTCACCTTGCCCCTGTAGGAACGCAGTTTGTTGCATACCTTCAGGAGGACACTGGTGCAGGGAGGCGGAAACAGGTAAACATGGCGCCACCTGTTCCAGTCTTCCGTGAGGGCGTCCGGGCCTCCCGCAGCTGTCCGGTCCCCCCTCGTCAAAAAGGCCTGTAGTTGGGCAGAGCGGCGGGACGCAAAGAGGTCCACCTCTGGAGTGCCCCACCGCCGACAGAGAGCCGCAAAGCGCTCCGGGTGAGGCTGCCACTCTACCGACGAGCCCCGGAAGCGAGACAGTGCGTCGGCCCACACATTCTCCACTCCCGGCAGGAACCTGGCAGACAGATGAAGGTGGAAACGGGCCGCCAGGCCGAAGATCTGCTCCGAAAGGGACAACAGAAGGGCGGATCTGGAAGTCCCTTGGCGGGCGAGACAGTGGACCGCGACCATGTTGTCCATCTCGAAGCAGAGAGCCGTCCCATCTGGGATCGGGTTCGATCGGAGGAAGAGAAGAGGGACCAGCAGCTCCTTGACGTTGATGTGGAGTCTGCGCTCCACCCCGGACCACCCGCCGAAACCCTGCCGGCCGTCGGAGGATTGGTAGCCCCACCCGACGTCCGACGCATCCGACATCACGAAGACCGTAGGGGGCGGAGGCAGCCACCCCGTCCACGCGGAGAAACCGCCCTCCACCAACCACTCGTCCAGTAGTGTGAGGGCCAGGGGAGGGACGGGCCGGAGCAAGTCGCGGGGCCGCACCGGAACGGCTGTGTTCACCACCCGGACAAGGCGACGGAGACGAAGACGGCCCAGGGGAGTGACTTCTGCGGCGAAGTTGAGCGAGCCGAGAAGGGACTCCCAATGCCTCCTTGACAAAAAAACGGGACACCGAGGCCCGGAAGAGGCGTTGATGAAGCTTGGCCGCATTTTCCCCCGAGATGCGGACCGCAGCTGAACGGGAGTCCCATTGCATGCCCAGCCAAGTAATGCGGCGGGGAGCGGGGGTAAGGACGGACTTTCCCTTGTTGACTAGGAACCCCATCTCCCCCGCCACCGCCAAAGCTCGGTCCAGCATGCGAACCGCTTCCTCCTGAGACGGGGCGGACACCAGCCAATCGTCCAAATACATGAGGCAATTGACCCCTGCAGACACCATCCGCTGAGCCACCACCTTGGTGAGCCGCGTAAAAACCCTCGGAGCGATGGAGAGGCCGAAGGGCAGTCTGGTGAACTGCCACGTGTCCGATCCCACCTGGAAGGCCAGGAAGCGCCGGAACCGAGGATGAATGGGGACATGCCAGTAGGCGTCCTTGAGATCGAGGGACGCCATCCAGTCCCCTTGCCTCAGCCGAAGGCGGACCTGGGCCAAGGTCAGCATACGGAACCGGTGGTTGCGCATAAATCCGTTTAGGCGGCTGAGGTCCAAGATAAGCCGCCCCTTCGAAGAGTCCTTCTTGGGTACGATGAAAATGCGGGAAAGGAAGACCTTTCCCCGCGCCTTCTCCACTACCCCGGAGGAGTGCATGTCCGACACGTGGGCGGCGAGCACTGTGGAGACCGGCGTCCAAGAAGGAGGTCGCCGAAGGGGCGGTAGGGCAATTCAGGGCCAAGAAAGACCGTTTCGAACCACCCTGGCGGCCCAACCTCTCTGCGGCCAGGCTGCCCGAAACCCGGACAGGAGGCCCTGGAAGGGAGGCTCAGAAGCGAGAGCGACCCTTGGAGGAAGGCTTGTGGACAGTAGCGGGCCCCGAGCGAAAGGCCCGAGACCCAGAGCCCTGAACCCGGAAGGCCCCCCCGACGGACGACGAGGANGCCCAGTGGGTCGAAACCCCCCCCCCAAAACCCCCGCTACCTAGGAGGTTAGGTTATTTATTAGTTATATATTTGGTTAGGTTGGGTTTAAATTTGGTTAGGCAAATTCCTCTGAGCTAAAAAATTACCAAGATAAAATTAAATTACTAATCTGGGAAAAAATTTTTCGGGGAAAGATGGTACATGTGTTACGAAATTTATAAGTATTACGGATGTTTGAAAGTTATTGGAAGCGAGAAAAAAATTATCTCCTGTTACAACTTACGAGTGTTACGTTACGGAGTTTTTTTGGTTACAAAAGCTTTTACTTTTGTTAAAAGAGAAACCCAAAACACACACTAAAAAGGCCGAAATGCGTTACGTCAATACTTTTTACTTGAAAGATCGCGTTGAAATTGTTACGATTTTTTTTTTTTTTTTATTATTCTTTGGGTTTTTTTTTCGAGAATAAAAAGTTTGCCCCCATCCGACCGTTTTTTTTTTTTCGGGAGACGATTTTGGAATTTTTTGGATTTATGGAATATTGGGGTATAAGCTGATACGTAACCTTTTAAAGCTGATACAATATAGGCATTTTTGATAATATTGGGCTAAAAGGGCTGTATAGACCTTTAAGCTGCTCAATAGGCACGGGGGTTGAGTAATTTTGGGGTTAAAGCTTATAGATCTTTAAGCTATAAAATATAGGCCTGTTGAGTAATTTTGGGCTATAAACTGTATGATCATTTAAGCTATACAAAAAGGCACTTTGAGAAATTTGGTTATAACTTTATAGCCTTTTAAGCTGATAAAAAATATGGCACTTTGAGTAATATTGGGCTATAATCGTTAGACCTTTAAGCTGTACAATATAGGCCCTTTTTTATAAATTGGGCTATAAGCTGTAAAAAGGACCTTTAAGCTGATACAATAAGGCCTGTTGAGAAATATTGGCTAAAAACTGTAGGTACTTTTGTCTTTTGACAGTGGTTTGTGTGTATTGACAAGAGTATGCGGGGACAAACCTTTTGTACATTAAAATTCGTAAACCCCACGAACGTAGAAAAGTAGGGGAGCTCTTTTATTTGCCTCAAGATTACTTTTTGTTATTTTAAACAACTCCCCCAATGTTTTTAAATTCTACTCATGGTGCTTTATCTAAACTATTTCCATCTTTTTGAGTTCCCTTTTTGACCCATTGCATAATGACCCTAGCTACCCCCTTTTTAGGCAAATTTCTGCCTTTTGGATTAATCCCTTCTATTTAGGGGAAAATTTCACACTATATCCCATGTTTTTCTTTTTCCAGGATACTTTGATCATTCATGGAAAAAACCTGCATGAAATCACGGGGTGTAATTATTTATGCCTCGTTTTTTTTTCAAACTTTGTTGCACGCCCCTTGTATATTTATAGACAATTTGGCATTTTTTTTTAAATGCGTTGTCATCCTTTTCCTGGGGCGTCGAATATGAAGAGACAGAAAGGGTTTTCATGCGAATACAAATGTGACCTGCGGGAAAATAGGAGTGTAACTTTTGCGTGGAAAGACTTTTTTTTTAAGGGCAATAGAAAGAAACCTTTAAAACCCTGGATACTTTTATTAAAAGTCAACCTGCACTGCCAAACCCAAAAATGCTGGGGCCATTACCCCCCTCACAGAACAAAGGGCACGGCTGCCACCACACATGAAACACACCCCCACCCATCACCCATTGCCACACGGGACACACTCCCACAGGCAGGGGTCAACCCACTTGCCCACACAAAAACCCCACCTCAAAGTGGATCTTCAGGGGCTGGCATGTCAGGCTTGTCTTGAAACACTTGCTACAAATATCCCACTTGAACTCCCGCAACCAGGGGTTCAAAAGGTGTGTTGGTTGATTCAGAACGGGTATAAAACCCTTTTCCCACACTCTAGGCATTTTTGATTTTAACCCCACTGTGTGTCAGGGTGTTTTTGGGTGAGGTTTTACTCTTTCTAAAAAATCTTTTCCCACCTCTAAACATTAAAATTTTTATCACCGCTGTGTGCAGGGTGTGTGTGGTAAGGTTAGACTTTGAGCAATTTTTTCCCCAAAACCTCAAAACTTTCTGGTTTTTAAACACACTGTGGTCGGGTGGTGTGGTGGTTAGCTTTAGAGAAATCTTTTCCCACACTCTAAACATTCGGTTTCTTGCCCACCCCCGGTTCAGGGTGTGTTTGGTGGGTCCTCTTTCTAGAAAATTTTTTCCAACTCTAAACATTCATAATTTTTGACACCATGTGTTCAGGGTGTGTGGTGGGTCCCCTTTCTAGCAAATCCTTTCCACCTCTAAACTTCAAAATTTGACACCATGTGTGTCAGGGTTGTGGGGTGGGGTTTCCCTTTTCATAAATCTTTTCCCACCTCTAAACATTAAATTCTTAACCCACTTTTGTGTCAGGGGTGTGGGGTGGGGTGACTCTTTCTAGTAAATTTTTTCCCACACCAAAACTTCAGGGTTTTCTTAACCCCATGTGCGTCAAGGAATGTTGCCAAGTTTACTTTGCTTTTTAATTTTGTCACACTGCGGAAACTTCACCCACTGGGCCTTGTGGCCTGAGTTTCCTGCCCCCAGGTGTTTCTTGCCATCCCCCCTGTGCCCCCCCACCCTGAGGCAGACTGATCCTGCTGCCCCCGGCCACTCATGCTGCTCCCCGGCCCCACACCTCCCCGCAGCAAGACCCCCCCAACAAAACGCACGGCCGGCCTGGGGGAACCCTCGGGGATCCGCAGCGAGCCGGTCAGTGCCGGGCGGGGTACCAGTTTGGACTGTGACCTCAGCCCTCAACAGTGGGGACAGTCACATTTCCCCGTTATCAGAAACCCCGAAAATTTTTTCCCCCCAATTTTATGCTGTTTCTGATGGAGATTTAGTGTTTTTAATGAAAAAGGCGACCATAAAAATTGGGGATGAAATTTTTATTTTTTTTTTAAATTGGGTTTCGGATAATAAAACAATCTCCATTACTAAAGCACCTACTGTAGGAAAAAATTTGTGTAAAATTTCTAGTTTTGCCCCTACTCTCCCACTTCCCCCAACAAGCTTGGGGACCTGTGGAAGCGGGGGTTTTCGGGGGGGAAAAAATTTTGCTCGGAAAAACGTAAATTTTTGAGTTTGTAGGGGGAAAAAAACCCCGATCTAGTATTTTAATAATATCTTTGGGAATTTTCTTGCACTAAAAGAAATTTGCCTAAAAACCAAAAATTTAAATAACCTAACCCAAATAAAATAAAACCCAAGCTAGCCCAACCAACCCCCTAGGTACGGGGGGTTGGGGGGGGTTTCGACACTTTGGGGATCATTTTGTGGGGATCTCAGGTGCACACTTTGGACCAGAAAAAAAATGCAAAGAATTTCCTTGGGTCTAGGGAAGTTTTCAAAAGCCCTACTCACAAAATATGATGTTGCAGGCATGTTTTTTAGCCCCCTTGTTGAGGCCTTAATCCCCCATTGGCCCAGTGGCCCACTTGTTTTTTTGGGGGAGGGAAGGGGATGGCCAAACTAGAATAATACCCAAGTTCAACCACAACTACGATGTGACGTCAACATGAATCAAAATATAGTCTAAAACGCTGAAACATTGTACAACTCACAACACTCTGATAGAATTTTTAAATGGATCAGGGATCAATAAGGGGGGATGTAGCAAAAAATTTTAAGGTTGTAACGGGTAGAACAAGAAATCACGGATTCAAGCTGGAAAAAGGGGGGGGTTTTTTTTTTGAAAAAAGGGGGAAAATTTGGTTTACAAAAAAGGGTGGTGAATGATTGGCATGGACTCGTAGAAGGTATTAGTGGGGAGTCATGAGGGGGGCTTTTAAAAGGGGGGTGGGCAGTGTTAGGATGGGATAAAGGTGGATGAGGTAGTGTTAAGTAAAAGGAACTACCCGTTAGGTCTCCCAGCCTCTTGTCTTTCCTATATTTCTATTTCTTATGAGCCTGCCACACCATACTGCCAAAAGCGTTCCAATAATCCTACCAAGCGCCAGACCCTATAAACTCAACACAAAAAAAACATCTTTATAAATAAAAGTACCTTCACCAACAAAACAGCAAACAGACCAAACACAAACTTAAAAATACACTATCAAAATTCACCACTCTTAAAAAAATTTCAAATACAAATAAATAAAAAACAAAGAAAAGACAACCTTTATTACTCCCCCTACGTCCAAACCCTACAAACACATAGTCGCCATTTACCGCCACTGCACTAAAATTTGCCAGGCACAATAATTACTAATTTTAGCATCACTACAGACTTGTATGTGCCACTGAAGACTTAGTGTGAGTACATAATTAAAATTTGCGCCCCCCTTATAGCTTGATGTTAAATTGAAGGGGTCCACAAACCGGCGATACGCGCCACCACCCCAATAAGTGGGGGAAAAAAAAATTAAAGATTTTGAGAAAATGTGAGTATAACTGGGGTTAATAAAAGATCGTTAACAGGGTTTCTTATATTTCACAATTGTTGTACCCAAATTCACACCCCATTAAACCCAAAGGTTTTAACCCAAAAAAATCAAAGCACAATAATAATCCCCCAACGAGGCGTTCCTCCTCGGGGTTTAAA
This sequence comes from Chionoecetes opilio, assembly GCA_016584305.1. Classification (NCBI taxonomy): domain Eukaryota; kingdom Metazoa; phylum Arthropoda; class Malacostraca; order Decapoda; family Majidae; genus Chionoecetes; species Chionoecetes opilio. The sequence goes on from JACEEZ010023172.1 coordinate 27,851, forward strand.
AAAACTCCCAAGAATTTCCCTTTTCCCACTGTCCTAGGTAAAATAGCCTATTTTCTACTTTACCTAGTGGGTAACTACACACACTCGCGATGAATCATGGCCTTAGCTGTATACACTGGTGTGTCCACGGTCATCCACTCAGCTCAGCTCCCCACAACCTCCATCAGCACACACGTGGGTCCCCTCATGGGCTAAACCACCCCCTCAGCTCACTCAGCTCAGCTCCAAAACCCTGAATACACGTAAACCAATGAATATTTAAGGTCCAATACATAAATAATCAATGCCCTATACATCCTTATAAATACACCCCCCCACACCTTCGAAAAGGGTTGTAAGACACGACTCCCTGCGCGTGTTGTCCCGGCAAGGGTTGGCGAGAGAGAGAGAGTATGGCTATACCTTCTCCCTTCCTTGCCTTCTTGCCGTGACGTCACTACCGTAGATAACAGTGAAGTCGCCACCTGCAGTGAAGTCGCCAGGCGCCAAATTGACGGCTTTGAAGTATGAAAAGCCTATTTTTGGGTCCCTGACAGAGCTAGTGCACTAAGCTATAGGATAGGAAAGATCGCCACCCAGGGCAAACCCTGGGTATACAGGCAACCAATTCCAACATCTGGTTACACATTACCAGGCTACACATAGATAAATCTGAAAAAGAAACATACGTCTGGCAACGCCGTGCCATCTGACCGAGGCCGGCTGTCCGCCAGCCGGCTCGGAGCCATCATAACCATCCCAAAAATCATCCCCGGGGAGAGGGGTTGAAAACTTGGCGGGGAAGGAAGGGTGGGAGGCCGAAGGCCGTGCACTAGCTCTGTCAGGGACCCAAAAATAGGCTTTTCATACTTCAAAGCCGTCAGTTTAGGTCCCCTTAGAGCTAGTGCACTAAGCTACCTGCCACTTGGAGACGGGGCAAGAAGCCCCGACCCCCGCGGGGAGGCAAAAGAGCAACTGCACAAGAACAAAACGATACCACTAGTATACTCACCCGAATCAAGCGGAGACGTCAATGGGAGGCCCGGCGTCCACCACCCCAGCCCCTCCGGACGGAGGGAGTCCCAGGGCAACACAGGGGAAGTCCACGACGGAGTGGGACAGGTAACGAGCCACGAAGCACGAGGCCGTACTCCACTGTCCCCCTTCCCGTACCCTCTCCAAGGAATGGGTGCGGAGGAAGGCCAGAGACGCAGCAACACCCCGGACGTCATGGGCGCGAGGGGCGTGACCCGGATCCGCCGACTCGATGACGCCCCGGAGCCGGCCGGCAATCCCCCTGGTGGTGAGGGGACGACCAGTGACAGGATCGCGGAACAGGAACTGCAGGTCGCACGCCCAGGGCTCGGAAGCATCCAGGTAACACCGGAGCGCCGAAACCGGGCACTCCAGGACGACCGATTCAGAGACGTCGCGGAGGCCCTTGAGTTTGAGGAACGACTGAAAGGCCTTCCAGTGAGACTGATACTGTCTCGTAGAGGACGGGCGAAGAGCCGCCAACATGTCCTCCGCTACCGCGTCCGAGACCGTCCGACGGAGAGAGGTACGGAGAAACTCCAGGCGTGTAGCTTCAAGGTGGAAAGAAGCCTGGCCGGGAGCTCCTCCAACAAAGCGAGGGCCCCTAGAGGAACCGGGGAGGGACACCAGGCCTTCAGTTCGGAGAACCACGGTTGCGCCGGCCAGAGAGGAGCCACCATGGTCACCTTGCCCCTGTAGGAACGCAGTTTGTTGCATACCTTCAGGAGGACACTGGTGCAGGGAGGCGGAAACAGGTAAACATGGCGCCACCTGTTCCAGTCTTCCGTGAGGTCGTCCGGGCCTCCCGCAGCTGTCCAGTCCCCCCTCGTCAAAAAGGCCTGTAGTTGGGCAGAGCGGCGGGACGCGAAGAGGTCCACCTCCGGAGTGCCCCACCGCCGACAGAGAGCCGCAAAGCGCTCCGGGTGAAGCTGCCACTCTACCGACGAGCCCTGGAAGCGAGACAGTGCGTCGGCCCACACATTCTTCACTCCCGGCAGGAACCTGGCAGACAGAAGAAGGTGGAAACGGGCCGCCAGGCCGAAGATCTGCTCCGAAAGGGACAACAGAAGGGCGGATCTGGAAGTCCCTTGGCGGGCGAGACAGTGGACCGCGACCATGTTGTCCATCTCGAAGCAGAGAGCCGTCCCATCTGGGATCGGGTTCGATCGGAGGAAGAGAAGAGGGACCAGCAGCTCCTTGACGTTGATGTGGAGTCTGCGCTCCACCCCGGACCACCCACCGAAACCCTGCCGGCCGTCGGAGGATTGGTAGCCCCACCCGACGTCCGACGCATCCGACATCACGAAGACCGTAGGGGGCGGAGGCAGCCACCCCGTCCACGCGGAAGGAAACACCGCCCTCCACCAACCACTCGTCCAGTAGGTGAGGGCCAGGGGAGGGACGGGCCGGAGCAAGTCGCGGGGCCGCACCGGAACGGCTGTGTTCACCACCCGGACAAGGCGACGGAGACGAAGACGGCCCAGGGGAGTGACTTCTGCGGCAAAGTTGAGCGAGCCGAGAAGGGACTCCCAATGCCTCCTTGACAAAAACGGGACACCGAGGCCCGGAAGAGGCGTTGATGAAGCTTGGCCGCATTTTCCCCCGAGATGCGGACCGCAGCTGAACGGGAGTCCCATTGCATGCCCAGCCAAGTAATGCGGGGAGAGGGGGTAAGGACGGACTTTCCCTTGTTGACTAGGAACCCCATCTCCCCCGCCACCGCCAAAGCTCGGTCCAGCATGCGAACCGCTTCCTCCTGAGACGGGGCGGACACCAGCCAATCGTCCAAATACATGAGGCAATTGACCCCTGCAGACACCATCCGCTGAGCCACCACCTTGGTGAGCCGCGTAAAAACCCTCGGAGCGATGGAGAGGCCGAAGGGCAGTCTGGTGAACTGCCACGTGTCCGATCCCATCTGGAAGGCCAGGAAGCGCCGGAACCGAGGATGAATGGGGACATGCCAGTAGGGTCCTTGAGATCGAGGGGACGCCATCCAGTCCCTTGCCTCAGCCGAAGGCGGACCTGGGCCAAGGTCAGCATACGGAACCGGTGGTTGCGCACAAATCCGTTTAGGCGGCTGAGGTCCAAGATAAGCCGCCCCTTCGAAGAGTCCTTCTTGGGTACGATGAAAATGCGGGAAAGGAAGACCTTTCCCCGCGCCTTCTCCACTACCCCGGAGGAGTGCATGTCCGACACGTGGGCGGCGAGCACTGTGGAGACCGGCGTCCAAGAAGGAGGTCGCCGAAGGGGCGGGCGGTAGGGCAATCCAGGGCCAAGAAAGACCGTTTCGAACCACCCTGGCGGCCCAACCTCTCTGCGGCCAGGCTGCCCGAAACCCGGACAGGAGGCCCTGGAAGGGAGGCTCAGAAGCGAAAGCGACCCTTGGAGGAAGGCTTGTGGACAGTAGCGGGCCCCGAGCGAAAGGCCCGAGACCCATAGCCCCTGAACCCGGAAGGCCCACCCCGACTGGGACGACGAGGATCCTGAGGGCCATCCACACGGGGGTGAGCACTCCTGGACTGCCCTTCCCGACGAGAAGAGCCCCGACGAACACTGCTGGACCCCCTCCCGGAACCCCCCGGCCGAGACGGTCTGGGGGCCGGAGTAGACACCAGAGTGACGGTGGGGGGGATTGAGGCGAGACACTGCTGCAAGGAGGGCTCCGACAAGACCTCCGAATCGAAGGGACTAATCCGGAGAATCTGCTGTCGAGTCAGCTCCGGCAGGCCCCGAAAAGCCTCGCGCCGAAGAGCCAAGCGGGCAGTGACGGCCCTGTCTTCACTGAAGACATCCAAGCCGACAACCCCGGAGGCACAGGAGGTGAGGGTGGGGAAGGCCCAGGAGACGCCTGACCAGCCGTAGGAGCCACAGACCCAGCCGGCAAGTCCTCGACCTGGGAGTCGCGGTCATGGTGAGGGACTGAGGAGACCGCCAGATCTTGCTCCACCGTCAGCACGATCGACGCCGAGCTCATGGAAGCAGAGGCAGGGGGTCGGGAGGTGCGAGACGAGGAGGAGATGGACGACTTGGCGAGGCCCAGCCGAGAACCCAGAGACCGGTCCGCCCAGGACAGACGGAAGTGGCTGCGTTGGCGAGACTTCAAAGCCTTCGACCACCACTCCTTGAGGTCAGCATAGGCCTCGCCGGTAAAGCAGGGCACACCCCCCTCCGGGAGGATGAGCCGCAGCCATCCACAGCATACCGGGCAATCGGCGGGACGAAAAAGGTCCGACAGAAGGCACGGGCGTGCGAGGAGCAGAACTGGTGGCCTCGGGACCTAAAAGACACTGAGCAGCCCTGGGCCTCACAATTAGAGAGAACTGAAACTCGAGAAATGCCAGTGGTCGCTGGCAGTTTTAACTCAAAGGTTGGTCTACTGTGTTTTGGCTCCGCGACTAATATTTTTCATAAATTAATTTCGCGATAAACATTGATGCACCGCATCTGAATACCAAAAAATATAGTTCTTCTGTTGTTCTACTAATTATATGGATGACATTCATTACGATGGAACGTTCTATAATAGCAATTTAATGCAAATTACTCGCCTCGAGTAGCAAAGCTTAATATATTTTTTACATGTATATTGTGGCATGTAAAATTTGGGTGATGTTCACACTGTTTTCTAAGACAGTACTGCTGCGTCTGGCAAACGCTTGTCAAAATACAATAAGCAATGCCTTGGAAAAACGAAGAATAAAGAATGCCGAAATCGGCTTGTTGCTGCGACAATGTAGGTTATAATTGTGGAGGCGACACGCCGCGGCGGGGAGTGGTGGGCGGGGAGATTGTGGCGGGGCGATTGAATCAAAACATTGCTACTTCACGCGTCGACTCATTGCACTTCCAGGCTTTCTATCTGATTGATACACAATAATAAACAGGAAAATATGACTGCCTAGGTATAGATAACTTCTAAACATACGTTATTGGACTATATAATATCATAGAGTAACATTACCTCGCCTCCTCAAACTATAACCTACTTGGTTATTTGGTTAAATGCATGTTTTACAGACTCAGGCTTCTATACAATATACATATAGAAGAAAATCGTTCTAAAATTATACTTTTGTGTTTTAAGTGCAGTGGAAATAAGCCCATATTTTTCTTTCAAGTTGACCAAACTTTTCACCAAATTGTGAGTTAAAACTGCCAGCGACCACTGGCATTTCGGAATTGCAGTTCTCTCTAATTGATCCGCTGGAAAAGAAGGGTAAAACAGTGAGGGGGAAAGGGACTAGACGCAACACGAAACGCCCCCAAAACCCCCACCTGCATCGCCACACGCACTGCCCCGACCCCCAGGTAAGTGGATGGTCGGGGAGGGGGGGGGGTCGACGTGGCAGCCAGGGACCGCTCAACTCCCCTACCCGGCCCATGGGGAGGGTCGGGCGAGGGAGGGGGAAGGTTGGGCACCAGCAAGAGCGACCGTAACCATCCGCCCATCTCAGCGCACACGTGGCAGGCCAGGGGCGTGGCAGACCAGGTACCACCAAACCCCCCGCACGAGCCCATGGGAGGGTCCGGCGGGGGGGGGGGGCGTGGCTGGGAGAACTAAGGCACCGGCCTTGGGAGGGTCCGAGCGGGGGGTGGGCGTGGCTGGGAGAACTACGTAACCATCCGCCCATCTCAGCTTACACGTGGCAGACCAGGAACCACCGAACCCCCCCGCACCGGCCTATGGGAGGGCCGGGCGGGGGGAGGGGCGTGGCTGGGAGAACTACGTAACCATCCGCCCATCTCAGCTTACACGTGGCAGACCAGGTGTCAGGCCAGGGACGCCCTGGTGGGGAAATAATGCCCAGGGGAGAAAGGGTGAAAGCCGCGCCCTTGGGGCGTAGCTTAACACCACAGACACAGACACCATCCGAAAATATTAAGACACAGCTGGCCCCGGCCAGGGATAAAGAATAAACTACACTCATCCCCGTAAAACCTTACAGAAGGATTACGAAGCATGAATGGGTAAAAACTTCACACACACCCACGTAAACACGAAAAAACAGCAGGTGCTTACCATATGGCCTGAATAGAAACAACACGTGTTACAGGAGACGCAGCAGGTGTTGACGTGATGAAGGCAAAAAGAAGAATGATGGCTCCGAGCCGGCTGGCGGACAGCCGGCCTCGGTCAGATGGCACGGCGTTGCCAGACGTATGTTTCTTTTTCAGATTTATCTATGTGTAGCCTGGTAATGTGTAACCAGATGTTGGAATTGGTTGCCTGTATACCCAGGGTTTGCCCTGGGTGGCGATCTTTCCTATCCTATAGCTTAGTGCACTAGCTCTAAGGGGACCTAAAAATTACGAATTATAGCATCACTACTGATTTTTATGTGCCACTGAAGATGTTACACAGTAGTTTATATCATGACTGTATAATCTACCCTGTTTCAGCGTTGTTTTATGCTTTGTATCTGCAAATATAACTGTTGCGCATTTTGCTTCTCACGTTTTTCTTCGCGCGATGACAGACAGTAAACAGTAGGTTTTCGGGCGACAGGACACAAAACTAGCCAGAAGTTTCAAACTTGAATAGAATTTGTTTTCACGTTGGCAGAGGAATTTTTATATATCCAAGCATCTTCCGCAGCTAATATATATAGAGACTTGTTTTACTTTACCTCTAATTTCCCTGAATTCCCCAGAGTGGCGACTCAACTGTTGGGTTAAAATACTAGCTGGCGACTTTACTGTAGTAGGTATAGTGAGGTCGCCACTCGGTTTTATTTTTGTAATTTGTTCATTTATAGTCCTAATATGACACAGATGAAGACACAAAATGACACAGATTTTCCAGATAGACCCTTCTAACTTTCCTGAAATCATGGATGTACAAATGTAAGTATTAACGCCAC
>JACEEZ010023172.1:39728-47916 GCA_016584305.1 Chionoecetes opilio
CTTAGTTTGAAAAAGTCACAATTTGTTATAGGCTTAGAAGGTTTGGACAAAGACAAAAGGAAGACATTTTCCTGGCAAACAGAATGTATTTGGGTCTCGAGAAGACTTGTTGAGGGTTGGAAATTTGAGAGAAGCCACACCTGGGGAGAAAGGGTTTCCCAAAGGGTGTCAGTGTCGGGAAAAAGGAGGTAAGTTTTGGGGATTTTACTTTTGCAACGTTCTACCAAAAAAGTTAGCACTGGGGGGGTAAGCAAGAACTTTACCTCCTGATTTTAAAATTTTCACAAGGAATCAAGAACTTGTTAACAAACTCAGTGCCGTTATCAAAAAGAATTTGGGGAGTAGGGAAAGGAAAAATACATGATCAAGAAATGCACGGCCCCTTTTTGTGCTGATTTTTTAGGAGTGGAGCAAAAGGGAAAAAAAGGGGAAAAATGACAACAAACCCTTTAATTTTGATTTCCACGTTCAAAAGAGGAGTTTCAAAAAATCAATGAAGAATTCCCAGGGTGCTGAAGGCACAGGATAACTGAGAAGGGGAACATGAGCATGTTATCCCTTTATTTTTGCACACCTATGACATACTTAAAGTATCTTGGGGGATACCCTTTTCCAGGGTGACCAAAAAAGAAGAATTTAAGTCTGTTGTGAAAGTGTTTTTTCCTTTCCCGGGATGTGAAATTTGGTGGTCTGAATTATTTTAAGGACAGACTGGACATGAGTTGGGGAATGACAAGTTGGTGAGGGAAAAGGGGAAGGGTTTCATGTTTGCCGAAGTGGGGTTGTTTTGTACAGCAACTGTTCCGAAGGGGGTATGTGAAAGAGAAGGAACCTTAGGAATGTCAGAGTACCCCTGATTCAAGGTAATAGATACTTTGACATGTGGGGCTTTGCTTTTAGCATTGTAGAGATCATCGGGGAAAAAGCGTGTCAAATGGGGAGTTTGCGGGGGTAAGGACTGAAGTGCACATTTGCGAGAAAGAGCATCACTGCAACGTTAGCTTTGCTTGAATGTACCAAAACTCAGGCATGAAATTTTGAAGTAAGAAACCATGAGCCATGGTCCAAAGGGCCTTTGGGCCTTGAAGAGGTGTAGTAAGGGTTTAGATCGTAAGGACCTTGATGGGGATACCCAAAATGAGGAAACAAACTTCTTAAGGGCCAAAAACTCAAGGGCTTCGATCTCTGTCATGCGTAGCTTCTCTGCCTTGTTAAGTAGACGAGAGGCATACGCGATGGGGCGTTTTTTCCTGGGGCTTGCATGGACGCACCGAGACCAGTGTAGTAGCGTCTTTTTGAGAAAAAAGGTTTTAGTGTAGTCAGGGTACGCAAAAACAGGCAGAAGTGAGAGCGTGTTTAAAGAGCAGCGAAAGCGTTTTCCTGACTTCGCCATTGGAAGGGCACATCTTTTTTGAAGAGTAAAAGTGAGTGGAAAGCCAGGGCGGCAAATTTTTGTAAATTGCGGTAAAGGAGCAAGTCCTATGAAACTACGGATTGATCACATTGAGGGAGTAGGAAAATTATTACAGCGCTGCTTTGTCATTGACGTTAAAAACCTCAGCTTTTAATAAGATGGCCAAGAAAGGTAGTTTTTTTGCGTAGGAACGCGATTTGGAAGTTTAATTTTTCAAGCCTGCGCCTGAAGCAGTAAAAACTTTTCTGAGTTTCTGGAGATGTTGGGGGACTGATTTAGGAAAAGTCAAGTCGTAAAGGTTTTAAAAAAGTTATTACCCATTAAACCCCTAATATGGAATTGATCAAGCTTTGGGAAGTCGGGGGGGATCCAGAAGCCCCATAGGCATAGACAGAAATGGTAAGTCCTGAGGGTTTTTAAAAAAAACAGTGTTTTCACGGCTTTCTGCGCAATTTCGATTTGCCAGAAGCCAGCAAAAATCCAAGGTGGAAAAAACAGTTTTATATCACCAATTCTGCAAAATACCTCGAGGACGGGCAGGGGATCCCGAGAAGGAACAGCATTTTGTTAAGAGCTCTGAATCGACTACAGGACGCCATTCCCCCTGAGCCTTGGAACCAAAAACTTTGGGCCTTTAAATGGACTGTCGAGTCTTAAATGTTCCAATTGATTTCGGAGACCATGCATCGACAAGGCCCTTTTTACTTTGGCCATGCATACCTGGGATTAGGCAGGTTTTGGGGGGGGTTTTTTAAGCTTAATTTATGGAGTGACTGTTGGTTTTACCTGTGTCTCACCGGGGAGAGACACAATATCCTGAAATCGGGCAAGAGTTGAAAAACTATCCTGTGAATCGGAGGTTGTGGTTTGCAATGAGCTTGAAAAGGGCAGACAAATTTGAAGGCGCCTGAATGAAAGGAGTTAAATTTAAATCTGGACCGTGGACATTTGTCGCAGAAGTTTGTGGGAGACGTAAAAAGTACAAAGACGTGTACCACAAAGGAGAGTGATTGGAACTGTGGGACGTTAACCCCCATAAAAGGTTTTATCTGCCTGATTTTTGGTTGCAAGCGCGCAGGGAAAACTAGAGAGAATGAGTGACCGTTCGGGAGGACTAGCATCGACGTTCGAAACGCCTTTTACCCCAAAGCCCACCAGGGGGCAGGGTGTGGTAGAAGTCAAAAGTTGGACCGGGGATGACGGTGACAGGCTTAGCTTGGTCTTTAAACCCGTAAAGTGAGATTCGGGGGTGGGGTGGTGTTATAGAGTAGAAGCGTCTGTGGTACATACGGACAAGGTCTTACGTTTTTTCTTTTGAGCGAGAAAGGCGACCGCGGAACGACGACAGGTCTGGATGGTGAATGTTGGGTTTGGCATTGCAAGTGGAGAACTAGGAATGGAAAATTTTACAGAGTTTGTCGTAGGGGGTGCATGGGAATCAAGAGTTGTGAAGACACGGGAGAGTCGCGCGTGGAGGAGACAAGTCAGTGTGAACAGATCAGGAAAAAGCTCTAGATTTTTCAAGACCTTGGAATAAAGTTTACGCCCAAAGATTCCCTGTAAGCGGGGTATAGGTCTACTGTTTTTGGGGGTTTGAGCAGGACGGCCAAAGAGAGCGCAGCTGGAATGGTTATGCCGTCCCTATATAGAAATCAGGGAAGGTGGGAATCAGGACATAGGGGTGTGTTAAACATAAAATTTACCCAGAGTAGTGGGGGCGGTTCCTCGATTCCACAAAGTTTAGGTCAGAAGGGGTTTTAAAAGATTTAATTTTCGATTACGCACGATTGATGTTATCAAAGCACTCTTTTTCAGATATTTTTGAAGAACCGTATCAATAAAAAGGTGAAGTATGCTGGTTGACTTCAGCGTAAAAACATTTGGGTCCCCCAAAAGGGTTTTGAAAGGTAACAAAGGGATGAAGGTTCATCGTGGATCTGGTTCGTGTTTCTTTGGGGAGTGCAGTCGTGGGGGTATCATTTGGGGATACTGTTTTGAAAAGGCGGAGATTTGGTCCTTCACGACCGTCAAGGTGTTGTGTTGCTGTGAATATCGAGGGGCGTTGTTTTTTACGCGACATTTAGAAGGTCGGACCACTTGACCATGGTGAACAAAGCGTGGAACATACTGCCGGTTTGGAAAAAAAACGTTGTCGTATGAAGCAACGCTCGTAGGTGCCCTTTTTTTGCAGAAAAGCAATAGGGCAGGGGATGATTAGACGGGGCTGTCTGAATGTGAAGATGAGCTTGTCTTTGGGGATTTTTTAGGGTGAAGAGGTTTTAGTTTAAAGGGGGACGAGAAGGCTTTGGGTTGGGGTGTTTGGGGTTGGGGTTTTGTAGATACAGCAGCAACATAGAAGAATGGCATTGTTTGAAAACATAGTGACGAAATCCCCAAAATGGAAGTAAATACAGTTAAGGGTCTGTTTTGGGGAAAGTGAAAAAGGGTTTTTTTTTAGAGCCTGTTTTGGGGGAAGGGGTATGAGGGAAAAATATAAAGGGAGTATCCAAAAAGGTTTGCGACGCTTTTGACTATTTTCCCACTTTGTCAACCCCTTTCCGAAAAAATTTTAGCTGTCTTATTAAGTCAACTTGACGTTAGAAAAAAGTGTAAGGCGACATAATGGGAAGGGTTTTTGCCTTTTGTGATTTTTGCAATCTAAGAGTGGAGCAAGGATACCGGATTTCTGATGCCACTGAAATATTTATTTAATTGGTTTAAATTCTCATATTCTTAATTGTGAAAATAAACACTCTGCAGGGTTTTTCCTGCAAGGGAGTTAGACAAGTCCCCATCGGACTTTGTTTAGCGATTTTGATTGTATCTTCAGTGTGTTACGACGCGCGATCTCATGTCAAATCTTTGAGTAAAAATGGTACAGGAATATTTTTGCCCGTGAATTGGAAGGGAAGGAACCTCGTGTACCAGGGACTGAAATTGGCGTGGTGGTGGATGAACAGGTGAATTTGTAAGAAGAAAGGAATAAAAAAAATCCGAGACACAGTTTTGGCAAAAATATAATAATAATAATAATTAAATTTCCCAGTAAGAGTACGTAGATATGGAAAAACGCGGGGGAAAACGTGAATAAAAGTGAAAATAAAACAGTGTACGGGGGTGTTAGGTATCCCTTTTGGGAAAAAAAGCTTGGAGGGGGAGTGTCAGTGTATCACTTTTTAACAAAGAAAAAAGCAAAAAGGACAAAAAAAAGACCGTCGCTCACAATTTAAATCCGAACTGTGGGAAACTAAATCCAAAGGGGGAGTATATCAGACAAAAACAACACTGTGAGGCGGGGCGCTGTAACAGTCACAAAGCGTTGCGGGTATGACAGGTCAGGTACCTAGGGGGGTCAATTCTTATAGCACACAATCCAAATAAAAAAAAAAAAAAAAGGGGGAAACACAAAAGAGATGGCACTACCAAAAAAATTTAAACCGAAAATGAATGTAGACACAAGCTATAGGGATTTAAAGCACTGGGAAAAAATATAAAAAATGAAGGGTACTTAAAGAAAGTTTTTAAGACTTGGGGAGGATCTTGGGAAAGGGGGTGGAGGGAGAATGTGAAGCGGCGCGGCGTGGAAAAGCAGAGACGAGGGGAGCAGGGGTGGAGCGTACGTGGATGTGGGGGTGGCGGCGGCGTGGACGTCACGTGGATGTGGAGGGGACGGAGGCGTGGACGTCCGTGGATGTGGGGGTGGGCGGCAGGCGTGGAGCGTCAGTGGTACGTTGGAGGGGAAGGCCGGTGGGGATGTGGGGAGGAGGCGGCAGCGTTTTCCCAGTGGAGGGAAAATGGGTCCGGGCGGCGTAGGGGGAGGCGATGTGCGGGTAGGCGTCAAGAAGGATTAACCCGTTACCATATCCCCCTTGCTGTCACCATGTGTTAAAGTACTTTTGGATGTCACTTTAGGGTGAGCAAAAAAGGGGAACTTGCTTGATAGTGGTTTTAAATTGGTAAAAAGGAACAAGGTAAGGGATGTGGGTGGGATTGTCCTGCCCGGGATTTGGATGACTTGGTGACTTGAAGGCTTGTGAGTTGCTGGTACGGAGGTCTGTGTTCAAGTGTCTTGTCTCTACAAGAGACATCCTTTATAAAGAGCCAAGATACTTAAGACCTGACACCTGATGATCTGACGACCTGACACCTGATGATCTGACGACCTGAACACCTGAGAACATTTGGCGAGGCTGAGGTCGAGTTTAAGGGATTAGTGGTATTGCCTAGGGAGTGGATTAGCGTATTGCCTAGGGAGTGGATTAGCGTATTGCCTAGGGAGTGGATTAGCCAGGTGTTCCAGGACCCAACATCAAGTATACAGAACACAGAACACAGAATACGGTTGAACACATAGTTGAACACCAATAATACTAATACTAATACTACATATATTTATATGCAAAACATAGCTTAGCCCCGCTAAAGTAACGGCTTCATTTGCACCTATCATCCATTCTTGATCCACGTTACAAATGAAGGTGAGACTGGGGCGAAATTATACAAGGGCCGGTTGATACTGCGACAATAGCTTCGCAAAAACGCCAACAGGTGGCAGGTAAATAGCCTTGTTTGGAGCGTTGCCATGGCAACTTCCTTGTCTGACCGGCGCAAGGTGCGGGGTATTAGCGTATTTTCGCGACCGCTCTGGCCCGGTCTGGACTGGGCTAGTCCCGGGCGGTCACTGTTTTTGCGAGGCAGTCTAGAACGGTTCAGCCCAGTCCAGTCCGGTCCGACCCATATAGCAGGACCACCTTGGACCAGTGAGGGGAGAACTGGCGCATGCGCACTACAGTCAGCGGGGAAGGCGACCAGGAGCTTCTCGTGCTGCTGATAAGACATGAAACACCATGATGGCCGACCATAAGACTAAAGTATCACAGGCGTGGTAGTTGTAAAGTCTTCAGCACAGGTTAAAAGGCGGACGACAAAAAGGATATTGAAAAGATGGACGCCTGCCGCCTCCACAGTTCAGTTCAGTACCACCCACTCGATCCCCCAGCCAATAGGAACGACGAATGGGACGGGGCCAGTCTCGATGTATTTTCGCGACCATCAGTCCACCCTGACCCGGTCCGGACTGGACTGAACCAGGGCGGTGAACGTCACGAAAATGCGCTATATGTCAAGGGGTAAGTAATTGATTTTAAATAAAAAGTAAACTGTTTTTTGATGTGAGAATGCGTTAATTGACACGTAATTGACACGAGAATGCTGTAATTGACACGTTCTAGGCCAACGTAGAGGCTGTGACTTATGTGCCTTATGTTTTTCTGGTGTGTTTTTATGTGTTTTGAATGAATCTGCTAACCGTTTCTGTCGCAATTTTTTTTTTTTTTTTTTTTTTTAGGTAGATAATGACGGCTTTGAAGTATGAAAAGCCTATTTTTGGGTCCCTGACAGAGCTAGTGCACTAAGCTATAGGATAGGAAAGATCGCCACCCAGGGCAAACCCTGGGTATACAGGCAACCAATACCAACATCTGGTTAGGTAACCAGGCTACACATAGAAGAACTGAAAAAGAACATACGTCTGGCAACGCCGTCCCAATCCGACCGAGGCCGGCTGTCCGCCAGCCGGCTCGGAGCCATCAAAACCACCCCAAATTTATCATCCTCGGGGAGAGGGGCTGAAAACTTGGGGGGGAAGGAAGGGTGGGAGGCCGAAGGCCGTGCACTAGCTCTGTCGGGGACCCAAAAATGGGTTTTTTCCCATACTTCAAAGCCGTCATTTTAGGTCCCCTTAGAGCTAGTGCACTAAGCTACCTGCCACTTGGAGACGGGGCAAGAAGCCCCCGACCCCCGCGGGAGGCAAAAGAGCAACTGCACAAGAACAAAAAAGATACCACTAGTATACTCACCCGAATCAAGCGGAGACGTCAATGGGAGGCCCGGCGTCCACCACCCCAGCCCCTCCGGACGGAGGGAGCCCAGGGCAACAGGGGAAAATCCACGACGGAGGGGGACAGGTAACGAGGGGACGAAGCACGAGGCCGTACTCCACTGTCCCCTTCCCGTACCCTCTCCAGGAATGGGTGCGGAGGAAGGCCAGAGACGCAGCAACACCCCGGACGTCATGGGCGCGAGGGGCGTGACCCGGATCCGCCGACTGATGACGCCCCGGAGCCGGCCGGCAATCCCCCTGGTGGTGAGGGGACGAACCCGTGACAGGATCGCGGAACAGGAACTGCAGGTCACACGCCCAGGGCTCGGAAGCATCCGGTAACACCGGAGAGCCGAAACATTGAAACATTTGAAACATTTTATTATCCTTATAAAAGGTACAAAATAGTTAAGATTTTTCAGTATACAGTAAAGGGAGCCCATATAAAGCATGCTTTTTGGGCAGTAGATGAAAATATGGTTATAGGTGAGACCTAATATTAAAATACATTCTTGATGGGTATATAAATATATATACTCCCAACCCTTCCAAACCCTTTGAAATGCCAACAATAGGATGGCACAACTCCAAAAATACATATAATCACATAGTAACTTACACATAATAACCCCACACAGCACTTGTACACATATACATATAAAATACACATGCACATTCCATGATGTTTTATTATTACTTTTTCAATAACGCATTTAGTATTTTCCAGTATGTACTTTTTTAGTTGTTTTTTAAAAGAATATAGTGAGGTTTGAGTTTTTATATGATCAGGGATAGCATTCCACGTTTTGGGACCAAAATAGGTGTGAATGTTGAAAATGTTAGATGATGCAAGGTATACGGGTTATGAGGTGGGTGGCGGTTGGTTGGGAAAA
>JACEEZ010023173.1:5000-15000 GCA_016584305.1 Chionoecetes opilio
ACGTAAGGAATGCATTCAAGGAAAAATGTGTAGCTTGTGCAACAATAAGTGGATTAGTATGTCATGCATGTAAGTGATGTATTGCATTAATAAGTGCGTAAGAATTCCGTCACCAATTACGTACTTCTTACCTAATAGTATACCTTCCTACCTACAGCATAAAAATGCATGGTAAGTAAATAATGCAATGCACTGTGGTGCATCTTTAACAATTACATAATAGTATTCTAATGTGAAGAGTTATACATAGGTCATCAAGTTTATGTCATCCATTAGAGTTTCTATCGTGCAAGAGTTACAAGGTAAAAATGGAATTATATCAGTTTCCACTAGTAATTGGTCAGAATAATATGTAGCTAAACCAAAAAAAAATCGTACAAACACCTATGTAAAGTATTTTCAAGTGTGTATATGACATTGGCTTGGTGTGTTGTGTAGACATCATCGAAAAAGAGAACAACACACATTAAAATTCAGAATACATGGTAATTGTAAAATAATATGGTGACCTGATATACAATGTAATGATATGGAATGGTATGGAATGGAATGGCACTACTGTTTCTGCGTGTGTGACCGCAATTTGTTACGGTAATCTTTTGTAGCAGTGTGTGTGTCATCAGTAACTACAGGTGTGTCCTGTGTTTTACTATTTGGGCATGGCCATACTTCACCTGTATCTAATCTTCTAGCTACTCGTTTAACTTGGTCAATATGAACTGTCTTTGCATGGTATTTATAAATATGCTGTATAGATATTTAGTGCCCATGCTCAATGGCAATGACTCTGTAAGGTCCTTCAAATGTAGAATCTATCTTTGACGTTAATTGTTGTACCTGAAAGTATACTACAAGACCTATAGCAATTGGCTTTTCTGCTGTGTATGGGCGTTGGTATTTGATCATGTCCTCTCTGGGCAAATCAATAGCGGCTATGACACGCATGTATATTTTCTTAAAATCAGCCACTCTAACTGTTACGTAGTCATCAAAATTATATATTGGCTATGTTCTCTGCTCTAGAAGAGTGTAAGGTAATCTTTTGTCGTGCCCAAATACAATGAAATGTGGTGTTTCACATGTAGATTTGTGTAAAGAAGAGTAATGTGTGGCAAACACTTGGGGCATTCATTCATCCCAGTGTGAGCTGTAAGGTTGAACTAATGACTTCAGGAGTTGTATAATCTTCCTATTCTGTCTTTCTACCATGCCGTTGCTGCTAGGGTGATAGCTAGTTATGTTACATTTGTTTATGTTGAAAAGTTTGCAAATTTCAATGAGAATTTGATTGTTAAACTCGGTACCATTGTCCGAGAGCAATGTGGATGGTATATTGAATTTAAAGAAAAATTCATCCGTAAGTGCTTTAGCAAGCTGTTAAAGCCGTTTTGTCCTTCAGTGGGACCAAAGCTGAACACCTAGAGAAATGATCAATGGCTACTAACAAGTATTGAGCACCAGATTATGTTAGTGGGAGTTTTAGCAAGTCTATGGCTATTGTCTCCCAAGGTCCTTTAGGTGTAGGATAAGGTAACATAGGGGCAGGTTTTCAACTGAACCCTTTGTTTCTGCGCATGATTGACATTTATCTATGTGTGCAAAAATATCACGGCGCATGTATGGCCAAAAGTATTTTAAACGTGCTTGGTGCAAACGTCTATCTCTCCCAGGGTGACCTGCAAGGCTAGAATCATGTAAAAAGGGAAATAAATTATAGTATAAGTGTAGAAGGGACTATCAACTGTGTAACCTCGGGGAGGCTGTAGCAGAGTGGTTAGCGTCTCTGACTGGCGTTCTCGGTGATCCGAGGTCGATCCCCGACGAAAACCAAAATCTTTCTGTACCGTCGAGTGGCCTAAGAACACCCACATGCCCTGACCATTATCTCTACCTTCGACTGCGAGGGCATCGGAGGACACTGGGGGGCAGCATGAGCCTCTAATCACAGGCGTCACTATAAATATCCTGCCTGCGCCCCCACGGGCGAGGGCCAACCATCACAGCCCTCAAGTGAACCTCCAGAGCCTACCATCCTAGCCCTGGGTCACCACTGTCTACAGGCGCTATAGGCACAGATGTAAAAAAAAAAAAAAAAAAAAAACCTGGCGCTTATATTCCTGCCCAGTCGTGAAATATGTATCTCGTACCAAAAGGTTATAATGTAGCCTAAACTCAGGAAGTGGAACAGGTAATTTTGGCAATTGTGTATCATCACCTGACTCCAAGTAGTAAGTTATGGGAGCACAGAAGGAATAATTTCGCTGTTCCTCCTTAATGTTGGGAATAGCGATTTGGGTGTCATGTTTTGGTTGTTCAGGTGTTGCGGTTACAAGCGCAATATTCTGTGATAATGAATCAGCCACGAAATTTACCTTGCCTGGCAGATACTCAAATTTTGGGTGGAAGTCTAGTATCGTCAAGCGCCAACGGGAAAATATGCCTGGCAGTTCCTTTGAATTGAATAATTCTACTACAGGTGCATGGTCTGTTTTTACAAGAATGTTGTACCCATAAATTACAGATTTGAAATGCTTTAAAGACCATACGACCGCCAGCTTCCTTATGGGTGGTTGAATAGTTACGCTCTGCGGGATTGAGATTTCTGCTGGCATGAGCTAATGCACACCATTTACCTCTATCATCCTTCTGCATCAGAACATCACCAAGGCCTACATCTGATGCATCAGTGAAGAGTGTAAACTGACGTGTATAATCTGGGTAAGCAAGGACTGGGGCATCACACAGCAATGCCTAAATTTTGAAAATGCTTGCTCTTGTGGAACCTCCCATGAAAATTCTACATCTTTCTTTATGAGATGTGATAGTGGACTTCCAATTTGTGAGTAATCCATGATAAATTGTCTGTAAAAACCACTGACGCCTAAAACATTTCTTAGGGCTTTGACAGTTTTAGGTGTTGGAAAATGTATCATTGCATCTACCTTAGACGTGGTAGTCTCTGGTGTCACTGGTTCTCACGAAGTAACATAGCAGGAAAGATATAAGTATAACTATATATATATATTACATATATATAATTATACGTTTATAATGATCTTAAAAATACACTGGTTCATTTGATGTTAAGTACATGAAAATATCCTGTATGGAATTTATAATACGTGTTACACTTGTTTGATAATAGTTGTAATTCCATAGAAATAGTCATGCAAATTAGTATATATGTTAGAAGTGATAACTGACTGACAGTAGCAGTAGTAGTAGTAGTAGTAGTAGTAGTAGTAGTAGTAGTAGTAGTAGTAGTAGTAGTAGTAGTAGTAGTAGTAGTAGTAGTAGTAGTAGTAGTTATACTAGCAGTCTAATAGTAATAATGGCACTTCCAATAAAAAAAGAGTAGTACTAGTAGTAGTAGGTAGTGTTGCCAATCTTATGTTATGAAAATGATATCAAATATATTAAAATCCAAATATTCTTTATTAATACTCCTAAGATCAAACACACACACACACACCCACACCCACACAGCCACAGACACAGACACAGACACAGACACAGACACAGACACACACACACACACACACACACACACACACACACACACACACACACACACACACACACACAACACACACCACACCGCAGACACACGCAGACCACGTAGACACATGCAGACACACGCAGACACACACACACACACACACACACACACACACACACACACAACACACACACACACACACACACACACACACACACACACACAAACACACACACACACACACACACACACACACAGGCGGTCATTCTGGCAATCGGATGCCTGAGCAGAAGCAGCCACGGGGCGCCGGTCAATAGGCGCTTGTGCGGGATAATCAGAAGAGAAAGATTGGCATTGAATTAGTCATACTTCCAACCCTCGTCCCTCGAATCGCATCTTTTGGCCGCTTCATTTGACCTTCGGGTTAGGAGGAGGAGGAGGAAGAAGGTTGGAGGAAGAGGAAAAGGAAGGAGAGAGTGGTGGAGGTAGAGGTGGAGGAGGAGGAGGAGGAGGAGGAGGATGCAGGAGGAGGAGAAAGAAGGAGGGGGATGGAGGAGGAGGAGGAGGAGGAGGGAGAGGGGGGTGAAGGTGGAGGAGGAGGATTTTACATAGGATTACATAGGAATAACAGACACCAGGAGACCTATTGGTCCATAGCGAGGGTATCTGCCGAACTACATACTACTAACTATCAACTACTTGTAAAAAAACAGTTGAAAAATGACACCATGTCCCTAAAGAGGATAGGAACATGGAAGTTACATAGTACAGAATGATAGGAAATGAAAAATACTAATTTACTACTACCACTACCACTAAAAACTAATCGATACGGGGGATTTAGATATAAATTTTCGCACTACAATACCCATTTACTTTACAATGCGCGTAAGGCGTTTTTAAATGTAGTTATTGTGCTGGCCCGACAACATTTGTTGGTAATTGTTCCACGATCAACGACTCAAAACATTGAATAATTTTTACGGAGATCGGTGATGCAACGTTGACCGTTTAGTTTTAAACCATTATTTTTGTAGTCACTTAAATTGAAAGCTCGAATAGGTTCTCTTGTTTAATGACATCAAATCCTTTTAGGAACCAAAAGGGTTTTATCAAGTCCCAACGGTTTCTTCGATCCTTAGGAAAACATATTAATTTTCCGCAGTCTTCCTAAGATGAATTTCGCAGAGATGGAATTTGTTTGGTTGCTTTTTTGCATGATTCCAATTTGGCTGATCTTTTACGAAACAGGGCGACCAGAATTGAACGGCATATTCCAAGTGCGGCTAACCAAAAGGACGTGTAAAATTGTGTCATTACTTCGGAGTTTATGTTCAAAGTTTTTTTCAAAAAGCCCAAATATATTGCCTTTTTACTGGCAGCTAGGCAATGCGGATGGTTTTCAGATCATTACTGATGATGAACCTAAATCCTTTTCCTGTGTATTTCAGTTAACGATTTATTTTGCTTTTGATAGTTATATTGAGGTTATCGTTGCTATATGCATACTTTACATAATTTGGGAAATTTTAATTTAATAGCCATTTACACTCCAATCTGATAGTTTGTCGATATCACTTTGTATGATTTTCCGTTTCTTAGTATATGCTTACGCTAATTTGGTGTCATTGCAAATTTGATATTTAGATACAAGTCCGCAGTCCAGATCGTTGATATATATCAGAAAAAGAGTAGGCCCCAAGACCGAGCCCTGAGGCAACCCACTAGTAACATCTAACCAATCAGATGCTCGCCATTTATTACTACCGTGTTTACGATTTGAAAGCCAATCCCCAATCCATGAACATATTGCTCTCAAAGCCTGTGCCTTAAGCTGGTCAACAGTCGCTTATGGGGAAACTTATCGAGGTTTTCTGAAAATCAAGGTATATTCATCCGAGGGAATTTAGCGTCCAATTTTGAATAAATGATTAAAAAAACCCAGTAGGTTTTTAAGCAGGACCCCTTTTTTTTCGAAACCCAATTGTGAGTTTAGTATTGAGTTTTTTTTATCGAGAAAAGACACTATTTATCCGCAATATTTCTCAAATAGTTTAAAATCACGGACGTTAGACTAATTGGGCGATAATTACTTGCGAGGCCCTTTTACACCCTTTCTTGAATATCGGTGTAACATTACCCAATTTCCACATACTAGGAACTTTTTTGTCCTAGCTTTTTATTGAAAATAATTTTAAGGGAGCGAAATTTGGACGGTGACATTCACGAAGTATCGCGGCGAATTCGTCCAACCCCACGGATTTTGGGTCAAATTCAGCAAATACTTGATATTTCGTTACTGTTATCTCTCCTATTCCATCTATCCCTTTCAAATCCCGCTTTCATGGGTTTACTGGTTCTGGTAATGGAGTTGTCTTTTTAATAAATACCCCATTAAAGTATCATTGAGTACGAAGCCATCTCTTATTATTATTTACCAGATTTATTTTTATCTTCAGTGGCCAATACTTGTTTTGACGTTTTCTTACTTCGAACGTATAAAAGAACCTTTTAGGGTTTGATTTGGATTCTTTTGCAATTTTTTTCATACTCGGGGGGTTTTAGTCTTTTTAATCCTTTGCAAGACGTTTACGTCATTGTATTCTCTAGAATCGCAGTCCTCATTTTATCGCTTGAAAACTTTATACGCTCGTCGCTTACTGCCAATATTGTTTAATCTCATTTGTCATCCAACTGGGGTTTTTTTATGTTATTAAGTTTTCTTATCATGGGAAATTGTTTTCAACCACCGATTGGGGTTTATTTGTGAATAAATACACATGTTTTCGGCGTTATTACCGTTTAGTAGGTCAACCCAATCAACTTCGCTTAGTACCCTGCTGATCTTTCGTGAAAACTGCTTTATTATAATTTGGGGAAATAATAACCGATTTTCTGTGATGTTACATTGCAATTTATGCGCATCTGATTAACCGTGATCACTGTTTGCCAAATGTTCACCATAAACGCAGTAATCAATCAGATCAATGTCGGTAGTGAAAACTAGATCTATGATTTCTATTATCCCTTGTAGGCTCACGGAAACCCCCTGATTTAAATTACTTTGTTCACCATATCAAGCAATCGCATACTTCTCTATCAGTGGGAAATTTTATTCCAGCTTATACGAGGTAGGGTTTAAAAACTCCACATATAATGTGTCGTTATTTTTGTTGACAAAATGACTTTTTCTCGTCATAGAGGAGGCCATCGACTTCCCCATTAGATTTGGGAGGACGATATATTGTCCAAAAAGTTAGAATTTACCGTTTAGTTAATCTTTGGCATAGACTGAGTCATAGTGATCTTTATTACTTTATCGATTCGATTCTTTCAAAAATTTTCTTAATGTAAAGAATGACACCAGCACCTGCTTTATCCCTACGACAATTTAGGAATTCTTATAGCCTGGAATGGCTATTTCAGCTAGTAAATGTTTATCTTAAGTGTTTACAAACTTCAGTGATACTAAACGATATCTGGCGTTTCGGCAACAAACGTATGCTATTTGTTCGTTACGCTTTAAAAAAAAGTTCTGGCATTTTTAAAATAGTAATTTTAAATTCTTTTAATAGTTTTGGGAACCTTGCGTGAGGGTTTACCGGCAGGGTCCTGGGGTCCACTGTACCAGGGCGCTTGATTAAGTTACTTTGATTAGTATTTGCGGAAACGGAACGTTACCCACCGTTGCCGTGGGGTATGAAAAGGGTTAAGGTGATGCTGCTACTGCCGTCCGCTCGTCGTTTTTTGATCTGTAAGAAGAAACCTTATCATTTAGCAGATGTCCTAGTCATGCATGGCCAACGGGGCTGAGGTGGAGTCCGTCATCCCCAAACAGGATGGAATCCTCAACCAGAATGGGGTCCTCGTAGAAATTATCCCAGAAGTTTGCGAAGTCTACATTTTCCTGTGCACGAGGAGGAGGAGGAGCAGGAGGAGGAAGAGGAGAAGAGGTGTGAGTAGGAGGAGGAGGAATAAATGGAAAGAGGAAGGACTGGAGAGAATAGCAAAGAAAGGAGGAAAAGAAAGAGGAAGAAAAGGAAATGAGAAAGAAAGGGGTAAAAGTAGGTTGTAGTGAGGAGGCAAAAATAAGATAGGAAGGATAAATGGCGTGTAGGTATGGTAGAAATGCATGTGTGAGAGAGTTTGAGAAAGAGAGAAAGAGCAAGGAAGAAAAGAAGAATGAAAGAAACAGGAAGGCGCATGAATGAAAGAAAGAAGTAAGCAATCAGGCGCCTAATGTTTTATTTTGTATTTACTTCAAGAAAAAAAATATAATCTTAAATACAGATTAAATACAGAGAGACGTAGATTATTTTTGGGAGCTCTTTAAAAATGTTTACATTAAAAGAGCTCTGCCTTGATATTTGTGATATGTTAATTTTCTTCAGGTTAAAGATGGGCAAATACACAATTTTGACTTGACACTGACTTTGAGAGAAAAGGGGGGAGAGAGAGAGAGAGAGGGAGGAGAGAGAGAGAAGAGAGAGGAGGAGATGAGAAGGAGAGAGAAAAGAGAGAGGAGAGAGAGNCTAACCCCCCCTACCACCCTCCCTCCCACTTTCCTCAAAAACACTTCATCCCCTCAGATCCTGTTTTGTCTCTCGTCTTTGATATGCATGGCCGACCCCCCTCCCCCCCTCTTAGCCCCCACCAACAAACACACGCCCTCCATCTCCACCCTCATACAACCCCCAACAAACGCGCACTCCCTCCACCCTCCCCCCACTCGATTCAGTATGCACGATGCCTCCTTCAGCCACTTCAGTATGCATAAACGCCCCTGAACTCCGACGCGCTCTCTCTCACACACACACACACACACACACACACACACACACACACACACACACACACACACACACACACATACGATCACACACACACACACACACACACACACACAGACACACGCCGACTCGCACACACACACACACACGCACACACACACGCACAAACAAACACCCACGATCACACACACACACACACACAAGGCAGCAACACCTTCCGTCGTCGCCGCTCCTCAAGTCGTTAATGTTGGCGGCAAGGGTTAAAATGGCAATTAATTGTGAGTCGCTACCTGTCAGGGCCAATCAGCTCTGTGCCTCGTGTGTGTGTGTGTGGTGTGTGTGTGTGTGTGTGTGTGTGTGTGTGTGTTAAGATGCTTAGGTATTTTCCTAGAAGCTATTACTACTACTACTACTACCACCTCCAGTTTCAAGTGGTACAGTTAATCAGAAACTTCAAAAAGAGAAATTTGGCAAGGGTACCAAATTTTTATACTACTAACACACGCAGTATTAAAGTCAAAGTAGTAGTAACAGTAGAGAGAGAGAGAGAGAGGAGAGGGGAGAGGAAGAGAGAGAGAGAGAGAGAGAGAGAGAGAGAGAGAGAAAATTCATGAAAGCAGGCACAATCTTCAATTAGTAAACATGGTTAAGCCTTTTTTCTCCTTCTCCCTACCTACCTACCTACCACCCTCCCTCCCATCTCTTCCTCATAATACCATTTCATCCACTCAGATCCTGTTTTGTCTCTCGTCTTTGATATGCATGGCCGACCCCCCTCCCCCCTCTTAGCCCCCACCAACAAACACACCGCCCTCCATCTCCACCCTCATACAACCCCCAACAAACGCGCACCCCCTCCACCCTCCCCCTACTCGATTCAGTATGCACGATGCCTCCTTCAGCCCCTTCAGTATGCATAAACGCAGCTGAACTCCGGCGCGCCCTCACACACACATACACACACACACACACACGATCACACACACACACACACACACACACACACACACACAACAACACACACACACACAGACACACACACGATCACACACACACACAAACACACAACACACACACACACACACACACACACACATACGATCACACACACACACACGCCCACACGCACACACAGACACACACACACACACACACGCTCAAACAAACACCCACGATCACACACACAACACACACACAAGGCAGCAACACCTTCCGTCGTCGCCGCTCCTCAAGTCGTTAATGGGGGCGGCAAGGGTTAAAATGGCAATTAATTGTGAGTCGCTACGTGTCAGGGCCAATCAGCTCTGTGCCTCGTGTGTGTGTGTTTTTGTGTGTGTGTGGTGTGTGTTGTGTGGGGGTTTTTGGTGATTTGTGGGGTGTGTGTGTGTGTGTTAAAGTGCTAGGTTTTTTCCCAGAAGCTATTACAATACTACACTACCACCTCCAGTTTCAAGTGGTAAGTTAATCAGAAACTAAAAAAGAGAAATTTGGAAGGGTCCCAAAGTTTTATATATAACACACGCGTTTAAAAGTAAAAAGAAGTAGTAACAGTAGTAGTACAGTGGCCGAAAAAAAAAAAATGTATACTTTTATAATTTTCGGACAATAAAAACAAAATTTTTTGTTTAATTACAGTATTTATTTCATTTTTACACGGGGGCTTTTTAAAATTTTAGACTTGGTCATTTTCCCCTTTGATTGGATGACCACC
>JACEEZ010023173.1:22500-25000 GCA_016584305.1 Chionoecetes opilio
TATATATATATATATATATATATATATATTATAATATAAGCGAAAGTGTGTCTGTCTGTCTGTCTGTCTGTCTGTCTGTCTGTCTGTCTGTCTGTCTGTGTGTGTGTGTGTGGTGGTATAGGTTCCGCCCCCGTGGCGCAATCACCTCATATGGCACATTTTGGAACCGGGTTGACCAGGGGAAGGTCATAAGCCCACTTATGAGAGGATTCGATCACTTTTTTTTCTTTTTTTTTCTTTAGCAGCCTATTGGCGATAATTGTGAAAAAAAGTGGGTTGCAGAATTGAGGAAACCTGATGTAGGGTGATGGGTAATGGGTGAGTGGAATGGGTGGGTGATGGGTAATGGGTGTGGGTGATGGGTGAGTGAATGGGTGGGGGGTGATGGTTGGGGGTGGATGGGTGAGGGTGAGGGAATAGGTGGGGGTGATGGGTAATGGTAAATATAAGCGAAAGTGTGGTCTGTCTGTCTGTCTGTCTGTGTGTGTGGGTGTGTGGTGTGTGTGTGTGTGTGGTGTGTGTGTGTGTGTGTGTGTGTGTGTGTGTGTGTCTGGTAAGGTTCCGCCCCCGTGGCGCAATCACCTCATATGGCACATTTTTGGAACCGGGTTGACCAGGGAAGGTTTTAAGCCCATTATGAGATGATCCGATCACTTTTTTTTTTTTTTTTTTAGCAGCCTATTAGCGATAATTGTGAAAAAAAAAGTGGGTTGCGAGAATTGAGGAAACCTTGATGTAGGGTGATGGGTAATGGGTGAGTGAATGGGTGGGGTGATGGGTAATGGGTGTGGGGTGATGGGTGAGTGAATGGGTGGGGGGTGATGGGTTGGGGATGATGGGTGATGGGTGAGGGAATAGGTGGGGTGATGGGTAATGGGTGAGTGAATGGGTGGGGGGTGATGGGTAATGGGTGAGTGAATGGGTGGGGCGTGATGGGTAATGGGTGAGTGAATGGGGGAGGGGAATACATACATTTCTACATCCGTCATTTCAGGAAAGTTAAAAGGGGCTATCTGGAGAGTCCGTGTTTGGTGGGCCTTCGGCCCACCAAACACAGGTGATGGGCCAAAGGCCACCACTAATAGCCCTCCGCAGGAGCTAGCCAAAAAGTCCGCCCGGAGGGCGGCTTTGCGGCTAGTATATATATATATATATATATATATATATATATATATATATATATATAATATATATATATATATATATATTTTATATATATATATATTGCATATTGTAATCTCTTGGTTCCATTTCTCATTTCTGTCTCGCGTTAAGGTTTGGTCAGCCGTGAGGGAATATCCTTGATAGGAAGTGTATTATATTAAATGTCTCTTATATGTTATAATAAGCCTCTATTTGCAACACAATTTTGTTTATATCCTGTAAAAAAAATTATAGTAGATACGTATTTAATTTTATTTATATATTCTGTTAATGAGAATTTACTTTAGTTAGTTTGAAGAAAAATAAATCAGTCCGATTTTGATTTTGTTGTTATTAAGTATGCAAAGCGTTTTCTTTTCACTCTAAGAATATGTGTGTGGATGATAGAGGGTGGGAATTTAAAGAGGATGTAGTAGTAGTAGTAATAGTAGTAGTAGTGGGATATGAAACTTAAAGACTAGAAGATAGTTCTAGTTGTAGTAATAGTAGTACTAGTAGAGTACATCATATGAAACTCGTACAGACTAGGTAGTAGTAGTAGCAGTAAAAAAAGTAGTAGTAGTAGTAGTAGTAGTAGTAGTGGTAGTAGTAGTAGTAGTGATAGTAGTAGTAGTAGTAGTAGCAGTAGTAGTAGTAGTATAGTAGTAGTACAAACGAGAAATGGACAGACTTAAGATATTCACAGTTATAGTAAGAGTAGTTGTAGATAAAAAGTGAATATTATGCAGTTTCATACTTTAAACCTGTCAAATATTAACCACCTCTTCGCCCCTCGCCCCTTGCCCCTAGCCCGTCGCCCCTCCGTTTCTACATACAAGTGTTGCTAGCGATAAAACCCTCGATCAGACAGCAGCTGCTGGTGTGACGGAGTGCAGTGTTGTGTTCGCGTCACGGCTTTCAGGTGACGCGTGGAAGGGAGGTGATAAGAGTGATGGTGTAGTGTCGCTCTGTCCTTGACTCGTTTGATTTTTTTTCTATATTTTTTGTTCAGGCATTCTTGAGCGCTTGATAACGTCAGGGTGGTAGACAGGTGTGTGTGTGTGTGTGTGTGTGTGTGGGGGGGGGGGGGGTTGTTTTGTTTTTTGTTTTTTTGTTTTTGTGTTTTTGTGTGTGTGTGTGAGTGTGTGTGTGTGTGTATGACTGTGTGTGTGTGTGTGTGTGTGTGTGTGTGTGTGTTTCTGTGTGTGTGTGTGTGTACCAGCCGGGGGTTTGTAACCCCCCCTCCCCGGGTTTGGTGGCTTCGGCCAACACTAATATGCAGCAGCGGTAGATCACTATGGGTCTGAGGCATTATCCTCTAAACAAAACAAACAAGAGAAACAAACAAGTGTGTGTC
>JACEEZ010023173.1:30000-35060 GCA_016584305.1 Chionoecetes opilio
GTTCCTTCTGGTGTTGGTGCTGATGATCAGGTGTCTGCTGAGGTATTATACATGAGTTTAAGTGATGTTGGTATATCTGAGAATAGGACAAAACAAGATTTAACTCCAGACAGGAATACATATGGCAGGAAATTGGTAGCAGTTTGTAAAAATCATCAAGTTTATATATTTAATGGAAGGATGGGGGAGGATTGTGATATTGGTAAACCTACAACTACACATAATACAGCCATAGACTATTTTTTAGGTTCACCAGTAATCATGCAGTGTGTAGAAGTTTTTTAGAGTACTGGATTATGATCCACTTTTGTCTGATGTACACTGTGGATTACATACAAGGATGATACTTAAGGGCCCAAATACTGTACCCACTGTAAACATAAATGCCCAAGAGATAGGACAAGCAAGGGCAGGGCCAGGAAAATGGAAATCTGAGAAAAAGAGTGTGTATGTGAGGAATATTGATGAAGGCAAGGTAAATGATTTGATGGCAAAGTTGAATTATTTAACCATAGATGATATTAATCAGCAATTAGATCAAATATTGATTAAACCTGCACCTACAACTTTTACCCAACATAAGAAAAGAACATACATTAAGAAGACTAACAATGCCACCTTAGAGGGTTATGACAGACAATGTTGGAAATCTAGCAAGGAATACCACAAAGCTAGGCATAGATATCATTTGCACAGGAACAATGTAAACTTTAACAACCTGATTGAGGAAAGCAAAATCTATAAAACAAACCTAAAAAGAGTTAAAAATAAGGAGAGGGCAAACTTAGTGAAGGAACTTAGAAAATACAGATGTGATGATCCTAAAGTATACTGAAACATTCTAAATGGTCAGAAAAAGAGCTGCCATATCCCCATTACATTAAATGAGTTTTATGAGCATTTCAGACAATTAGTGGATGATGATAATGCGGATAATGAGGAAGTAAATTTTATAAATGATTTTGATAATATGAATACTGAACACTCACCATTACTTAATGATCCTATAACTAAGGAAGAGGTGGTTAGAAGTATTAAGAAATAAAAAAAAAAAAATTCCCCAGCATCTGATATGATAGTAAATGCATACATTAAAAGTACTCAGCATATGTTGTGCCCCCTATATGTTAAAATGTTTTATGAAATACTTGATACTGGTGTTATGCCATCTGAGTGGTTGGTTGGTATGATAGTGCCTATTTACAAGAATAAACGTGACATTCAGGATGTTAATAATTACCGGGGGATCACTTTGCTTAGCTGCATGGGGAAGCTGTTCACCTCTATACTCAATGAGAGACTTAATGAATGCTCAAATAGTTTGTTCAAATGAAATGATGATGATGATGAAATCAATGAAACACAAGCAGGCTTTAGGCATGGATACTCCACTTTAGATCACATATTTTTGCTGAAGTCTGTAATTGATCTGTTTAGCTGGAAGAAAAGGAAGCTTCTTTGTCTGTTTGTGGACTATAAGAAAGCTTTTGATATGGTGTGGCGTGAAGGTTTGTGGTATAAGCTAGTGAGGGAAAAGGTGAATGGAAAAGTATTTAATATAATCAGAAATATGTATAATAACATCAGGTCTTGTGTCATGCTTAACCAACAGAAATCAGATACCTTTGTATGTATTGTAGGGGTGAGGCAAGGCGAAAATGTGTCAGCTTTGCTTGTTGCTTTTTATATTAATGATCTTCAAAGTAAATTACTTGAATATAATTGTAATTATGTAAATTTTGGTGATGATTTCTTAAATTCATATCTAAAACTTCTTGTTCTAATGTATGCAGATGATACAATCATATTCTGTGACAGTGTGGAAGGAATGAAGCAAGCACTGATTGCTCTGAATTTGTATTGTAATGAATGGAAATTGAAGCTTAACTGTGACAAAACAAAAATAGTCCTGTTTAGTAGGGGAAAAGCTAACCTAGATAATTATGCATTTGAATTTGGTGGTGAAAACATTGAGGTTGTAGGGGACTATAAGTATCTTGGTGTGTTATTGAATTACAATGGAATGTTTCGTAAAGGTGAGCTGGAGCTTAAAGAACAGGCAACAAGAGCCATGTACTCATTGATAGGTAAGTGTAGGAAGTTTGACTTGCCAGTTGACATGCAGATTGAACTTTTTAATACCATGGTACTACCTACACTGACTTATGCATCTGAGATATGGGGATATAATATCATTAGAGAGTTAGAAACATGGCATCTGAAATTCTTAAAACAGTTACTAGGAGTTCATAAAAATTCTAGTAATGAATAACATGGTATATGATGAACTTGGAGTATTTCCACTTGGCATACATATAAAGAGCAGAATGATAGGATATTGGTCTAAGCTAATTTCAGGAAAAGATACAAAACATAGTTATATAATGTATCAATGCTTATTGCAGTTGGATAGGTTAGGGATTTATACCTCTCCATGGTTAGCCTGTATCAAAAATATTTGTAATGAATGTGGTATGTCAGGTATGTGGTTGTTGCAAGATGTCCCTAACAGAACATGGGTTAAAAAGGCTGTGGAATTGATATTGAAAGACCAGTGGATTGCAACTTGGCATGGCAAACTTAGTACAAAATCCTTATGTAGCAACTACAAGCTGTTTAAAAGCTAGATTATGGCATGGAATGGTACAGTGTAAATTTACAGAACAGCAGCCGAATCATGGTGACTAGATTAAGAACTAGTAATAACAGATTGCCTGTAAATGCTGGTAGATATGAAGGTGTAAATAGAGAAGATCGGATATGTAACAAGTGTGACGCTGGGGTTGTAGGAGATGAGTTTCATGTCCTTTTTAAATGTAATAACACTGAAATTGTGAGGTTACGTGACATGTATATACCAAATTATTATACATATAGGCCAAAAAATTTCAAATATATTTCGTTGATGCAAAACACCAATGTAAAAGTAATTAAGAATTTATCTTTATTTTTGAGGTTAGTGCTAAGTATGTTTAGATGAGTATTATGTAGTCATTAGTATTTTCCAATTATTTTTATTCTTGATACCTGTTTTTTGTTTGTTTTTTGTTTCTATTTTTTTTGCTTAGTTATGTAACATTATATTTGTATGATTTAAATTGTTCCATCCTGTGGGAGCTGTGCTCCATACTTTTTTATAAAGTCTGACCTTACCCAATAAATTCAATTAAATTAAATTAAATTAAATTCAATTCAATTCAATTCGTTTCAATTCACACACACACACACAGATAGATAGATAGATAGATATTTATTGACCACAGCTGTATACATAAATTACACATAATAACATTAACAAATATACAAAAGACTTTAATGTCCAAAAAAGGAAACATTCCCACATTTTGAGTAACAAATTGTAGTCCAACAAAAAATCATTACTAAAACTATTACTACTACGATAAACTACTAAACACATAAAATTCAACAAGCAGCCAGCTTGATCTACGTCCCTATGAAAGACAAAAAAATAAATAAACTATTAACGGAAAAGAGTATGCATTTCTTATGTATAACTATTTAAAACTTCATGAATAATTTTGCATGCTATTACATCACTGAAATTAGAGAATACGTCATGAACAGTATTAAATCTGTAAAGGTTTCTAGTGTGTTGTGTTATGGGGCACACCTCTACCACATATTGTTCTGTTTGTATGTCACCACATACACACAGGCGCTCCTCGAGAGGAAGGCGACTACGTCCGCGC
Source organism: Chionoecetes opilio (assembly GCA_016584305.1). NCBI lineage: Eukaryota > Metazoa > Arthropoda > Malacostraca > Decapoda > Majidae > Chionoecetes > Chionoecetes opilio. The sequence continues at coordinate 33,711 of JACEEZ010023173.1, forward strand.
CTGTTCCAGCGTCCCGTTTCCACTACTAAACTATGACCACAGACTCGAAAACGTGTAAACAACATTCTATATAGGTCGTTAATTACATGTTTCTTTTCATAAATGTCAGGGACTTTAAATTCAGGGTTAATTGTTTTATATACATTACATCTTGTTGCCTCAGAGTTAGCAATTGTATTATGTACATTATACAACATAGAGGACACGTGAGGGACATTATTGTGTGTCATGTGGGCCACAAGTTTTCCAACCGGGGTATTTAAAGACATAACATACTTAAGAGCAAAAGACAAAGGGTCATCGTTCATGTTACGTCTCTCTGACCACATACTATGATAAAACTAAAACACACAAGGCAGCAACACCTTCCATCGTCGCCGCTCCTCAAGTCGTTAATGGGGGCGGCAAGGGTTAAAATGGCAATTCATTGTGAGTCGCTACCTATCAGGGGCAATCAGCTCTGTGCCTCGTGTATGTGTGTGTGAATGTGTGCGTGTGTGTGTGTGTGTGTGTGTGTGTGTGTGTGTGTGTGTGTGTGTGTGTGTGTGTGTTGTGTGTGTGTGTGTGTGTGTGTGTGTGTGTGTGTGTGTTAAGATGCTTAGGTATTTTCCTAGAAGTTATTAATACTACAATTACTTCTACTACCGCCTCCAGTTTCAAGTGGTCCAGTTAGTCAGAAACTTCTAAAAGATAAATATAGCATAAGTACCAAGTTTTTATACTACTAACACACGCAGTATTAAAGTCAAAGTAGTAGTAACAGTAGTAGTAGTAGTAGTAGTAGTAGTAGTAGTAGTAGTAGTAGTAGTAGTAGTAGTAGTAGTGGTAGTAATAATAATAATAGTAGTAGTAGTAGTAGCAGTAGTAGTAGTAGTAGTAGTAGTAGTAGTAAGCGCAAAGCTCAATTACAAAGATGAAGCAGCCAATTGAAGTCTTTTGTCAACGCGGCTTCAAAAACATTGTGTAATGGCGGCGTCACACTAGCACTTTTCCGTCTATTTTTTCCAGCAACTTCCTAAAAAACTAACAATTTTTTGACTGCAAGCCGTCACACACACAATCGTTTGCCTGCACTACCAGTCACCTGTTCCTGCGACTGTAAATAAACATGGCTCCGACGCCAGGGCAGGCTAGAGTACCTTAGGGCAGGCTATCGCTGGTATACACTTAATTATGTATATTATCAATCGTATACGCGCCAAACAAGTTAAAATGCATACACATATATACATAAAAACAGTAATGTAGGGGCATCACCACGTGGAGCCGCAGAACAGTCGGTACATGGGGGGGGCGTGAGGTCACTCCGCTCCATCAGCCCACATTGTCTGAGCAATGCAGTCAGTCACA
>JACEEZ010023174.1:5000-10000 GCA_016584305.1 Chionoecetes opilio
TCTTGGTTTTCGTTTTTGTATCTGCATCTTGGTTTTCGTTTTTGTATCTTCATCTTGGTTTTCGTTTTTGTATCTGCATCTTGGTTTTCGTTTTTGTATCTGCATCTTGGTTTTCGTTTTTGTATCTGCATCTTGGTTTTCGTTTTTGTATCTTCATCTTGGTTTTCGTTTTTGTATCTTCATCTTGGTTTTCGTTTTTGTATCTTCATCTTGGTTTTCGTTTTTGTATCTGCATCTTGGTTTTCGTTTTTGTATCTTCATCTTGGTTTTCGTTTTTGTATCTTCATCTTGGTTTTCGTTTTTGTATCTGCATCTTGGTTTTCGTTTTTGTATCTTCATCTTGGTTTTCGTTTTTGTATCTGCATCTTGGTTTTCGTTTTTGTATCTTCATCTTGGTTTTCATTTTTTATCATCTTGGTTTTACTTTTATATCTTCCTCTTCTTGTTTATCTATCTATCTTCCTTGTATATAGGAGCAAATTAACACACAAAACACAGAGACAGTGTAAAGAAATAAAAAATGTAAAATGAGACAGATGAAAATGAGGGCTAATGAGGGTAATTTAATGGGAAATGTAGAATGAGACAGATGAAAATGAGGGCTAATGAGGGTAATTAAATGTAAAATGTAAATTAAGACATGAAAATGAGGGATAAAGAGGTTAAATGAGGGATAGAACAAAAAGATAGGAGAGGATGGCGGTGTGTTGTTAGATATTCAGCTAGTCAGGCAAACATGTGTAGATGAAAGGAATGAGTGTGAGAAAAAATAATGCGGTAAAGAAAGAAAAAAAAAGAACAATGATCATTATAGCCATTTTTTTCTCTCCCTTCATCTTTCGCGGCCACATTTCCAGCTTTTTTATTCTCTCTTTCGGCATCGTTCTCTCTCTGGCGCTCTCTCTCTCTCTTTATCTCTCGCGCGTTCACTCTCTCGCGTTATCTCTCTCTCTCTCTCTCTCTCTCTCTCTCTCTCTCTCTCTCTCTCTCTCTCTCTCTCTCTCTCTCTCTCTCTCTCTCTCTCTCTCTCTCTCTCTCTCTCTCTCTCTCTCTCTCTCTCTCTCTCTCTCTCTGATCCCAATTTTGATTTTCATTGATTTCCTTTAATTGCGGAGCGAGGTCAGAGGCTTCAAGGAATGAGAGAGAGAGAGAGGAAGAAGAGAGAGACGTGAGATGAGAGTGAGAGGATCGAGAGAGAGAGAGAGAGATTGGAAGAGGCGAGTAAGGAGGAGGGGGGGAGAGAGAGAGAGAGAGAAAAAAAGAGAGATGAACCGTAGTTTTGATGTGTATAGGATATAGTAGACGGATGAAATTGATATTCGCAATACATCTTTCTCTTGATTTAGATCTCTTTTCATTTCTATCCATTTGTTTGCAGCTCTCGGAATTCAGTAAGTAAATCTTTTCCTATCTAAATTGGCTGTACTTTATTTCTTTCTTCTTTCCTTCCTTCCTTCCTTCCTTCCTTCCTTCCTTCCTTCCCTCCTTCTTTCCTTCCTTCCTTCCTTCCTTCCTTCCTTCCTTCCTTCCTTCCTTCCTTCTTTCATTCCTTCCTTCCTTCCTTCCTTACTTCTTTCATTCCTTCCTTCCTTCCTTCTTTCCTTCCTTCCTTCCTTCCTTCCTTCTTTCCTTCCTTCCTTCCTTCCTTCCTTCCTTCCTTCCTTCCTTCTTTCATTCCTTCCTTCCTTCCTTCCTTCATTCATTCCTTCCTTCCTTTATTTCTATTTGTTTTTCCTTCTATGTATTTATCTTTTCTCTGTCTGTCTGTCTGTCTGTTTGTCTATCTGTTTTCTCTCTCTCTCTCTCTCTCTCTCTCTCTCTCTCTCTCTCTCTCTCTCTCTCTCTCTCTCTCTCTCTCTCTCTCTCTCTCTCTCTCTCTCTCTCTCTCTCTCTCTCTCTCTCTCCCTCCCTCCCTCCCTCCCTCCCACCCACTCTCCCCTCTTATTTCAACTCCTCCTCCTCCTCCCCTCCTCCCCTCCTCCTCCTCCTTCACACATGCCTTCCATTTCTTCCTCGACTTCTCCACTTCTCTCCGGCGGGCGGGAGAGACAGATGAGAACAGTTTTAAGAGGAGACAGAGATGCATGACCCAAGACTGGAGGTTGGGGGGTGTTGGGGGAGGAGTGGGTAGGGGCAGCAGCATTGGGGCCGAAGAATTGAAGGAGGAGAACGTTGGGGGTGCTTGTGTGTGTGTGTGTGGTGTGTGTGTGTGTGTGTGTGTGTGTGTGGTGTGTGTGTGTGTGTGTGTGTGTGTGTGTGTGTGCGCGTGCGAAAAAGAGAGCAATGAGACAAAGAGGATAATGAGCTATACAAAGATACAGAAATTGAGGAATTAGAGATATAGAAAGGGTGAGGAAATAAATAATGACTAAAGGGAAAGAGGGAAAGGTGAGGAAGGGATAATGGGACGTAGAGAGAGAGAGAGAGAGAGAGAGAGAGAGAGAGAGAGAGAGAGAGAGAGAGAGAGAGAGAGAGAGAGAGAGAGAGAGAGAGAGAGAGAGAGAGATAGAGAGAGAGAGAGAGAGAGTAGAATGCCGTCAAGAAGAACGAAGGAGGAATGAATAATAAAAAAAATACATGGAGTTGAAACGTATCAGGAGGAAGAAGAAAGAGAGAGAAAGAGAGAGAGAGAGGAGTTACGAGGAGAAGAGGAAAGTTAGGAGGGATTTGCAAGTAGACGGAGGGACTTAGAGAGTTATAGGGAGATATGGAGGAGAGTCAAGGCGAGTGTGTGTAGGGTGGAGGGGAAGAGGGTGGCCGCGGCGTTAGAAGTGTGAGAAGAGAGTGGCAGAAGTGAGTGTGAAGTGAGAAGAGGGTGGCCGCGGCGTTAGAAGTGTGAGAAGAGAGTGGGAGAAGTGAGTGTGAAGTGAGAAGAGGGTGGCCGCGGCGTTCGAAGTGTGAGAAGAGAGTGGCAGAAGTGAGTGTGAAGTGAGAAGAGGATGGCCGCGGCGTTAGAAGTGTGAGAAGAGAGTGGCAGAAGTGAGTGTGAAGTGAGAAGAGGGTGGCCGCGGCGTTAGAAGTGTGAGAAGAGAGTGGGAGAAGTGAGTGTGAAATGAGAAGAGGGTGGCCACAGCGTTAGAAGTGTGAGAAGAGAGTGGCGGAAGTGAGTGTGAAGTGAGAAGAGGGTGGCCGCAGCGTTAGAAGTGTGAGAAGAGAGTGGGAGAAGTGAGTGTGAAGTGAGAAGAGGGTGGCCGCAGCGTTAGAAGTGTGAGAAGAGAGTGGCAGAAGTGAGTGTGAAGTGAGAAGAGGGTGGCCGCGGCGTTAGAAGTGTGAGAAGAGAGTGGCAGAAGTGAGTGTGAAGTGAGAAGAGGGTGGCCGCAGCGTTAGAAGTGTGAGAAGAAAGTGGCAGAAGTGAGTGTGAAGTGAGAAGAGGGTGGCCGCGGCGTTAGAAGTGTGAGAAGAGAGTGGCAGAAGTGAGTGTGAAGTGAGAAGAGAGTGGGAGAAGTCAGTGTGAAGTGAAAAGAGAGTGGGAGAAGTAAGTGTGAAGTGAGAAGAGAGTGGGAGAAGTGAGTGTGAAGTGAGAAGAGGGTGGCCGCAGCGTTAGAAGTGTGAGAAGAGAGTGGGAGAAGTGAGTGTGAAGTGAGAAGAGGGTGACCGCAGCGTTAGAAGTGTGAGAAGAGAGTGGGAGAAGTGAGTGTGAAGTGAGAAGAAGGTGGCCGCAGCCTTAGAAGTGTGAGAAGAGAGTGGGAGAAGTGAGTGTGAAGGGAGAAGAGAGTGGGATAAGTGAGTGTGAAGTGAGAAGAGAGTGGGAGAAGTGAGTGTGAAGTGAGAAGAGAGTGGGAGAAGTGAGTGTGAAGTGAGAAGAGAGTGGGAGAAGTGAGTGTGAAGTGAAAGAGAGTGTGAAGTGAAAAGAGAGTGGGGGAAATGAGTGTGCAGTGAAAAGAGAGTGGGAAAAGTGAGTGTGAAGTGAGAAGAGAGTGGGAGAAGTGAGTGGGAAGTGAAAAGAGAGTGGGATAAGTGAGTGTGAAGTGAGAAGAGAGTGGGAGAAGTGAGTGTGAAGTGCGAAGAGAGTGGGAGAAGTGAGTGTGAAGTGCGAAGAGAGTGGGAGAAGTGAGTGTGAAGTGAAAAGAGAGTGGGAGAAGTGAGTGTGAAGTGTGATGAGAGTGGGAGAAGTGAGTGTGAAGTGCGAAGAGAGTGGGAGAAGTGAGTGTGAAGTGAGAAGAGAGTGGGAGAAGTGAGTGTGAAGTGAGAAGTGAGTGTGAAGTGAAAAGAGAGTGGGAGAAGTGAGTGTGAAGTGAAAAGAGAGTGGGAGAAGTGAGTTTGAAGTGCGAAGAGAGTGGGAGAAGTGAGTGTGAAGTGAGAAGAGAGTGGGAGAAGTGAGTGTGAAGTGAGAAGAGATTGGGAGAAGTGAGTGTGAAGTGAAAAGAGAGTGGGAGAAGTGAGTTTGAAGTGAAAAGAGAGTGGGAGAAGTGAGTGTGAAGTGAAAAGAGAGTGGGAGAAGTGAGTGTGAAGTAAGATGAGAGTGGGAGAAGTGAGTGTGAAGTGAAAAGAGAGTGGGAGAAGTGATTGTGAAGTGAGATGAGAGTGGGAGAAGTGAGTGTGAAGTGAAAAGAGAGTGGGAGAAGTGAGTTTGAAGTGCAAAGAGAGTAGGAGAAGTGAGTGTGAAGTGAGAAGAGAGTGGAAGAAGTGAGTGTGAAGTGAGAAGAGAGTGGGAGAAGTGAGTGTGAAGTGAAAAGAGAGTGGGAGAAGTGAGTGTGAAGTGAAAAGAGAGTGGGAGAAGTGAGTGTGAAGTGAGATGAGAGTGGGAGAAGTGAGTTTGAAGTGAAAAGAGAGTGGGAGAAGTGAGTGTGAAGTGAAAAGAGAGTGGGAGAAGTGAGTGTGAAGTGAAAAGAGTGGGAGAAGTGAGTGTGAAGTGAGATGAGAGCGGGAGAAGTGAGTGTGAAGTGCGAAGAGAGTGGGAGGAAGTGAGTGTGAAATGAGAAGTGAGTGTGAAGTGAAAAGAGAGTGGGAGAAGTGAGTATGAAGTGAAAAGAGAGTGGGAAAATTGAGTGTGAAGTGCG
>JACEEZ010023174.1:15000-27500 GCA_016584305.1 Chionoecetes opilio
CGCGTTACCTTTCTCCCCTTCATACAGCTTCATCTGCTTATTTTACCTTTACTTGCCATCCTCCCTCTAGCTCAGGTTTTAGTTATTTACAGAGAGATGCTTTTACTCCCACACAGAGCAGCGTACTTGAGTAGTTCCCAGTTTGTACTCCAAAAGGTGAGTCAGCCGTCTTACTGTCTGTGTGTATAGAAAATATTACATCTCGATATGTTTTTTTTGCCATCAAACACTGTGGCCCCAGACAGTTCTAGTAAGAACAGGACGTTATATGCGAAGAAAGGAAGTACTGGACACAACTCAAAGGAGGAGGTGATGGGTGTGGGACTGTGGGTGTATCAAGAGATAGATGAAAGAATATGGAACAATTATATGGATGACATGGAAGAGTTAATATAGAGGAAAAACTATGGAAAGAGGCGGAGAATAGAGAAGATATAATATATACGTAGGTTAAAAAGACAAGAATGGAACAGGATAGAGGTTGGAGGCGGAGAAACACAAGGCGGGCACATGTGTTGGTATTGTAGTTGTTTGTGGTACACTTGACTCTGCAAATAGACAACACGAGATGAATTTCTGATGTGTGGTTGCACGTAATATAATTTGCAATACGCTCAATGAATAAGTTTGTGTGTCCGTTAAGGGTAACTTCATTGTGTGTTCAGTTCCAGGAAACATGAGAATTTACTACGTCAAATATTTCATCCCATTTTAACATGAAGATTGTGATGATTGACAATTAAATCAGTACTTCTGGATGCTCAAGATACTGTAGAATCATAAGTAAAAAGCACTGGAGCATATTAATTTAGTAGTTAATTCATGCAATCCCCCATTTATCAGATTATCGAAGTTTATGTCACAAATTTTCAAGGTTACATTTTCTTATTAGTGTGATGACCCGTTTTCCTTGATGTTGACAAGACATGGTTATTGTTTATAGAGATAGAAGTGCGGATAGATAGATAGATAGATAGGTGTGGTATATAGGAGAAACGGAGATATGAATAGAAAATAGGAAATATTAATATGCTAGGCTAGGGTCGAGTAACCAACCACCTATTAAATTACTGAAGCGAAAATAACATTGACAACCTATTTTAACAAGCATTTACGTAGACCAGGCAATTATTTCTCTTCTTTTGCAGGTTAGTGCGTATGTTGCGGGAATGGCAGGTTATTAATGGCTGCATTAACACGTACGCTGATAGTTAGTTGCTTTACGCTAAGGAAAAAATGAGGTGAATTAATATTTATTTATTCCTTGAGTGTGGTAGAGTTGGCCACCCTGCAGCGAGGTACCCACAATGCACCGCGCGCCGCCTGCCACCCTCGGTCCTGTCACCCAGTGTTTGTGTGGAGTGTAGTGGGTACGCGTTCCTGTGCTGGGATTTACTGACCCTTACATCACCCCTACGTGATTATTTACGGGCTAGATTACTGCCCTGGCGTGTTGTTAAGGGGATGACCACTGTAATGGGTAAGTGTGTGCTGTATTTGGGGTGAATTAGCAGAGTGGTGGACTGGTGATGGTGGTGAGGGTATGTGGTAACAGGTGTTGCGTCATCTTAACTACAGGGCTTGAGCGGCTACGTCTGTTTTACGCCCCCAGTGGTTATTATGTTGTTAGGGGAAGGTTGTTGGTTGATGTAGAGTATAATAAGTGTTCACCATAATAGGCAAAAGTCAAAATACACTTACCCTAACGCATTATTATTTTTTTGCTCTACGCGATGTATCATTTATTTCTTGAGCAAACATATTTTTTTCAGAGTTACGATATTTTTTCAATGTATATAAGATTCTCAGGTTCTTACTTATATTTGTTGAGGTTTAGATGAGGTTAGATTAGGTTATAAGATTATTATTATATATTCTAACATTTAGGATAGCTTAGCGCCCACTGTCATCTTAATACAGCTATTAATATAAAGGTCACACTGCTGTAATAGGCTGCCTTTTAATGTCGTGCAAAATGTTGTCTTACAGAAATAAATACCAAAATATAACATTGTATAGTACGTGTACTATGCTGAACCAAAGACTACGTATACAGTAGTCTTTGTCTGAACTTTCAAACTGTGGTAAAAAAAGTGGAAGAGCGAACCACCACACGCCTCGTTGTTCACCGAAAAAAAATCAATTGAAAACTGATCATTATCCTAGTTGTGATAATGTCCTTAGATACTAAAGGACTCTGCTGTGTATATTAGTATATTTCTTTTATATATGCAGGACTATAATATATTTAGTTAAAGAAGTGATGAATGCCCGTTTACGCTAGAAACATAATTAGATAGTTATGAATATTTACTTTAACTTTTTGGTACATAACTCATGAGGTTTGCTGTGTGTTACATGCTGTCTTGTTGCAGTGTTTCACGTTTTGCATCAACCATTTTTTTTGGAAAGTCATACAAAAGACTACGTTTTGCCGAACCGTAATTCTTTTAACAGTTGCGAATATTTTAATAGAAAGCTAGACAGCCCTAGCAGAGGGTGCATCGTGGGTGTCAGTACGTAGCTACCACCGTCTCTCCCCCCTCCCTCGAGCACACCTCCAGGCAACATGTATTATTTCATGGTTGTACTTCCACTCCAGTCCGAAAGCTGGTTAGGCTCCCGACGCCTCACTGAATAAGCAATACCGTTTGGCATTCCATCGGCGATCCATCCTCTTCTTTCATGATCTATGATGTATAGGTATGTATGAAGCTCCCTGCGTCGCGTGTGTCGGGTTTTGTAGATCTTTTGTGTGTGTATTGAGGTGCCGATGTCAACTCTCACCGCCCATCACTACTGTAGAGAGGAGCGAGGTAGATCCCAAGTGAAATTGCCAAGGGAAGAGTTGACAAGATTGTTTAATAAGGAGACGACGTTGAAGAGGACCTATGAAGCGATACTAAGCGTCAAAGGTCATAAGAAGAAGAAAAAGGGTAACACTGAACACTTGTCCCTCAATATTACGTGATGAATACTGTTTACTATGCCCAGCCTCGCACAGCTTAAATGATGATTGTGTTTGCTAGAATCACCGTACATTATCTTTATTTTCATTGTGGCATGATAATTGTATTCCAGCATCTCCAGTCTTGGTTTGCGAGCACGAAAGTCTGAACTTGCGTGCGGTTAGGTAGGGAGACGTGTAGCAAAAATTAGCACCGTAGCTCTACTACAAGAGTGGGAATCAACTGTAGCAGAAGAAAACAGGCGGACTTAATTTTTATTTTAAGCGAAACAAACTTGGGAGAAAAAAAGTCTTGTGATGTGGTCTCTTGTTGAAAAGTCACGCCGTATTAAAGAGTAATGGTTAAGCCTGAAATATATTCCTGATAGACAAGAGCAATGGGCGGCATCTAGCACCACAAAGACACAATGCAACACAATGCCGACACACAGGAGGCCCGTGATACATGTCCACTATTTCTTTAACAAATATCTCTTTTACATGTGTCCTTGCGTGGGAACTTTATTTGCTGGTGTGAATCCTAGGCTTTTTTTTTCTTTTTCATTTATCAAATCGCTATGATAAACGTGGCTTAAGGTGTTATGTGAGTAAGATCATAAATATGTCGTTAAAACCATCGGTGGCATTGACAAAAGAAAAGAAAAAGAATACGATGAATTTATGATCAACTTTTTGGCAGTAAAGATGTCAGGGGCACAGTTAAGGGTAAAGGGTAACAAGCACAAGGGTAGTAAGGTCAAGGTCAAGGGTAATGTCAAGGTCACAAGCACAATGCAGCGGAAGACCCAAAACAAGCTAACCAAGGATGAAAATGACCGTCGCCGCTTGATAATAAATAACCTCGAAGCTCCGCCTGTACACGGCTGAATGGATAAGAGGATGGTGTAGGTTTTCCCGCTTGAAATACTCCCTAAACACACATCAACACGTACTACTCTAATACTGTCTGTCGGAAGTTACAGGTTATCGGTGTGTGAAGTTTGCGTCCTCGCGACATGATAATGATTTAAATGAGCTGGATAGGGAGACAAAACTGCGTCCGTTCGCTATAGGATTGAGATTGCAAAGAAACAAGAGATTGAGAAGAAAGAAAAATATAATCGGAGCCACAGTTTGTTTTTAGGTGATACAAAAAAAAAGTATGGAGGCGATTAAATGAGTTTTTTTCTTTTTTTTCTCTCTCTGAAAAAAGAAAAATATCGACGAGAAGACGTATATTATTACTGTTGACAGTAAAGACGCAGAGTATAAGTTAATTCATCTATAATAATATAAGCGAAAGTGTGTCTGTCTGTCTGTCTGTCTGTCTGTCTGTCTGTCTGTCTGTCTGTCTGTCTGTCTGTCTGTCTGTGTGTGTGTGTGTGTGGTATAGGTTCCGCCCCCCGTGGCGCAATCACCTCATATGGCACATTTTTGGAACCGGGTTGACCAGGGGAAGGTCATAAGCCCACTTATGAGATGATTTGATCAAATTTTTTTTTTTTTTTTTTTTAGCAGCCTATTAGCGATAATTGTGAGAAAAAAAAAGTGGGTTGCGAGAATTGAGGAAACCTTGATGTAGGGTGATGGGTAATGGGTGAGTGAATGGGTGGGGTGATGGGTAATGGGTGTGGGGTGATGGGTGAGTGAATGGGTGGGGGGTGATGGGTTGGGGGTGATGGGTGATGGGTGAGGGAATAGGTGGGGGGTGAGGGGTAATGGTAAATATAAGCGAAAGTGTGTCTGTCTGTCTGTCTGTCTGTGTGTGTGTGTGTGTGTGTGTGTGTGTGTGTGTGTGTGTGTGTCTGGTATAGGTTCCGCCCCCCGTGGCGCAATCACCTCATATGGCACATTTTTGGAACCGGGTTGACCAGGGGAAGGTTTTAAGCCCAATTATGAGATGATCCGATCACTTTTTTTTTTTTTTAGCAGCCTATTAGCGATAATTGTGAAAAAAAGTGGGTTGCGAGAATTGAGGAAACCTTGATGTAGGGTGATGGGTAATGGGTGAGTGAATGGGTGGGGTGATGGGTAATGGGTGTGGGGTGATGGGTGAGTGAATGGGTTGGGGGTGATGGGTGATGGGTGAGGGAATAGGTGGGGGGTGATGGGTAATGGTAAATATAAGCGAAAGTGTGTCTGTCTGTCTGTCTGTCTGTGTGTGTGTGTGTGTGTGTGTGTGTGTGTGGTGTGTGTGTGTGTGGTGTGTCTGGTATAGGTTCCGCCCCCGTGGCGCAATCACCTCATATGGCACATTTTTGGAATGACCAGGGGAAGGTTTTAAGCCCAATTATGAGATGATCCGATCACTTTTTTTTTTTTTTTTAGCAGCCTATTAGCGATAATTGTGAAAAAAAGTGGGTTGCGAGAATTGAGGAAACCTTGATGTAGGGTGATGGGTAATGGGTGAGTGAATGGGTGGGGTGATGGGTAATGGGTGTGGGGTGATGGGTGAGTGAATGGGTGGGGGGTGATGGGTAATGGGGGAGTGAATGGGTGGGGGTAATACATACATTTCTACATCCATGATTTCAGGAAAGTTAGAAGGGGCTATCTGGAGAGTCCGTGTTTGGTGGGCCGAAGGCCCACCAAACACAGGTGGTGGGCCGAAGGCCCACCACCAATAGCCCTCCGCAGGAGCTAGCCAAAAAGTCCGCCCGGAGGGCGGCTTTGCGGCTAGTTGAATATAAATACGGACCCTGACACTGCCAGCAACTCGTTTGGCCGCTCAATTGTTGTTTGTCAATCCCTACTTTCCCTCAAGGAAAATCAATTCTTTTATCAAAAAACATTTTCCTACAAAAATTTCACAAGGATAATATTGGTAATGGTGATAGTATATAGTAGCTGTTCTTGTTATAATATAAATATAAGTTGAAGTTGTAACAGTAGTATATATCAGTAGTAGTGGGAGTTGTGTAAGTAATAGTAATAGGAGTGATACTGATAACGATTATAATAGTGTTGATAACATTATCATTATCATGATCGTTAGTATTGACACAAATATTGTTATTATTATTATTGTCATTATTATCATTATCATAATTATCGTTGTCGTTATTATTATTATCGTTATCATTATCAATATAATTTTCATCAATATTTTTATCATTATAATAATAATGATAGGAATCTCTACCGTAGATAACACTATAGTCGCCAGTAACTCGCCACTGCACTAATGTCGCCAGGCACAATATATTACGAATTTTAGCATCACTACAGACATTTATGTGCCACTGAAGACATGTAGTGTGATGTATTATAATATAAACTACAGTGCATGTCTCTTCAGTGGCACATACAAGTCTGTAGTGATGCTAAAATTCGTAATATATGGCACCAGGCGACATTAGTGCAGTGGCAAGTGACTGGCGACTATAGTGTTATCTACGGTAGTGTGACCAATCTAGTAACACAAAGGTGAACAAAAAGTAATGAAATAACCATACGTGTGTAATAACTTTGTGCTACATTACAACGTTTATTTTTTGAAGGAATTGACTCTTCTTCACAAGTAATTGCTTTGTTTCGGAGTTTCTGATCAAATATTTCAGAAAAGTTTGTGGTGTTCATTAGCATCAATAATTATGTTAATTATCTTTTAATGCCATTGCAATATGTGGCTTTAAGAACAGGAAGCGACGAGTGAACGCTGCTGCTGCCTGCCTGTTGCAACACTCAAGCTTGTATCCTCACTCAGCTTTCCTCCATCAGTTTATTACATTGGGAAAAAAAGAAATTATATTCATGGATGGTTTCAATGTGATTTGTTTTGATCGAATAAATAACATACACTGCAGATTAACCTTGTTTTGAGATGTATTCCGTGTCGGAGGCAGGTGTACGAACAAGGGGCGGGAGGCAGGTGTACGAGCAAGGGGCGGGAGGCAGGTGTACGAGCAAGGGATAGGAGGCAGGTGTACGAACAAGGCGGGAGGCAGGTGTACGAGCAAGGGGCGGGAGGCAGGTGTACGAGCAAGGGATAGGAGGCAGGTGTACGAACAAGGCGGGAGGCAGGTGTACGAGCAAGGGGCGGGAGGCAGGTGTACGAGCAAGGGATAGGAGGCAGGTGTACGAACAAGGCGGGAGGCAGGTGTACGAACAAGGCGGGAGGCAGGTGTACGAACAAGGCGGGAGGCAGGTGTACGAACAAGGGGGCGGAGGCAGGTGTACGAGCAAGGGATAGGAGGCAGGTGTACGAACAAGGGCGGGAGGCAGGTGTACGAGCAAGGGCGGGAGGCAGGTGTACGAGCAAGGGGCGGGAGGCAGGTGTACGAACAAGGGGCGGGAGACAGGTGTACGAGCAAGGGGCAGGAGGCAGGTGTACGAGCAAGGGGCGGGAGACAGGTGTACGAGCAAGGGGCGGGAGGCAGGTGTACGAGCAAGGGGCGGGAGACAGGTGTACGAGCAAGGGGCGGGAGACAGGTGTACGAGCAAGGGGCGGGAGACAGGTGTACGAGCAAGGGGCGGGAGACAGGTGTACGAGCAAGGGCGGGAGACAGGTGTACGAGCAAGGGGCGGGAGACAGGTGTACGAGCAAGGGGCGGGAGACAGGTGTACGAGCAAGGGGCGGGAGGCAGGTGTACGAGCAAGGGGCGGGAGGCAGGTGTACGAGCAAGGGATAGGAGGCAGGTGTACGAACAAGGCGGGAGGCAGGTGTACGAACAAGGCGGGAGGCAGGTGTACGAACAAGGCGGGAGGCAGGTGTACGAACAAGGGGCGGGAGGCAGGTGTACGAGCAAGGGATAGGAGGCAGGTGTACGAACAAGGCGGGAGGCAGGTGTACGAGCAAGGGGCGGGAGGCAGGTGTACGAGCAAGGGATAGGAGGCAGGTGTACGAACAAGGCGGGAGGCAGGTGTACGAACAAGGCGGGAGGCAGGTGTACGAACAAGGCGGGAGGCAGGTGTACGAACAAGGGGCGGGAGGCAGGTGTACGAGCAAGGGATAGGAGGCAGGTGTACGAACAAGGGCGGGAGGCAGGTGTACGAGCAAGGGGCGGGAGGCAGGTGTACGAGCAAGGGGCGGGAGGCAGGTGTACGAACAAGGGGCGGGAGACAGGTGTACGAGCAAGGGGCAGGAGGCAGGTGTACGAGCAAGGGGCGGGAGACAGGTGTACGAGCAAGGGGCGGGAGGCAGGTGTACGAGCAAGGGGCGGGAGACAGGTGTACGAGCAAGGGGCGGGAGACAGGTGTACGAGCAAGGGGCGGGAGACAGGTGTACGAGCAAGGGGCGGGAGACAGGTGTACGAGCAAGGGGCGGGAGACAGGTGTACGAGCAAGGGGCGGGAGGCAGGCGGCTTGTGTCTGTGATTGTGTGGCAGGGAAGAGGCAGTGCGTGGATGCCAAGATCAGTTTTCTTCACAGTTATTTGACATTATATCCAGATAACATCATTTTACCACCACCAGTCGCTAGAATGTGATAATGCCTGTCAGGAAACCACGATATTAATGACAATGATAGTCCTTTTAATGATAGCTACTAATTAGATGATGCTATGAATGATTGTAGTAATGATAATATATTGATGATAGTAAAATGAATAATTATGATAGTAATAGTAATAATAGCAATAGTAATAAAGATAAGAATACTGCTACCAATAACAATAATAACAGTAATAGCGGTAATAGTGATAAGATAGTGATTATAGTGATGATATCAGTAATTATAATAATGATAATAATAATAATAGCTGTGATAATTAGAATAATAATAATGGTAATAATGATAATGATAGGAGTATTGATAATATTAATAATAATGATGATACAGATAATAGCAATGCAAATTCCTCCCCCTCCTCTTCCTCCCCTTCTCCTCCTTTTCCTGTTCCATTGTTATTATTGCTATCATTTGTTGTTTCTTGTCTATGTTGTTCTTCATTCTTCTTCTGGCCTCATTATCGCCAACGCTACCTCTGCTGCCTCACTCAATATCTGCAATACACTCACTATCATGTTGCAGTATGTCTCGTGTAGTTTATTTATTTCTACTCCTTTTATCTTATCTCTCTTTGCCCTCGTTTCGCTCCCCATCGCTCTAACTAATGATGCTTCGGCTCTCTCTCTCTCTCTCTCTCTCTCTTCTCTCTCTCTCTCTCTCCTCTCTCTCATCTCTCTCTCTCTCTCTCTCTCTCGTCTCTCTCTCTCTCCTCTCTCTCTCTCTCTCTCTCTCTCTCTCTCTCTCTCTCTCTCTCTCTCTCTCTCTCTCTCTCTCTCTCTCTCTCTCTCTCTCTCTCTCTCTCTCTCTCTCTCTCTCTCTCTCTCTCTCTCTCTCTCTCTCTCTCTCTCTCTCTCCCTGTTCTCGATAACGAATCATTCCCTATTTCCTTTATGCTTTCCTCAAATTTTCATTCTCATAGTCTGACTCTTTCTAATCCTCCTCCTCCTCCTCCTCCTCCTCCTCCTCCTCCTCCTCCTCCTCCTCCTCCTCCTCCTCCTCCTCCTCCTCCTCCTCCTCCTCCTCCTCCTCCTTCTCCTCCTCCCCCTCCGATTTAAAATTAATAGAACACCGTTTCAACACTGATTCTTGAAAAAAATTCAATGTCAGAAACTTTTGTCGATGGAACAAGTCACCAGTTCATGTTGTCAAGGCTAATACAATAAAACAATTCAGAAGAGTACACGGTTATATCACAGAAAATGGGCTCTGACATCGCATCATGTGTCATTTTACTAACCTCTCCTGAATAAAGTTAGTGATGAAGTGATATAAATAAAGATAAAGTGATATAGTGATGAATTTAGTGATAGTCTAGCATTACCACCTTCCTTTACTTTAATTTTGTTCTTATATAATATTCACGCACCTATTTTCCATAAGGTACGTACATGGTGATCTTTAACCCCTTGAGACCCAGAACGTAATTTTCAATGTAATATAACCAACATTAGACAATTTTAATGAACATAAGCAATATTTTAGAGATATGACCTGTTTAGTATCCTTGTCCACCAGCTAATTTGGTATATTAAGCTGCTTTTCGTAATTTTATAGCTAACAACAGACGATTATATTATAGCAAAGGAAAGATCTGGGCGTGAACAGTTTAATAAATGTTTCCTGACGGTGTGTTGCCATAGGGAGGGAGGGGTGGGTGTGGAGGCGCCTTGTTCTATATTATCTTGCTTTCCTACATTTAGATTACGAGTAGAAGTACGTAGCTCAGTATTATACCCTCTTTGAAGTCCGACACAGTTCCTAGTATCTGTTCCTCCTATGTAATCCTGTTTAATCCTGTGTGAACTATTTAATCCTCTTTCCCGGCTCTCCCTTCAATGACCCAAAGCATCATAGACAAACTGTTTTTCCTTCCCTCACTGTACTGCTATTCCCTCGTTCTATTACCTTAAAGTCTTAAACCATCACTCACAGTTTGATCTTTCCCCTCCTCCTGTTCTGTACCTTTCCTATGCTATGCTATTCCTTGCTAACACTTGCGCTTGTTTACACCTTCAATACCTACGCCCTTACCTATTTCATTCCATTCATTGCCAACACTTGTCCCTTTTTACACCTATACTACCTACGCCCTTACTTATTTTATTCCATTCATTGCCAACACTTGTCCCTTTTTACACCTATGCTACCTACGCCCTTACCTATTTCATTCCATTCATTGCCAACACTTGTCCCTTTTTACACCTATGCTACCTACGCCCTTACTTATTTTATTCCATTCCTTGCCAACACTTGTCCCTTTTTACACCTTTGCTACCTACGCCCCCTTTTGTATCTCACCCATGGGAATACATAGGATACGTTACAGTTACACCTATGGTCTAAAACGCGGTTTCTGCTGATATCATACTACTACTTCAAACTTCCTTGTTGAGAACAGTTGAACAAGGATATTTATGTCCCTAAGACGATGGAGGAGGACGAGGAGCAGGATTTACATAGGAATACATAGGATAACAGATACCAGGAGACCTATTGGTCCATAGCGAGGGTTATCTGCTGAACTACATACTACTAACTATCAACTACTTGTAAGAAAACAGTTGGAAAATGATACCATGTCCCTAAAGAGGATAGGAACATGGAAATTTCATAGTGCAGAATGATAGGATATGAAAATCTAACTACAACTACCATACCACTACAACTAATCGATACGGGGAGTAGATACGAATTCGCACTATCATACCATTACGTACAGTGCGCGTCAAGTCTGTTTTGAATGTAGTTATTGTGTTGGCTCCGACAACGTTGCTGGTAACTGTTCATCGATCAACGACTCTAACATGAAAATTTAAGGAGATCGTATGCAACGTTGACGTTAGTTTTAAACCATATTTCTTGAAGAAGGAGGAGAGAGGAAGGAGAGAGAGAGGAGAAGAGAGGAAGAAGGAGAGAGAGAAGAGAAGAGAAGAAGAAGAAGAAGAAGAAGAAGAAGAAGAAGAAGAAGAAGAAGAAGAAGAAGAAGAAGAAGAAGAAGAAGAAGAAGAAGAAGAAGAAGAAGAAAGAAGAAGAAGAAGAAGAAGAAGAAGAAGAAGCTCCAGACCCCATTTTGAGCCTGTCCCAATTTTAACAAGCTCTACAGGATTAACTATTGAAAAGAAATGTTACCAGTCTTGTTAGTAAAGCAATAAAGTCTCTGTTGCTTGATTGATGAATATTGAATGAAGATTTTGATAAAGGAGGAGGAGGAGGAGGAGGAGGAAGAAGAAGAGGAGGAGTAGAGGAGGAGGAGGAGGAGGAGGAGGAAAGAAAGTATTGTAGCACAAGGTTGGGGGTTGACTATTGGTACGTATCCTCCAAGGCATATTTAGATGGAGATATAAATGCAGCAAATTCATGAATATTTAAATTAGTCCTCGTATACCAAGGCAGATACCATCGTCAAGGTGGTTTTTTTAGGGGGGAAGGGGGAGGGAAAGGTGAAGGTGGTGAGGCGAAAGGTGGTGGTGTGGAGGGGGGGGAGAGGGTAGAGAAGAAGAATGGAGGGGGTAAGGTGTTGGTGTGGTGGAGTGGAGTGGAGGGGTGGGTGGAAGAGAGGGTGTCTGGACGATTCGAGCGGGGGACGATTCGAGCGAAGGACGATTCGAGCGAATACTTTTTCGAGCGGAGGACGATTCGAGCGCATACATTTTCGCTAAAATTTCGGTAGTGGGCTTTCAAAGATTTCGAGGCCAAAACTTAGTTTTCCTGAATAGTTTTGATGTGTATGGAATTAATCTGGTACTTGTTTTTGTCGGAAATATATTTTTGTTTACAGGTGCGGGCCCTGTGGGGGGATCCCCGCCCCGCAAACTTAACTTAAAAAGTTAAAACTCCACTTAATTCTCACTACCGTAGTATTGATAATTTTCTTTTTTTTCTTGATATCATATGTTACTAAATCGAACCCCACCTCTAACCTAACCTAACCTAGTCTCATTTAACCTAACTTAACCGTTTCTGCCTGAAATATCGGTAGATTTATACGTTATAATAGGCGTTATAATGCACTCACTTTTTCCTTTCATCAACGTTCACACAAACACACACAAAGACGTAACAGATAGGCGTACGTCCTGTTTCTATAAATACTATAGGCAGT
>JACEEZ010023174.1:35000-37500 GCA_016584305.1 Chionoecetes opilio
ACTACCACACCCTGTAATTGACCCTTACAAAACATCCGCTGAACTACCACACCCTGTAATTGACCCTTACAAAAAGCCCGCTGAACTACCACACCCTGTAATTGACCCTAACAAAACATCCGCTGAACTACCACACTCTATAATTGACCCTTACAAAAAGCTCGCTGAACTACCACACCCTGTAATTAACCCTTACAAAAAGCCCGCTAAACTACCACACCCTATAATTGACCCTTACAAAAAGCCCGCTGAACTACCACACCCTGTAATTGACCCTTACAAAAAGCCCGCTGAACTACCACACCCTATAATTGACCCTTACAAAAAGCCCGCTGAACTACCACACCCTGTAATTGACCCTTACAAAAAGCCCGCTGAACTACCACACCCTGTAATTGACCCTTACAAAAAGCCCACTAAACTACCACACCCTGTAATTGACCCTTACAAAAAGCCCGCTGAACTACCACACCCTATAATTGACCCTTACAAAAAGCCCGCTGAACTACCACACCCTGTAATTGACCCTTACAAAAAGCCCGCTGAACTACCACACCCTATAATTGACCCTTACAAAAAGCCCGCTGAACTACCACACCCTGTAATTGACCCTTACAAAAAGCCCGCTGAACTACCACACCCTATAATTGACCCTTACAAAAAGCCCGCTGAACTACCACACCCTGTAATTGACCCTTACAAAAAGCCCGCTGAACTACCACACCCTGTAATTGACCCTTACAAAAAGCCCGCTAAACTACCACACCCTGTAATTGACCCTTACAAAAAACCCGCTGAACTACCACACCCTGTAATTGACCCTTACAAAAAGCCCGCTGAACTACCACACCCTGTAATTGACCCTTACAAAAAGCCCGCTGAACTACCACACCCTATAATTGACCCTTACCAAAAGCCCGCTGAACTACCACACCCTATAATTGACCCTTACAAAAAGCCCGCTAAACTACCACATCCTGTAATTGATCCTTACAAAAAACCCGCTGAACTACCACACCCTGTAATTGAACCTTACAAAAAGCCCGCTGAACTACCACACCCTGTAATTGACCCTTACAAAAAGCCCGCTGAACTACCACACCCTGTAATTGACCCTTACAAAAAGCCCGCTGAACTACCACACCCTGTAATTGACCCTTACAAAAAGCCCGCTAAACTACCACACCCTGTAATTGACCCTTACAAAAAGCCCGCTGAACTACCACACCCTGTAATTGACCCTTACAAAAGCCCGCTGAACTACCACACCCTGTAATTGACCCTTACAAAAAACCCGCTGAACTACCGCACCCTGTAATTGACCCTTACAAAAAGCCCGCTGAACTACCATACCCTGTAATTGACCCTTACAAAAAGCCCGCTGAACTACCACACCCTGTAATTGACCCTTACAAAAAGCTCGCTGAACTACCACACCCTGTAATTGACCCTTACAAAAAGTCCGCTAAACTACCACACCCTGTAATTGACCCTTACAAAAAGCCCGCTGAACTACCACACCCTGTAATTGACCCTTACAAAAAGCCCGCTGAACTACCACACCCTGTAATTGACCCTTACAAAAAGCCCGCTAAACTACCACATCCTGTAATTGACCCTTTAGTATGACGTGTTATTCTGCCGAGATGACGAGGAATGTCACTGGTGGTTCCCTAAATACAGTGCCGTGCCGTGCCGTGCCGTGCCGTGCCGTGCCGTGCCGTGTCGTGCCGTGCCGTGCCCTGCCCCGCATGCATTGGTAACGATACTGACGTCAGAGGGATCCAAAGGTTGCGTTAGATTTATCTCTAAAGAAGGAGAAGAAAAATGCTGGGTGCAGGTAAGCAGAATAAGATAAATAGATGCAATGAAAGGGCACTGCTGCTACCACTATACTTTTTTCTCACTTTTTATTGACAGTTGAAGTTAGAAAAAAGATAAATTGTCTACCTGTTAAGAAAGAAAAAAGATCCCCAGAAAATATTTATTATAAGACTACAAGACTTTCAGTTCGTTTTCTGACATACTTAAAGTTGAATTTGTGGAGAAAGATAAATATAGTAGGAAGGATGAACTTCAATTTTGTCCAAGTAAGACTTTCATCACGATAACACAGCTTTATTTAGTAAGAAGCTCTGTGACAGACAAATTACAAACAACATGTCAGTTTGTTAGGTGAGGTTATCAATAAGTAAACACAAGACCAAAACACGATAACCAGGAGATAAGAGGGAATCGCAAAATGTCCTTCAGGACTGATAAATGTAGTTTGGTATCGCAACTGAAAATACCAGCTTGAGTGTGTCCCGATGAAAGACGTGTGTCCCTTGGTTATCGTTAATTAAGGGGTTGTGTATTGTACCTTGCAACGTTTTATTTATGCCGAGGTAATTAGATGCTAGGAGTGCCAATAATTAAGGTGCCGGATATTACAACTCCAGGATTTTCGCATAGTACATAGAGTAGTCTTAACCCCTTTACGCCCAGATCTTTCCTTTGC
>JACEEZ010023174.1:42500-60309 GCA_016584305.1 Chionoecetes opilio
CACACAACCACATCACTCCACACAACCACATCACTCCACACAACCTCCTTTCTCTACTTCACACAAAGACGTGACGCGAGCGATCATTGTTTCCCAGTCGCTAACTTGACTTTCGCGGGTCACAGCGCAAGTTACAGGTCGCGAGGGACAAATGACATCGGGAATTCTGAGCGGCGTTTGCGAGCTTGGATCCTGCCTGAGTTATGGGCTCACGGTGCTGCCTTCAGAATGTTGAGTGCAGGAGGAACTTAGACGTTGCTTTAACCTCCTTCGTTGAGAGGGTGGTAGTAGTAGTAGTAGTAGTAGTAGTAGTAGTATAGTAGTAGTAGTAGTAGTAGTAGTAGTAGTACGTTAGTAGTAGTAGTAGTAGTAGTAGTAGTAGTAGTGGTAGTTTATAATTTTTTAAAGAATTTATAGAGTTTATTGCCAAATAACAATTATATATATGAATAAATATATACACATTTTATAGGCATTAGTCTGCTGAGCATGAGCTCCTTAGCAGACATACAATCAGTTAACATAAGTATACGATGACAGCAATAATTTGCAAATGAAGATTAACATACAAAAATATAAACTCATAGTGACAACATATTTTTTTTAGAAATACCTAAATTTCAGAAGCACAAATTTACTGTATTTTTATTTTTATTCTATAACACCTTGACTTTGCAAATTATATAAATATTGTTTAAGTAGTAGTAGTAGTAGTAGTAGTAGTAGTAGTAGTAGAGTAGTAGTAGTAGTAGTGGTGGTAGTAGTAGTGGTACTCGCAAGTAGTAGTAGTATAATTAATAGTAGTACTATAATTAGTAGTAGTACTATAATTAGTAGTAGTAGTAGTAGTAGTAGTAGTAGTAGTAGTAGTATTAGTAGTAGTAAACTAATATGTTGTCACTATGAGTTTATATTTTTGTATGTTAATCTTCATTTGTAAATTATTGCTGTCATCGTATACTTATGTTAACTGATTGTATGTCTGCTAAGGAGCTCATGCTCAGCAGACTAATGCCTATAAAATTTGTATATATTTATTCATATATATAATGGTTATTTGGCATAAACTCTATAAATTCTTTAAAAAATGATAAACTACTACTACTACTACTACTACTACTACTACTACTACTACTACTAACGTACTACTACTACTACTACTACTACTACTACTACTACCACTACTACTACTACTACTACTACTACTACTACTACTACTTCCTTTAACTGCTAGCTGGACTACTACCACCACTACCAATTTAACTGCTGCTACTACTACTACCACCCCTACAACTTTAACTGCTACCTGGACTACTACTACTACTACTACTACTACTACTAGTAGTTGTGGTAGTAGTAGGTAAGGTAACAGCAGCATGAACAGGAGTAATTAGGAATGTGTGACAGGAGGTACGGCGGTCGCAGACATGACGTAAATCACTAACAATCACCTTGCATTAATTACCACCACACTAACTTGTGCCACTGCCATCAAAACTTACGACCTATCTCTCCCCACCTTGCCTTTCTCTCTCTCTCTCTCCTCTTCTCTCTCCTCTCTCTCTCTCTCTCTCTCTCTCTCCTCTCTCTCTCTCTCTCTCTCCTCTCCTCTCTCTCTCTCTCTCTCTCTCTCTCTCTCTCTCTCTCTCTCTGCTCTCTCTCTCTCTCTCTCTCTCTCTCTCTCTCTCTCTCTCTCTCTCTCCTCTCTCTCTCTCTCTCTCCTCTCTTCTCCTCTCTCTCTCTCTCTCTCTCTCTCTCTTCTCTCTTCTCTCTCTCTCTCTCTCTCTCTCTCTCTCTCTCTCTCTCTCTGCCTCTCCTCTCTCCTCTCTCTCTCTCTCTCTCTCTCTCTCTCTCTCTCTCTCTCTCTCTCTCTCTCTCTCTCTCTCTCTCTCTCTCTCTCTCTCTCTCTCTCTCTCTCTCTCTCTCTCTCTCTCTCTCTCTCTCTCTCTCTCTCTCTCGTTTTTACATCCGCACGTTACAGTCTCGAACTTTGTCAATTTCTATTCAAATCTCACACTGGAGGCTGAGGCATGCGTTTAGAGAGAGAGAGAGAGAGAGAGAGAGAGAGAGAGAGAGAGAGAGAGAGAGAGAGAGAGAGAGAGAAGAGAGTCAGGAGGGGGTTAGAGTAATGAGTGAAAAATCTAGCTGATACGCCGGGAAATGCAAGAGATAATGTAAATAACGATGGGAAATGCAATGATCTGAATAAAATGTGTTGCATTAACTGATAACCCAATTACATAGGGAAAAAATGGCTTCACTTGTGTCGATAATGATAGTTATAATGATGATGGTTGTTTTTATTGTTATAGTAATGATAATGATATATAGTTTTACGTTCAAATATCATAATTTTCATTGTTATTATTATTATTATTATTATTATTATTAATTTTACTATTATGGTTATCATCAATATTTCTATGGTACTAATTAGCTACTAAATGATAATAGTAATAATATGTCGGGAAATGTACTGTCAGTTGCAAGCCTTGGATGTTTTACGCCACAAATTGCAAATTGGTGTTTATATAGCCATAGTTTGAGCATAACATCCACCAACCATTAACAGATATCACCCTTCCACTCCTCACTTCACCTTCCACCTTATCACTCCACCTTCTCACTCCACCTTCCACTTCACCCTTCTCACTCCACCTTCCACTTCCACCTTCTCACTCCACCTTCCACTTCACCCTTCTCACTCCACCTTCCACTTCCACCTTCTCACTCCACCTTCCACTTCACCCTTCCACTCTTCGCTCATCCGCAAGTCTTCCACCCTGCCTCTATCAACCCTCTTATAATGATACCTCTCACATCAACCCTCTCATCTGTCCATCTTACTCCTCTCCCTCTCTATCCCTCTCCATACCTCTCCATCTCGTCACATCCTCATCTTACTTCTCTACCTGGACTGTATATACCTGACCCACGCCCTTATATCCAGCCACTCTGTTAGGGGCCTTCCTCCATCCAGGCGTGTCTTTCTTTATATACATTATCCTCTGAACCATTGTCTGTTTTTTCATTATTAAGTTTCAATGATGTATTCTTCTCTTCTAGCCATTCCTTTTGCTTCTTTTATGTCTTCCACTGCATCATCCTCCTCAGTCCGCATTGCCTAGCTGCCAGTAAAAAAGCAAATATGATGTTGGGCTTTATTAAACGCAACTTTGAACATAAAACTCCGAAAGTAATGACACAATTATACACGTCCTTGGTTAGGCCGCACTTGGAATATACCGTTCAATTCTGGTCGCCCTGTTTCGTAAAAGATCAAGCCAAATTGGAATCAGTGCAAAGAAGAGCAACCAAACAAATTCCATCTCTGCGAAATTCATCTTATGAAGAGAGACTGCGGAAACTTAATATGTTTTCCTTAAAGGATCGAAGAATCCGTGGGGACTTGATAGAAACCTTTAAGATCCTAAAAGGTTTTGATGTCATTAATCAAGAGAACCTATTCGAGCTTTCAACTCAAGTGACAACAAGAAATAGTGGTTTAAAACTAAACGGTCAAAGTTGTATCACCGATCTCCGTAAAAATTATTTCAATGTTAGAGTCGTTGATCGATGGAACAAGTTACCAGCAAATGTTGTCGAAGCCAGCACAATAACTACATTTAAAAACAGACTTGACGCGCACTGTAAAGTAAATGGGTATTGATAGTGCGAATTCATATCTAGTCCCCCGTATCGATTAGTTGTAGTGGTAGTGGTAGTTGTAGTTAGTATTTTTCATATCCTATCATTCTGCACTATGAAACTTCCATGTTCCTATCCTCTTTAGAGACATGGTATCATTTTCCAACTGTTTTCTTACAAGTAGTTGATAGTTAGTAGTATGTAGTGCAGCAGATACCCTCGTTATGGACCAATAGGTCTCCTGGTGTCTGTTATTCCTATGTAATCCTATGTAAAAAAAAAATCCTCCTCCTCCTCCTCCTCCTCCTCCTCCTCCTCCTTTCCCTGTTCTTCTCCCTCCTCCTTCCATTTCAAATATTAGAAAAATGGGACGTTATTATACGAATAGATTCATTCACTAATTGGCCGCCGCAGAGGGATGGTCGGTCCTCCCTCGGGTCCTGTGCTCCCCTACCGCAACCAGGGCTGAGGAGATGCCGTTACCTCAGACCAGCGTGACGGCAGCCCAGGGTCTTGCCTACTCAAAGGGCTGCCAGTGCCTCATGAGATTGTGAAGGTCGTGAGGACTGGCTGGTTTCAAAAGTCATATCAACTAGAATGAGGATGATGAAGACAAGTTACGTACATGTATGGGTCTTTAATGTATGCACAGGTTTTAAATCATGGTATTCCGACCTTACGTACATATAGGTGAAAAAATGGAAAGGGCACTTATATGACCTTTCCCTGAGTACACAGTAGAGCATTATGAAGCAATCCTGTATGAGTGTAGGTCAAAGTAGGCTAGGACCAGCGATTGAGTGGGGGAGGGAGGAAAAATTAGTGTTATATAGGCTATTAGCCGCAAAGTCCGCCTTCCGGGCGGACTTTTTGGCTAGCTCCTGCGGAGGGCTATTGGTGGGCCTTCGGCCCACCACCTGTTTGGTGGGCCTTCGGCCCACCAAACACAGACTCTCCAGATAGCCCATTCTAACTTTCCTGAAATCATGGATGTAGAAATGTATGTATTAACGCCAACCCATTCACATCACCCCCAACCCATTCACTCACCCATTACCCATCACCCCCCTCATTCACTCCCCCATTACCCATCACCCCCCACCCATTCACTCACCCATTACCCATCACCACACACCCATTCACTCACCCATTACCCATCACCCCCCATCACCCATCACCCCCCACCCATTCACTCACCCATCACCCCACACCCATTACCCATCACCCCACCCATTCACTCACCCATTACCCATCACCCTACATCAAGGCTTCCTCAATTCTCGCAATCCACTTTTTTTTCACAATTCTCGCAAATAGGCTGCTAAAAAAAAGAAAAAAAAAGTGATCGGATCATCTCATAAGCGGGCTTAAAACCTTCCCCTGGTCGACCCGGTTCCAAAAATGTGCCACATGAGGGGATTCCGCCACAGGACAGGAGGCGGCACCTATCGCGGACAGACAGACAGACACACAGACACACACACACACACTTTCGCTTATATTATTATAGACTGATGCGGAAAATCCTATTATATTATATGAGTCATTTCGGTAATATTATTCATGATTACTCTTCTATATTAGGAGTATGAGATGTGAGGACAGTAAATTCGGTGTCTTAACTAATTATTATTATCATTATTTTCATTTTCATTTTTAAGTACATTGAATTCTTCTTATAAAAACTACAATCATATTTATTTATCATAAATGAATATGAAGAGCATAAATAGCGGTCACATCAATTT
Organism: Chionoecetes opilio; assembly: GCA_016584305.1. Taxonomy (NCBI): domain Eukaryota; kingdom Metazoa; phylum Arthropoda; class Malacostraca; order Decapoda; family Majidae; genus Chionoecetes; species Chionoecetes opilio. Next base: position 47,897 of record JACEEZ010023174.1, read on the forward strand.
GCTGGATACCTTTAATGTGAAGCCAAAGTATGCAGGAAGTTCGTAGTGGATGAATATTGGCTTAGGTGGAGGTGGTGGTCATGAGGTGGATGTTTGTGTATGTGGTGTCATGGTGGTGCCAAGTGGACTTATGGTGGAGACAGAACAGGTGGAGGAATGAGTCAAACATTAGTCCAATTTTGCGTTTTAACGTTTCATTTGTTAACTAAACACTCCACTACAGTTTATCTTCACGCTCTTAAGTGTCCGTATCACCTAAGATCTGAAATTTATCGTAGCTACTATAGTAATATATGTGTACCATCGCAATTGTATATCTTCCATCACTACCTCATCACACTGCTACAGCTACACCACCCACTACCACCGCACAAACCAAAACCACCACCTAACCTATCCATAGCCTCGAGTGATCAGCGTAACTACAACACCATACTTTATCATACTATAGGAGATCATCTTATTACTATAGTGCAGCGTCATCACACCACAGTGCCATGCTGCAACATATTACTCACTGTTCGCCCCTCTTCATCACCGAAATACATCAGTTTTACCACACACCCCCTCATCAAGGGGACTTGATAGAAACCTTTAAGATCCTAAAAGGTTTTGATGTCATTAATCAAGAGGACCTATTCGAGCTTTCAACTCAAGTGACAACAAGAAATAATGGTTTAAAACTAAACGGTCAACGTTGCATCACCGATCTCCGTAAAAATTATTTCAATGTTAGAGTCGTTGATCGATGGAACAAGTTACCAGCAAATGTTGTCGGAGCCATCACAATAACTACATTCAAAAACAGACTTGACGCGCACTGTAAAGTAAATGGGTATTGATAGTGCGAATTCGTATCTAGTCCCCCGCATCGATTAGTTGTAGTGGTAGTGGTAGTTGTAGTTAGTATTTTTCATATCCTATCATTCTGCACTATGAAACTTCCATGTTCCTATCCTCTTTAGGGACATGGTATCATTTTCCAACTGTTTTCTTACATGTAGTTGATAGTTAGTAGTATGTAGTTCAGCAGATACCCTCGCTATGGACCAATAGGTCTCCTGGTGTCTGTTATTCCTATGTAATCCTATGTAATCATACAACCTTCACACATCTTCACAACACAACACTTATCCTACTGCCACATTTCCTTACCACCTCATCGCCACACTTTACGACTATAAGACGCTTCCTCCACTTTAAGAGGGACAGTAGTATTAGTCGAAGCACAAAATTTTAGATACTCACTAGTGAGGAAAGTGAAATGCTGCAGCAGTACAAAAACATGTCAACATCGATACCCAGGGAGCGTGGTTATCAATATGAACCAGTGACACCAGAGCACAGAACACGACTCTGTGAAGCTCGTGAATATTTCAGTAACACAACCAGTACTGAAAAATGAACACGCAGGCAGGAATACATTTTTGACTAGGAGGTAAAATAACATCAAGAAAAAAATTGTAGATGTTAAAAAAAAAAATCCATACCTTGTGTAAATGTAGAAATGAATTGTCCAGCCTGTTTCGTGCCCTTATACTTAAGATACCGTGCCCCTCTGCAGGTATTGGCACTCCAGGTTGAGAACAAAGGTTTATCAGGCTTCAAAGCGACGCATGATGATTCCAAGAGCCACTGTTCTAATAATATCATTGTATCCCAAAGCTTTGGCATCTTATACATTTTAAACATTTACCTATGTTGCACCGCCATGCCTTCTACCTACCGCAGCATCCCGAGGGACGTCTTTGCATAAAAGTAATTTAACAAAAACAATTGTCATGTGTTAAAGAGAGATGTTTTTTTTAGATAAAAGACTGTCATGCAATTGCTTTGAATATCTCCCAGAAATGTCTCTGAGAATCACTCTGCCCTTTATGCCGCATGTAAAAGGAAATATATATTTCTACGTGTTTTATATGTTTAGTTGACTTTGTTCCATCACGTGTTGATTTTAAAACACAAACTGTAGAATACCTCGACGGGGACGCTCCTGCTTTTGGTCACAGGGTGCAGCAGACGAGGTAGATTATAAATCCGCACGAACGATAAAGGGAGATGAAATTCATTCAATTAAGAAAGAAGGGATTATATACTTGGAAGGTTGTATCGTATTGGCAGCAGTGCTATTGGTTTTGAGGCGTTAAAGGCGACAAGGTGCTCTGTGCTCCATTCAGGAGTAATACAAATCCCCGCAGCGAGGCATTATTCAGTAACCCTGTGATAAATTGGACGTTCCTGCCGGGAGTCTCGTCAATTAGAAGACTAACAATGTATCTGGAATGGTAGGTAACCAGCGTAAGATATAGTGGGCACAGATTACACGGCAAGTAAATGATGGAGAGGAAAATAATAGGGAGTAAAAAAGAGTTATTATTGGTGGGCATGACTTTTCAGTGTGTGTGGCGAGTCAATAGTTGTTGGTCCCGCGGCCACGACGGAGCTATTCAACACACAACAAACTGGAGATGATAGAGTAGGGCGAAGGATAGAAACCACAATAGTGACATGAGTCGTGTTGTCATGTCACCAACAGCAGGGCATTAAGTATGTATAAGTAAGCAAACTGAAGCCTTATGGGCGTATGTCTGTATGCCTCCGGGCGAGAATAAAATTATTATTATTATACTATTATTATTATTATTATTGTTGACCATGTTAGGTGCTAAAAGAAAATGTGAACAGTATCATTTGCTGCACCATTTTTGTGTCGGAGCGGAAAAAAATGGTTTAGATATTGCTTGATGTCTGTCGAACAATCAAGTAATTTCATATGGTAGACCTGTGAGTAAATATGCAATACGCAGATGTGTAGTCAGACTGTGTAATTAAATTTTAGTTAAGGGCGTCGATTCAACAGTTTAGTCTTCCTGTTGCACTTTATTTAGCTTTGAAACGAAATTTTGGGAAGTGAATGCAAGAGAGGCCAGAATACTATTGTGAGTTGCATTAGATACCTGACTCTTTCTAGGCTCAAGATGAAACTTAGATGTAGAGCGATGGTACTTCACTGATAGGAAAATAGATTCAGGTTCATAATGCTATAAATGATTAAGTAAAGTCGCAGTACTCATGACACACTTTTCGCTGCACTACTTAGTCTTAGAAGCTCCACAGGACGAAATTTTACGGTCTCTATCACAGGTAAACTTACTACATTCAAATTTCGTTATGCTCGTTACGTCATAATTTTTTTGTTAGTTTGGTTAGGCTAGGTTAGATTAAGTTAGGTTAGGTTAGTTTAGGCTAGGTTAAGTTAGGTTAGGTTAGTTTAGGTTAGGTAAAGTTAGGTTAGGTTAGTTATCTTTATTACGTCATGAATTTTTTTTTAGTTTAACGCAAATTTGTATATCAGAGAACACAGTAGGCAGTCTTGAGTGTTGTATAGAAGCAAAGTGAAGCAGGAAGGAAATGTGGTGGCAGAGAGTAAATGGTAAACAGCGCACCTGTGTCCCACGCGGTGCAGGTAGGACAGGTGTTGTTGCCTCCATAGTGTGTATTGACAGGTGTTGCAGGCAGTATTGCAACAACACACTAAGCAGAGGGAAGACTTGCATGTAATTGTTGTTGAAGCCTAAGACAAGAGGAACAATAAGAGAGATAAAGAGGAACCAAGTGTTGCATTGACAACTAACCACTTGATCTGTATTTTTTTCTTCGATACAAAAGGTCATGTAAGAAAATTCATCCATATCAAGTAATTATTGAATATTTGTGTCGTAATCATTGGCTTTCAGTATTTAAAGCAATTTCAGGGATTTAAATTACGGTAGAGTTAATGCAGCTATATAATAGGTTTTGTTATAGTGATGGTGCAGGCCTAGATCAATTGACTAGATCTAAAAATATAATTATAGAGTATCTGAATATTACGAGCATATTTCAAAATAGTCCACTATGCAAAATCGTCGTTTTCTTGTGCAAACTTCTCCTGACGTCACCAATCTGCGCGTGGTTTGACCTATAGTAGTCAATTAACCTTGGTACAGGCTGTCCGCACCTCACGCCAGGAGACGGGAAGGCGGCACTACTCCTACCATTTCTGAGATGCTGAGTTGATGTAATAGATGGACTACTCGTATATCCACAACGAAGATTAGAGAAATATACTATTGAGTCTTGAGGTGTGAGCTGTGGCGGTGGTGGTGTGGCGGTGGCGAAGGCGCGAACACCGTCTGCTTTTATTGCCAGGAACTTTGGGCATAAAACTCCTGAACAATTACATAACTGTTCACCTCGTTAGGGAGGCCACGTCTAAATGCACTTCCCAGTTTAGTCGCCGAAAGTTCATAAAGGAAGAAGATAAACTGCAAAGACTGCAAAGAACTACGGAATTAATTCTCTCCTTGAAAACTTCTGCGCGCTGAAACGTTCGCCTGCCCACCACACGCACACACACACGCACGCACGCACGCAGGCGCGCACACACACACGACACCACCACACACACACACACACACACACACACACACACACACACACACACAACACACACACACACACACACACACACACACACACACACACACCACACACACACACACACACAACACACACACACACACAACACACACACACACACACAACACACACACACAACACCACACACCATCCAACGCCACATCACTCTGACACCACTACACACAACAAACACACACAAACACGAACATAAGACACACACACACACACACGACACAGAGCACACAAATAGCACACAACACACGAACACAGACAGACAGCACACAAGCCACCACACACACGACACAACGAACACACACACACGAGCACACAGCACGAGAACAGCCAAGACAACAGAACATGAGCATTCAATGGCCGTTCTCTTAACCTTCCAGTCTTTTTTCCTTTTGGCGTTGTTTTCTTTTTTGCGCAATGGAATATAATGTAACCGCGAACATGCTAGAGGAGACTCGTAGACACCAGAGAGAGAGAGAGAGAGAGAGAGGAGAGAGAGAGAGAGAGAGGAAGAGGAGAGAGAAGAGAGTATAATACCTTTCATTTTCACTCCGTTCTCAGTGTCTATTATTTTCCATTCTTTCGTTGGTTTTTTCTTTCTCCTCCCGGATCATTTATTTCCCGCCCGACCATTGTTCTCAGTTGCTCCTCCTGCCCCCCTCGGGGTTCACGGATCCGGGAGACGAGAGAAAGAGCTATGTATGAGAGAGAGAGAGGATAGAGAGCATACAGAGAGAGAGAAGCAGTAAATAAGCACAGTCACCATTGTTTCTCGTCGTGTTCAGTTTTGTCTCGCTCCCTCCCGCACCTGGGGGTTGTGTTTACCTTCAACAATCCTTCCCTCTACTTGTCCCTTTGATATCCTTTCGAAAGACATTAATAACCGTGTGTGTGTGTGTGTGTGTGTGTGTGTGTGTGTGTGTGTGTGTGTGTGTGTCATTATGTGGTGTGTGTGTGTGTGTGTGTGTGTGTGTGTGTGTGTCATTCTGTGTGTGTGTGTGTGTGTGTGTGTGTGTGTGCGTGTGTGTGTCAGTGTGTGTGTGTGTGTTGTGTGCTACATTGATGACTTAACAAGAATTTCAATCATCAATAAGTCTTTTGTACGTTTAGATTCAATGAGGAGAATGTGAACAATGGATAAATTAATTAATAATGCAAAATAAATATAATATTTTTCAATAAATAAGATATGAAAATATAATATATTTACCGGTATTCATTTATGTATAGTTATTTATCTATTTGTTTTTTTATGTATGCATTTCCTTGTTATTTGATCTTATTGAGGTGTCTGATTTTGTTTACCATATTGTATATTTTTATTCATTTGATTAATTAATTATTCATATATTTATTTAGTTATGTGTGAATTTCTTAGGTCGTGACGATAACGTAAGTGCGAGGAGTGGGTGTGTGGGAGCAAGGTTAATTGACTACTATAGGTCAAACCACGCGCAGACTAGTGACGTCAAGAGAAGTTTGCGCGAGAAAACGACGATATACGGTAGTCAGTTGACAAGTGCTTGTGGATACTTCGGACCCATGTATTGATGTTTGTAGTAGTAGTATATATTAGAAAACAATGTGAGTGCAAACTCCAATCATGTTGGTGTTGTCGTTGGTCACTGGTCAAAGTGCCTCGGGGTAGACCACGTTCCGTGTGATTCCACCGGGCGCCAACACTTCGACGGCATGTGGGTATGTTGGAGGGTAGGGGAAGGAAGGAGTGGGTATGTTGGAGGGGAAGTGGTTGGAAGGGTAGGGGAGGGGGGGAAGAGGAGGGGAGGGGATGCAGGTGTGTGGGAGGGGAGGGAAGGATAAAGGAGGGGAGGGGTGGGTAGGGAAGGGGAGGGGAGGGGAGAAGTCGGGAGGGGAGGGGAGGAGAGGGAAGGGCGTGGTCTCCGATCATCCCCCGCGGTCGCCAGTGGTCGAGTAAGCACCTGACGCGACCCACACACGCGCCGAACACCTTTAATACTTGCATACATTCCTTCAGTTGACCTTTAAGCTTACGTGGATGTGAATATAACACGAATTAGTAGACGTCATTAGTCCATGGTGGCAGTTTTGAGAGAGAGAGAGAGAGAGAGAGAGTGTGTGTGTGTGTGTGTGTGTGTGTGTGTGTGTGTGTGTGTGTGTGTGTGTGTGTGTGTGTGTGTGTGTGTGTGTGTGTGTGTGTGTGAGAGAGAGAGAGAGAGAGAGAGAGAGAGAGAGAGAGAGAGAGAGAGAGAGAGAGAGAGAGAGAGAGAGAGAGAGAGAGAGAGAGAGAGAGAGAGAGAGAGAGAGAGAGAGAGATTAACAAACACGATCATATCAATAAATTCACAACAGAAGACGAACAAACAGAAGGAAAGAAGGAAGGACACGCAAAAGACACTAAAAACCAAACAGATAAACAGACAGACTGACAAATAGATAAACAGACAGACTGACAAATAGATAAACAGACAGACTGACAATAGATAAACAGACAGACTGACAAATAGTAAACAGACAGACTGACAAATAGATAAACAGACAGACTGACAAATAGATAAACAGACAGACTGACAAATAGATAAACAGACAGACTGACAAATAGATAAACAGACAGACTGACAAATAGATAAACAGACAGTCAGACAAATAGATAAACAGACAGACTGACAAATAGATAAACAGACAGTCAGACAAATAGATAAAAAGACAGACTGACAAATAGATAAACAGACAGACTGACAAATAGATAAACAGACAGACTGACAAATAGATAAACAGACAGACTGACAAATAGATAAACAGACAGACTGACAAATAGATAAACAGACAGACTGACAAATAGATAAACAGACAGACTGACAAATAGATAAACAGACAGACTGACAAATAGATAAACAGACAGTCAGACAAATAGATAAAAAGACAGACTGACAAATAGATAAACAGACAGACTGACAAATAGATAAACAGACAGACTGACAAATAGATAAACAGACAGACTGACAAATAGATAAACAGACAGTCAGACAAATAGATAAAAAGACAGACTGACAAATAGATAAACAGACAGACTGACAAATAGATAAACAGACAGACTGACAAATAGATAAACAGACAGTCAGACAAATAGATAAAAAGACAGACTGACAAATAGATAAACAGACAGCGACAAATAGATAAAACAGACAGACTGACAAATAGATAAACAGACAGACTGACAAATAGATAAACAGACAGTCAGACAAATAGATAAAAAGACAGACTGACAAATAGATAAACAGACAGACTGACAAATAGATAAACAGACAGACTGACAAATAGATAAACAGACAGACTGACAAATAGATAAACAGACAGTCAGACAAATAGATAAAAAGACAGACTGACAAATAGATAACAGACAAACTGACAAATAGATAAACAGACAACTGACAATAGATAAACAGACAGACTGACAAATAGATAAACAGACAGACTGACAAATAGATAAACAGACAGACTGACAAATAGATAAACAGACAGACTGACAAATAGATAAACAGACAGACTGACAAATAGATAAACAGACAGACTGACAAATAGATAAACAGACAGACTGACAAATAGATAAACAGACAGTCAGACAAACAAATAAACATAATAAAGTACATCTGAGGCAAAAGTTAGAAATTAATAGCCTTTGATAATACGAGCAGAAACGTGTGAATTGGTGCTTTTATTTAACGACCATATTACCAACAGCTACTCGGAGGTATAAGAGTAATAGTTAAGAATTTAGTATTGGTATAAAAACAGAAAATAGTGCCAGTACTAAATGCCTTATCGGTGTCATTCCCAGAGAGTCGATTTTCCGGTATGTTTATTATACGCTCATGGATTTAAATGGTTGATGTTTTGCTATTGGCAGAGAAAGAGTAAAGGAAAGTTAAAGAGTCGTTGTGGTTGTGTTGTGTGTTAGGCAGTTGTGATGATTGTATATTATGTCATAGGAACTTTCTATTTTTATTATTATAAATTTTTTTTTAATGACTTTTTTCTCGTTTAAGAATGGATTATAAAACTTTTTATGTTGTTATTTTTTGTTAGGGATGAATTTTCAACCCTATAATTTATTTTTATTATTATTATTATCAGTAACTATTATTATTAGTATTAGTATTAGTATTAGTATTAGTATTAGTATTATTATCATTATTATTATTATTATTATTATTATTATTATTATCAGTAACTATTATTATTAGTATTAGTATTAGTATTAGTATTAGTATTATTATATTATTATTATTATTATTATTATTATTATTATTATTATTATTATTATTATTATTATTTTTGCTATCATATTTACGCCATCTGAGGTGACCGTGTAGCAAGGCCGTGATGGAGAGAGAGCAGATGTAGGAGAGACATTTCCCTCCACATCCACTCCCTTGCCTCCTCCTCCTCCTCCTCTTCCTCCCTCCTCCTTCTCCTCCTCCTTCTGTACCCTACCCCCCCTTCTTACTACAACCCCCCAACACACACCCCTACCATCCCTAACCCACCCTACCCTCCCTCACCCAGCCAAGCCACCCTGGAAACTCATCTCTGAAATATAAACCGGAGTGGAAATAATCAAGGAAATGTACTAAGAGAGACATGAACGTTTTATCCGGACCTTTCGTGCGACGCCTAATCTGAAAAATTGCGTCTGCGGCACCTCCGTATAGGCACTCGGGCCCTCTGGCGGCGAATAAAGGAACCCATAAAACTCCCCGCCCAGCCAAACACGATTTTTACTTCAGATTACTCGCGGGTCCGGATCCCTATGGTTTTTTTTTGTATGTGTGTGTACGCCTCCCGCCCGCCCTTCTTTTCCTTCGTTTTACCATATTATTTTTTCATTGAGGGTATTACTGGAGGGGTGAGGGACTGGAAGGGAGATATAGAAGACACTGACGGAATATATGAAAGGAATAAGAGGAATATGAAGAAGAAAAAAAAGAGGCTTATTTTCATGTGTACATTTTCTTCTTTCTGTCTTTTGTTTCTTATTTGCGAGGACATGTGTTGTTGATTCGTTTATTTTTTTACTTTGTTTTGTTTTGTTTATGTTTTTTGAGTTGTTTTGCATGGCGGTGGCGGTGGTGGTGAAGGTGACGACGATGACGATGATGGTTTTCGAGGGGGAGGGGGGCAGGAGGGGCACGAGGAGGGGGGTCGGCAGGCTCAGGGAAGGAAAGGTGAAAGGCTGTCTGTCTATAAAAAATAAATAAACAGGATTCCTTGGTGTATTTTTTTAATGTTGTATATAAATCAAATGTGTTGGGGGATTCATATAATTAATATGTATTATTTAGAATTCATCATTATTTTCTTGTAATTTTTGTATATCCAAGTTTCAAAATGTAGCGTTCAAGGAGTACGAGTCGTAAAATGTCGTTTTTTTTTCTCTCTCTTTTTTTCTTTTTTTTTCTCTCTCTCTCTCTATCTCTCTCTCTCTCTCTCTCTCTCTTCTCTCTCTCCTCTCGTCTCTCTCTCTCTCTTCTCTCTCTCTCTCGTCTCTCCTCTCCCTCGTCTCTCTCTCTCTCTCTCTCTCTCTCTCTCTCTCTCTCTCTCCTCTCTCTCTCTCTCTCTCTCTCTCTCTCTCCGCCTTCTCTCTCTCTTCCCCCCCTTTCCTCTCTCTCCCCTCTCTCTCCTCTCTCTCCCCCCCCCCCCCCCCTCTCTCTCTCTCTCTCTCTCTCTCTCTCTCTCTCTCTCTCTCTCTCTTCACAATTAAAGTGTAAGTCTAAATACATGAGTTTGCCACATGAAATTTTGGCGTGTAATTTTTTTCACTCTTGCTTTTCGTGTGAGTGAAAAATTGAATTAATGAAACGAAGTCAAATGGAAGTGAAAAAATTTAAACAACGATACCGTGTTTTTTTAAATATATTTTTTTTTTTTACGCCAAAAGAAAAAAATGCCAAGAATAAAAAATTAAAAATGAGGTACCAAAAAAAAAATAATTACTTTTATTGAAAAAATATAAGAAAGAAAAAAAAGAATCAAAGGAAAATAAATTTTTTTGATTAAGCTGTGTGTGTGTGTGTGGGGTGGTGTGTGTGTGTGTGTGTTTGTGTGTGGTTGTGCGTGGGGTTTTGGTGTTTTGTGGTTTGTGTGTGGTGGTGTGTTCCTTTCCTCACCTCACCTCACACCTTGTCTCCCCTCACTGTCCCTCATACTCCCTCATCCAAACACACTCACTTAACCCACAACCTCACACTTACATTACCTAGAACCTAATCCCCATCTCTCCTTATACCCTCACTCTTGTTCATTCCTTCACACCTCACTCCTCACTCTTATATCCTCATACTTAACCAGATTTCAACACACTTATAAACCCCCGTGAGTTATACCTCCTTACCCTGCTTACCCTCCTTTTAAACACCTTACTAAAAACTCCTCCCCCCCTCCTCCCCTCCTCCTCCTCCTCTCCTCCTCCTCCTCCCCTCCTCCTCCTCCTCCCCCCCCCCTCCCCCTCCCCTCCCCTCCTCCTCCTCCTCCTCCTCCCCTCCTCCTCCTCCTCCCCTCCTCCTCCCCTCCCCCTCCCCCCCTCCCCTCCTCCCCCTCCTCCTCCTCCCCCCTCCTTCCCCCTCCTCCTTTTCCTCCTCCTCCTCCTCCTCCCCCCCCTCCCCCCCCTCCTCCTCCTCTCCTCCTCCTCCTCCTCCTCCTCCTCCTCCTCCTCCTCCTCTCATTTTCTGGGACTACGTTCGTAAATCCGTTGAAGATTTTAAATACTTCGATGGGATAAGAGGTGACCTCATCGAAGTATTTAAAATCTTCAACGGATTTACGAACGTAGTCCCAGAAAATCTTTTCACGCTAGACCGGTCAAGCTCAACTAGAAACAACGGATTTAAAAAATAAGCAGGAAACGGTTTGTAACGAACGAAGCAAAGTACTTCTTCACAACCGTGTTGTAAACGTATGGAATGGGCTGCCGTCAGACGTAGTAAACTCAAATACAATAGAATCATTTAAAAGTCGCCTCGATAAATATTTCATATCAAATCCCCGGTTGTCACTGTTTATCATCGGAATAATAAATTTATCTCGCGGGCCTCTGAAACTTACTCTCATTGCGTAAAATGATTGCGAGTCGCGTCTACACAACCCCTCCCACACGTCTCAGACAGCCCCGAGTAAACGGTCCACATACTACAACTTTTGACCTGTGACGGATGTGGTTCAGTAAGGGCCCTGTCAGTTAGTGACCACCATCGGGATTTATATACCAGGGGTCAGCTGCTGCAGGGGGCATTGAAGTGCACGGCGTCCTACTTGGAAAGTGCACTACCGCAGTGGATTGAAACGGAGCTGGGCCTGATTGACTGCTGCCTCCCAAGAAAAGCGCCAGGCAAGGCTGCCGCACCACCCCTGAACTTCCCAACTGAGCCCTACACCAACACTACATTAGACCTCATAACACACACAGATAGCCCCGAGTTAACGGTTACCACTACTACTCTCGACCTGTGACGGGCTGTGGTTCAGTTAGGGTCCTGACAGTTAGTGACCACCATCGGGATTTAAGGTACCAGGGGTCACTGCTGCAGGAGGCATTGAAGTGTAACGGCGTCCTACATGGAAAGTACACAATCCGCAGTGGATTGAACGGAGCTGGGGCCTGATTGACTGCTGCCTCCCAAGTAAAGCGCCAGGCAAGGCTGCCGCAACCACCCTTGAACCTCCACACTGTGTTTCACACCATTACAAAACACACATAACATGACCTATCTGATCAAGCACTAAACCTACCCCCACAACTAGTAGTAGTTAGCCATAGATTACAGCTTTCAACTTTCCTCACAAATTCCATGCAGTTTTTCTATATTGCATGGTATCCTTCTTTTCCGGCCAGCTTCGCTGGAGATGGTGGGTGAGGATGAGCCTCTACTTCCTATCGGAGTTTTCTGCTATTTTTTTTTATCCTA
>JACEEZ010023175.1:0-2500 GCA_016584305.1 Chionoecetes opilio
AGGTGAGCAACCATCAATGATACGAGGATAATGATGGTGATGATAATAATAATGATGATGATAATGATAATAATGATGACAATGGTAATGATAGTAATAACAATGATGAAAATAATGATACCTAATACAAGAAGAAGAAGAAGAAGATAATAATGATGAGGATGCAAATGAGGAGGAAAAATATGATAAAAAGACAGAAAAAAGAAAACACAATGATAGAGTTCAGGAAATAGAAAATGAGGAATAGAAGGAAAGATAATGAAGAAGAAATAGAAAAAGAAGTAAGAAAGAAAGTAGAAGACGAAATAGAGAAAGAAGAAAAGTAGTAGTAAGAAGAAGTAGATCAAGAAGTAGTAGAAAGTAGTAAAAAGAAGTAGATCAAGAAGTAGTAGAAAGTAGTAAAAAGAAGTAGATCAAGAAGTAGTAGAATGTAGTAAAAAGAAGTAGGAAAAGAAATAGTAAGATAGTAGAGAGGATGAGGAGCAGCAGGCAGACCAAGGATAAACAACAAAACAAAAAAAGAAACATCCCTTAAGAAAAAAAAAACATATATATCTCTAGCAATGACCAAAATACCAAGTACTATACTATGACTGTTCTGTGTGTGTGTGTGGTGTGTGTGTGTGTGTGTGTGTGTGTGTGTGTGTGTGTGTGTGTGGTGTGTTGGTGTGTTGGGTGGTGTGTGTGTGTGTGGTGTGTGTTGTGTGTGTGTGTGTGTGTGTGTGTGTGTGTGTGTGTGATAATAAATATATAGAATAAAGAATATTCCATTCTTCTCATATGTATTATTTTTCCTTTTTTTGGTTTTAACGTATTATTTCATGCTCTTGTCCGGTTATAGGGTGTGTCTGTCTTATGATTGAAGGAGGGAGGGGGGAGGAGGGGAAGGGGGAGGAGGGGGGAGGGGGAAAATTTAGGGGAGGGGGGAGGAGGGGTGTGTGGGGGGTGACAGATGAAGAGTTGGGGAAGAGGGTGAGGTGTGGGTGAGGAGGTGGAGGTGAGGGGGCATGTGGGGAAAGGGGTGGAGGGAGGGGATGTATCATGAAAGTGTGTGGGTTTATTTTTACTTTATTTGGTTTTACATTTACTATTTTCATTTCCAAGTCCTAAGTTTTTTTTGGGTTATATTTCTTCCAATACATGATTTTTGTCTCTGTCTGGTTTTTTTTTTTTTCTCTCTCTCTCTCTCTCTCTCTCTCTCTTTTCCTCTCTCTCTCTCTCCTCTCTCTCTCTCTCTCTCTCTCTCTCCCCTCTCTCTCTCTCTCTCTCTCTCTCTCTCTCTCTCTCTCTCTCTCTCTCTCTCTCTCTCTCTCTCTCTAACGTGTTTCATTTTCTTCCGTCCAATAATATAATCTTTCATTCTCAACTCTTACTTAATACACTAACAATACATCTTTTATAATTTTAACCCCAATCACTTTCTCCTCACACTATTAATCCTCCATTCGTCTCTCTCTTTCCTCCCTCTCTTCCTCCTTCTCTCCATCTCAGCCCTGACCTTATCTCCTCCTCCTCCTCCTCCTCCTCCTCCTCCTCCTCCTCCTCCTTGCCTCACAATCACCAAAACTCAATCTTTTTACCTTAACATTCGACTACAAAAAACTTCAACATCTATCAGATCTCCTCCCTCCCTCACCCTTCCCTTAACCCCTAACCCTTACCTCCCTCCCTCTCTCTCTTCCCTCCGTCTCTCCCTTGCCCTCTCCCTTCCTCTCTCTCTCCCTCCGTCTCTCCCTGGACCTGCCCTAGCCTCCTCTCCCTTCCCTCCCTCCCCCCTTCCCTCTCTTTTCTCCATATGAGGCATGTTGAAACCTCCCTGATAAATTTACTTCTGCCTTTTTATGGTTCGTGTGTGCCCGGGAAACGCCCCTTACCAGTCACGGGCAGGAGTGCTTGGCGCGCCCCTCCCCACCACACACACACACACACACACACACACACACACACACACACACACACACACACACACACACACACACACACGGTGCCCATAACTCCTTCCAACCCAGGCAAACGGGCGACATATGGAGTAATATACACTGTTGGGTGGACTCGCAAGGGAAAAAATAAAGAGAAAAAAGCCAAAATCGTTAGTCTAAAAGAAGCCTCAATGACTGACTGGCTGGCGAGACGGAAGGGATTGGAAAAAAAAAAAAAAAAAAAAAAAAAATAAGAGAATAACAAAAGAAATAAAAGTGAATTACAAAATAACAATAAATAAAAACAATAAAAAGTGCATAACATAAACCAATAAATAAAAACAATAAAAAGTGAATAACAAAAACCAATGAATAAAAACAATAAAAAGTGAATAACAAAAACCAATAAATATAAATTATAATGAAAAAAATTAAAATAATAAATAAACAATGAAAAGTGAATGACAAAAAACAATAAGTATAAATAAGTGAAAAAAAAGTGAAAAAAACATTATGTAGGAAAAATACACAATTTTTTTTTTATACCGATCGGTTGGTAGATAAGTTAAGTAGTTAGTTAG
>JACEEZ010023175.1:12500-15320 GCA_016584305.1 Chionoecetes opilio
AGAAATAGAAGAACGAGAAACAAGACAAAAGAAAAGAAGAAAAAAACAGGGACACATAAAACACAATAACAACAAAAACATCCCAAAAATAACAACAACAATGATGATGATGAGGAGGAGGAGAGGAAGAAGAGGAGGGAAGGGGAATAGGAGGAGAGAGGAGAAGAGGAGGAAGAGGATGGCAAAGGGAGAATAGGAGGAAGAGGAGGAGGAAAAGAGAATAGGAGGAAGAGGAGGAGGAAAAGGGGAATGGGAGGAGGAGAAGAGGAGGAGAAAGAGGGTAGGAAAGGGGAGTACGGGGGTAGAAGGGGAATAGGGGAATAAAAAGGGAAATTTAAAAAGGAAAAAACAGACAGCAACAGGCAAGAGGAGGAAGAGGAACAAATGAGGAGGGGGAACAGGGGGAAAGAGGAATAGGAGGAGGTTGGAAGGAGGGAGGGGAGGAGGAGAAGAAGAAGAAGAAGGGGGGAGAGAGAAGGGACACCTGAATCCGAGCGTCGGGACCTTGAGAAAGTTGGGTCCGTCGGCCTGGAGACAAAGAAAGAACTTACCTGGCCGAGAGAGGGAGGCTCGGGGGCGACGCACTACGCAGGAGGTGGTATTTAGTAGTAGTAGTAGTAGTAGTAGTGGTAGAGTAGGGTGGGTAGTAGTAGTAGTAGTAGTAGTGGTAGTAGTAGTAGTAGTAGTAGTAGTAGTAGTAGTGGTAGTAGTAGTAGTAGTAGTAGCACGGACATAGGTGACCTCGATTGCGAGGCCACATTGGTAGAGAGTGGGAAAGGGTGGATAGGTTGGAATAGAGTAGGTTTGTAAATTTAGGGGTAGTTAGTTAGTAAATGTATGTATTTTTAGGGGTAGTTGTAAGGTTTGGGTGCCACAGTCAATAGCGAGGTGGGGCTATGGCGTACCCGCCGCAAATAAAGAGGCGGTGGAGGTATATTGTTAGTAGGTAGTAGTAAAAAAAAAAAAAAAAAAAAAGTAGTAGTAGAGGTAGTAGTAGTAGTAGTAGTTTGTAGTAGTAGTAGTAGTAGTAGTAGTAGTAGTAGTAGTAGTAGTAGTAGTAAAAAGTAGTAGTAGTAGAGTAGTAGTAGTAGTAGTAGTAGTAGTAGTAGTAGTAGTAGTAGTAGTAGAGTTAGTAGTAGTTAGTAACAGTAGTAGTAGTAGTAGTAACAGCAGTAGTAGTAGTAGTAGTAGTAGTAGTTTGTAGTAGTAGTAGTAGTAGTAGTAGTAGTAGTAGTAGTAGTAGTAGTAGTAGTAGTAGTAATAGTAGTAGTAAAAAAGTAAAAAGTAGGAGGAAGTGAAGCATCAGTAGCAACAAGGAAGGAGGCAAAGAACGTCCCCACACCTGTTCACCTATCAAGCTTCTAATTAGCAAGACTGTCTTACCTGTTTGCCCCGCCATCACACCTGTTGCACTCCCCCCTTCCCCCTCACCTCCCTTAACCTGTTCTATACACACCTGTTGCCTCTCTCTCTCTCTCTCTCTCCTCTCTCTTCTCTCTCTCTCTCTTCTCTCTCTCTCTCTCTCTCTCTCTCTCTCTCTCTTCTCTCTCTCTCTCTCTCTCTCTCTCTCTCTCTCTCTCTCTTCTCTCTCTCTCTCTCTCATCTACGAAAATATAACCTACATAACCAGGGTAGACATCGATTTTACCATTGTACTCCCTCTTTACTACTACTACTACTATACTACTACTACTACTACTACCCACTACTACTGTACTACTACTACTACTACTACTACTATACTACTACTATACTACTACTGCTGTTACTACTACTATTACTACTACTACTACTACATACTATACTACTACTACTACTACTACTACTACTGCTGTTACTACTACTATTACATACTACTACTACTACTACCACTACTGCTGTCAGTACTACTATTACTACTACTACTACTACTACAAATTCCTTAATTAAGTAAGTGTTGAGCCATCACTTTTAAGGATTTTCGATGGTAAAAAACGTGAATATTTTCCTCTTTTTTTTATCATTAAGTGTTTCTCAGAGTTCGATGACACAAATATGTTGTAAGAAGGAAAAATATGAAAAGAAAACGATACAAGAAATGAGGAAACAGACACGTGTATTGAGACAAGTAGGAAAATGGTCGGTGTTTAGGAGAAAAAAAAAGTTTTGACATGGAAATAGTTTGTATTTAGTAAGAATGATAAAAAAAAACCCAGATATTATTTATATTATCATTATTACACTTCAAAATATTTCAAAATATAAAAATGATAATAAAAAAACATCTGGTGAAAATAAGTGGACTGACTGACTGACTGACTGATGACTGATTAGACTGAATGAGTGAGTAAGTGACTGGGCTGACTGACTGATTAAATGAATGAGTGAGTAAGTGATGACTGACTGGAAATGACCTGACTGACTGACTGGACTGACCCGACTGACTGACGAACTGACTGAACTGGACTGAATGACTAGACTGAAAGAGTGAGTAAGTGAATGACTGACTGACTGATGACTGACTGACTGACTGACTGACTAATTTACTGACTAGACTGAGTGAGTGAGTAAGTGACGGGCTGACTGATTGGATGACTAACTGATGATTGACTGATTGACGACTGACTGACGGACCTAAAGATGACAGTGATTGGCTGAAGAGTTGATTAGTCAGTCAGTCAGTCAGTAAATCAGTTAGTCAGTGAACTGTCTAGAATCTGCCAACTAATAACCCGACGGGATCAAACCCTTTCAATTTCCCTGAAACCCTTAAAATTGTGTTGCAACTGGTTTTGGGGAAAATTTTTTTTTTTGTGTGGGGTGGTGTTGTGTGTGTGTGTG
>JACEEZ010023175.1:18489-23489 GCA_016584305.1 Chionoecetes opilio
GTAGTAGTAGTAGTAGTAGTAGTAGTAGTAGTAGTGGTAGTAGTAGTAGTAGTAGTAGTAGTAGTAGTAGTGGTAGTAGTAGTAGTAGTAGTAGCACGGACATAGGTGACCTCGATTGCGAGGCCACATTGGTAGAGAGTGGGATAAGGGTGGATAGGTTAGGAATAGAGTAGGTTTGTAAATTTAGGGGTAGTTAGTTAGTAAATGTATGTATTTTTAGGGGTAGTTGTAAGGTTGGATGCCACAGTCAATAGCGAGGTGGGGCTATGGCGTACCCGCCGCAAATAAAGAGGCGGTGGAGGTATATTGTAGTAGGTAGTAGTAAAAAAAAAAAAAAAAAAAAGTAGTAGTAGAGGTAGTAGTAGTAGTAGTAGTAGTAGTAGTAGTAGTAGTAGTAGTAGTAGTAGTAGTAGTAGTAGTAGTAACAGTAGTAGTAGTAGTAGTAGTAGTAGTAGTAGTAGTAGTAGTAGTAGTAGTAGTAGTAGTAGTAGTAGTAGTAGTAGTAGTAACAGTAGTAGTAGTAGTAGTAACAGCAGTAGTAGTAGTAGTAGTAGTAGTAGTAGTAGTAGTAGTAGTAGTAGTAGTAGTAGTAGTAGTAGTAGTAGTAGTAGTAGTAGTAGTAATAGTAGTAGTAAAAAAGTAAAAAGTAGGAGGAAGTGAAGCATCAGTAGCAACAAGGAAGGAGGCAAAGAACGTCCTCACACCTGTTCACCTATCAAGCTTCTAATTAGCAAGACTGTCTTACCTGTAGCCCCGCCCATCACACCTGTTGCACTCCCCCCTTCACCTCACCTCCCTTAACCTGTTCTATACACACCTGTTGCCTCTCTCTCTCTCTCTCTCTCTCTCTCTCTCTCTCTCTTCTCTTCTCTCTCTCTCTCTCTCTCTCTCTCTCTCTCTCTCTCTCTCTCTCTTTTCTCTCTCTCTCTCTCTCTCTCTCTCTCTCTCTCTCTCTCTCTCATCTACGAATATATAACCTACATAACCAGGGTAGACATCGATTTTACCATTGTACTCCTCCTCTTACTACTACTACTACTACTACTACTACTACTACTACTACTACTACTACTGCTACTACTACTACTACTACTACTACTACTACTACTACTACTACTACTACTGCTGTTACTACTACTATTACTACTACTACTACTACTACTACTACTATACTACTACTACTACTACTACTACTGCTGTTACTACTACTATTACTACTACTACTACTACTACTACCACTACTGCTGTCAGTACTACTATTACTACTACTACTACTACTACAAATTCCTTAATTAAGTAAGTGTTGAGCCATCACTTTCAAGGATTTACGATGGTAAGAACGTGATATATTTTCCTCTTTTTTTCATCATTAAGTGTTTCTCAGAGTTCGATGACACAAATATGTTGTAAGAAGGAAAAATATGAAAAGAAACGATACAAGAAATGAGGAAACAGACACGTGTATTGAGACAAGTAGGAAAATGGTCGTGTTTAGGAGAAAAAAAAAGTTATGACATGGAAATAGTTTGTATTGAGTAAGAATGATAAAAAAAACCCAGATATTATTTATATTATCATTATTACACTTCACAATATTTCAAAATATAATAATGATAATAAAAATAACATCTGGTGAAAGTAAGTGACTGACTGACTGACTGACTGACTGACTGATTAGACTGAATGAGTGAGTAAGTGACTGACTGACTGACTGATTAAACTGAATGAGTGAGTAAGTGACTGACTGACTGACTGACTGACTGACTGACTGACTGACTGACTGACTGAACTGACTGACTGACTGACTGACTGACTAGACTGAATGAGTGAGTAAGTGAATGACTGACTGACTGACTGACTGACTGACTGACTGACTGACTAATTGACTGACTAGACTGAGTGAGTGAGTAAGTGACTGACTGACTGATTGACTGACTAACTGACTGATTGACTGATTGACTGACTGACTGACGGACCTAAAAGATGACAGTGATTGGCTGAAGAGTTGATTAGTCAGTCAGTCAGTCAGTAAATCAGTTAGTCAGTGAACTGTCTAGAATCTGCCAACTAATAACCCGACGGGACTCACCTTGCAAATTACCATGAACCCTCATATATTGTGTTGCAACTGGTCTGGGCAAGTCTGTGTGTGAGTGTGTGTGTGTGTGTGTGTGTGTGTGTGTGTGTGTGTGTGTGTGTGTGTGTGTGTGTGTGTGTGTGTGTGTGTGTGTGAAAGTTAGTACGCCAACCTCCTCCTCCTCCTCTTCTTCCTCCTCCTCCTCCTCCTCTTCCTCCTCCTCCTCCTCCTCCTCCTCCTCCTCACAGCAACGCTGGGTCACGTTCCCGTTTCCGCAAATACTAATCAAAGTAACTTAATCAAGCGCCCTGGTACAGTGGACCCTAGACACCCAGCCGGTAAACCCTCACGCAAGATTACCAAAACTATTAAAGAACTTAAATTACTATATACAAATGCCAGAAGCATTATTTTAAAGCGTAACGAACTAATAGCATACGTTGTTGCCGAAACGCCAGATATTGTTAGTATCACTGAGAGTTGGGTCAACACAAAAGATAAACATTTATTAGCTGAAATAGCCATTCCAGGCTATAAGACATTCCTAAATTGTCGTACGCATAAAGCAGGTGGAGGTGTCATTCTTTACATTAAAGATAATTTGCAAGCAATCGAAATCGATAAAGTAAATAAAGATCACTATGACTCAGTCTACGCAAAGATTAAGCTAAACGGGAAATTGCTAACTATTGGGACAATATATTGTCCTCCCAAATCTAATGCGGAAGTCGATGGCCTCCTCTATGACGAGATAAAGTCAGTTATCAACAATGATAACGATACAATTATATGTGGAGATTTTAACCTACCTCGTATAAACTGGAATGATAATTTTGCTGATAGAGAAGGTACGCGATTGCTTGGTATGGTAAACGAAGTATATTTAAATCAGGTGGTCCGTGAGCCTACAAGGGATATAAGTATCTTAGATTTAGTTTTCACTACCGACACTGATCTGATTGATTACTGCGATATAGGTGAACATTTGGCAAACAGTGATCACAGGTTAATCAGATGCGGCATAAATTGCAATGTAGACATCACAGAAAATCGGTTATGAGTTCCCAATTATAATAAAGCAGATTTCACGAAGATCAGCAGGGTACTAAGCGAAGTTGATTGGGTTGACCTACTAAACGGTAATAACGCCGAAAACATGTGGTAATTTATTCACAAATAAACCCCAATCGGTGGTGAAAAACATGTTCCATGATAAGGGAAAACGTCTAAAAACATAAACAAACCCAGTTGGATGACTAATGAGATTCAACAAATCATTGGCAGTAAGCGACGAGCGTATAAAGTTTACAAGCGATCAAATGCGGACTCCCGATTCTAGAAATACAATGAGGGTAAACGTCGTTGAAAGGATTAATAAAGACTAAAAAGCGCGAGTATGAAGAAAAAAATTGCAAAGGAATCCAAACAAACCCGAAAAGGTTCTTTCAATACGTTCGAAGTAAGAAAAACGTCAAAACAGGTATGGGCCACTGAAGATAAGAATAAACATCTTGGTAAATGATAATAAGAGCATGGCATTCGTACCAATGAATACTTTAATGCGGAAATTATTAAAGAAGACGAAGCTCCATTACCAGAACCAGTAACCATGTATGCGGGACTCAAAAGTGATAGATTGGAAATAGGAGAGATAGCAGTAGACGAAATATCAAAGTATTTGCAGAAACTCGGACCCAGCAAAATCCGTGGGGGTGGACGAATTTCGCCGCGATTACTTCGGAATGTCACAGTCAACTTTCGCTCCCATTAAAGATTATTCTCAATATATCGCTAATGGACAAAAATGTTCCTAGTATGTAGAAATTAGCTAATGTGACACCGATATTCAAGAAAGGGAGTAAGAGCCTAGCAAGTAATTATCGCCCAATTATTTAAAAGTCTGTGATTGTTAAACTATTTGAGAAAATATTGGGGGATAAAATAGTGTCTTTTCTCGATGAAAATAACTCAATACTAAACTCCCAGCATGGATTTCGAAATAAAAGATCCTGCTTAACAAAACCTACTCGATTTATTAATGTAATTTATTCAAACTGGGACGCTAAAATTCCCCTCGGATGTAATATACCTTGATTTTCAGAAAGCCTTCGATACAGTTCCCATAAGCGGACTGTTGACCAAGCTAAGGGCACATGGCTTAGGAGAGCAATTATGTTCATGGATTGGCGATTGGTTTTCAAATCGTAAACAAGGGTAGTAATAAATGGCGAGGTATCTGATTGGTTAGATGTTACTAGTGGGGTGCCTCAGGGCTCGGTCTTGGGTCCTTCTCTTTTTCTGATATATATCAACGATCTGGACTGCGGACTTGTATCTAACATATCGAAATTTGCAGATGACACCAAAATTAGGCGGTAAAGCATATACTAGAAAAAAACTGCGAACTCATAAAAAAGTGATCTCGACAAACTATCAGATTGGAGTGATAAATGGCTATTAAAATTAAATTTCCCGATAAATGTAAAGTAATGCATATAGGCAACGATAACCTAAAATATAACTATCAAATCCCAAAATAAATCTTTAACTGAAGTACAGCAGGAAAAAGATTTAGGTGTCATCATCAGTAATGATCTGAAACCCAGTCCGCATTGCCTAGCTGCCAGTAAAAAGGCAAATATGATGTTGGGCTTTATTAAACGCAACTTTGAACATAAAACTCCGAAAGTAATGACACAATTATACAGTCCTTGGTTAGGCCGCACTTGGAATATGCCGTTCAATTCTGGTCGCCGTTTCGTAAAAGACCAAGCCAAATTGGAATCAGTGCAAAGAAGAGCAACCAAACAAATTTCATCTCTACGAAATTCATCTTATGAAGAGAGACTGCGGAAACTTAATATGTTTTTCTTAAAGGATCGAAGAATCCGTGGGAACTTGATAGAAATCTTTAAGATCCTAA
>JACEEZ010023175.1:35989-63489 GCA_016584305.1 Chionoecetes opilio
ATAGTGACTTGAAGAGACGAATCAATGCCTTTGGTAATAAGTGTCTTCGCAGAATCATGGGGTATCGCTGGGATGATTACGTGTCAAATCAGCGATTGCACCGTGAGACTGAATCGAGGCCTATTACCTGCATAGTCCGTCAGCGCCAACTTCGGCTATATGGGCATGTGGCACGCTACCCTGAAACCGATCCTTCCCATCGGGTTGTATCTGTAAGAGACAATCCGGCGTGGAGGAGGCCAAGGGGGCGCCCACAAGGCTCGTGGCTGGAGCAAGTTGATGTTTCTTGTCGAGAGCTGCTTGGTATGGGAAAGGAGCCTGCATGGGAACTCGCGCGTGGTGACCCCCGGGAGTGGCGTCGTAGGGTGGGCGAGGCGACGCGCCCCCCGGCGTATGCCCCCAATGATTGATTGATTGATATACATACACTAGCCTCAAAGCCGTCCTCCAGGCGGCCTTTTTGGCACAAACTTTCGCACACACACTTTCGCTTATATTATTATAGATAATCAAACTTTATCCTATGAACTGAAACACAAATCAGATTATTCAACTAAATCAAAGTAAATAAAAATATATCAATGAGTAAACATCGATTATAAGGCATATGAATTACTTATTATTTCAACCCATTTTTTTTTGGTATACAGTGTAATCACGTATCAAAAACAGTCAAATTTTTCATTATAATAAGCTTTGTTTTTCCCTCTAGTTTTCATGTTCAATTAATGTTCTGGAGATAGAGCATAAATTGTTTGTTTTTAATTGTGTGTGTGTGTGTGTGCGTGTGTGTGTGTGTGTGTGTGTGTGTGTGTGTGTGTGTGTGTGTGTGTGTGTGGTGTGTGTGTGTGTGTGTGGTGTGTGTGTGGTGTGTGTGTGTGTGTGTGTGTGTGTGTGTGTGTGTGTGTGTGTGTGTGTGTGTGTGTGTGTTTTATGTCTTTTGAAAATTCAGGTTGAAGTTTGAAAGGGTGTGTATAGGGGATAATAGAAGGTGGATGAGGAGATAGAAGAAGGGATGAATTGATACAATTGATAAAGAACATGAACAGTGACAAAAAGGAGGAGGAGGAGAAGAAATAAAATAAATATTAGGGATATATAGTGATTATTGAGGAAAAGCGAATAAAGATGAGAGAGAGGGGGGGAGAGAGAGAGAGAGAGAGAGAGAGAGAGAGAGAGAGAGAGAGAGAGAGAGAGAGAGAGAGAGAGAGAGAGAAGACGGAGAGAGAGAGGAGAGAGAGGAGAGGAGAGAGAGAGAGAGGAGAGAGAGAGAGAGAGAGAGAGAGAGAGAGAGAGAGAGAGGAGAGAGATAGAGAGAGAGAGAAAAAAAAAAAGAGAGAGAGAGAGAGAGAGAGAGAGAGAGAGAGGAGAGAAGAGAGAGAGAGAGGAGAGAGAGAGAGAGAGAGAGAGGGAAAAGAGAGAGAGAGAGAGAGGAGAGGAGAGAGAGAGAGACGAGAGAGAGAGAGACGAGAGAGAGAGAGGGAGAAGGGTACTAAGATACTTTGATCCTATCTAGACACTTTGGAAGTACCAACTACAAGATTATTGACTACACAAAGCGCCACCACGCCAGGACGAACTTGGTGGCCTCGAACCGCTGACCGAATGCAGGGACTCTGCACGCGAGACAACAGCTCTACCAACCGCGCCACCCTGACGGGTTAGAGAGAGAGAGAGAGAGAGATATTTTTTATTGATTTATTTATTACGAAAAAAGAATACAGAAATAAATGAAAATACCTATGCATAATTAGAGAGGAGAAGAGAGAGAGAGGAGAGAGGAGGAGAGGGGAAAGGAGAGAGAGAAGAGAAGAGAGAAGAGAGAGGAGAGAGGAGAGAGAGAGAGAGGAGAGAGAGAGAGAGAGTTGCCTTATTTGTCCTCTACTCACACATCCCTCCCGCAATCTCGTCATCTGCTACATTAGTCTACCTCTACCGGTTACTAATTAACATAAAGTGCGGGGGAGGCGTGGGGTATGGTGGGGGAATGTTAATATGACGGAGGGGGAGGTGGGGGTTGGGAGGGGGGGAGGAGAAAAGAGGGGGAGGGGAGAGGTGTAGAACTGAAGAGATGATGTTAAGACATTCTACTCTTCTTTTTTGGGGGTTGGGTTTGTTTTGTATCATTGTTGCTTTCTATATCTTGCATTACGAATATTGAACAGCTACAAATGATGATAATATTAATGATGATGATAGTGATAAAGGTAAACAATATTTCTTTGATAGTAGTAGTAGTAGTAGTAGTAGTAGTAGTAGTAGTAGTAGTAGTAGTAGTAGTAGTAGTAGTAGTAGTAGTAGTAATAGCAGCAGTAGTCACGATATCACCTATTCATATCATCATCACTATTTTCCTTATTACATCAACATTTTAAATTGTTTTCTTTCTTCCTCGTATTTCATGGCTGCACATATCTATCTCTTACGTGTTTTTTCCTCTTCCCTTCTTCCTTCCTTCCTACCTAGTACATCCTCTCTCTCTCTCTCTCTCTCTCTCTCTCTCTCTCTCTCTCTCTCTCTCTCTCTCTCTCTCTCTCTCTCATCACTCCCTTATATTCTCATCATCCGCGCTCCACCCCTCACCCCTCCCTCCCTTGGACCGTCGGCTGGTCTGCGTGTGTGTGTATTCTTGTCTCTTACTACGGACGCCACACCGGAGGGTCGAGGGCGAAGGTGACGTCATGTCCTGGGTAATGGGGGTGCCTAGATGTGTTGTTGTTGTTGTGGTGGTGGTGGTGGTGGTGGTGGGGGTGGTGGTGGTGGCGTGGTGGTGGGGGTGGTGGTGGTGGTGGTTGGTGGTGGTGGTGGTGGTGGTAGTGGTGGGTGGTCGTGGTGGGTATGTGGTGGTGGTGGTCGTGGTGGTGGGGGTGGTGGTGGTGGTGGTGGTGGTGGTAGTGGTGGGTGGTGGTGGTGTGGTGGTGGTGGTGGTGGTGGTGGTGGTGGAGTGGTGGGGTGGGGTGTGGTGGTGGTGGTGGTGGTGGTGTTGGGGTGGTGGTGGTGGTGGTGGTGGTGGTGGTGGTGGTGGTGGAGGTGGTGGTGGTGGGGGTGGTGGTGGTGGTGATAGTGGTGGTGGTGGTCGTGGTGGTGTTGGTGGTGGTGGTGGGTGGTGGGGTGGTGGTGGTGGTGGTGGTGGTGGGGGTGGTGGGGTGGTGGTGGTGGTGGTGGTTGTGGTGGTGGTGGGGGTGCTTAGATGGTTATTGTTGTTGTGTTGTTGTTGTTGTGTGTTGTTATTGTTGTTGTTGTTGGTGGTGATGGTGGTGATGGGGTGGTGGTGGTGGTGGTGGTGGTGGTGGTGTTGTTGTTGTGGTGGTGGTGGGGGGGTGGGGGTGTGGTGGTTGGTGGTGGTTGGGGTGGGGGGTGGTGGGGTGGGTGGTGGTGGTGGTGGTGTGGGGATGGTGGTGGTGGTGGTGGTGGGGGTGGTGGTGGTGGGGTGTGGGTGGGGTGGTGGGGTGGTGGTGTGTGGTGGTGGGGGTGGTTGGGGGGGTGGTGGTGTGGTGGTTGTGGGGTGGTGGGTGTGGGGGGGGGTGGTGGTGGTGGTGGTGGTGGTGGTGGTGGGGTGGTGGTGGGGGTGGGTGGTGGTGGTGGTGGTGTTGTGGTGGGGTGGTGGTGGGGGGGTGGTGGTGGGGGTGGTGGGGGTGGTGGTGGTGGTGGTGGTGGTGGGGGTGGTGGGGTGGTGGTGGGGGGTGGTGGTGTGGGGGTGGTGGTGGTGGTGGTGGTGGTGGTGGTGGTGGGTGGGGGGGGTGGTGGTGGGGGGGGTGGTGGGGTGGTGGTGGTGGTGGTGGTGGTGGTGGTGGTGGGGGTGGTGGGGGGGGTGGTGGGGGTGGTGGGGTGGTGGTGGTGGGTGGTGGTGGTGGGGTGGTGGGGTGGTGGTGGTGGGGGTGGTGGTGGTGGTGTGGTGGTGGGTGGTGGGGGGGTGGTGGGGTGGTGGTGGTGGTGGGTGGTGGTGGTGGTGGGGGGGGTGGTGGTGGTGGTGGTGGGGGTGGTGGGGGGGTGGTGGGGGTGGGGTGGTGGTGGTGGTGGTGGGGTGGGGGTGGTGGTGGGGGGGTGGGTGGTGGTTGGGGGTGTGGTGGTGGTGGTGGTGGTGTGGGGTGGTGGTGGGGTGGTGGTGGGTGGTGGGGTGTGGTGTGGGTGGGTGGTGGTGGGTGGTGGTGGTGGTGGTGGGGGTGGTGGTGGTGGTGGTGGTGGTGGGGTGGGTTGGTGGTGGTGGTGGTGGTGGTGGTGGGGTGGTGGTGGGGGTGGTGGTGGTGGTGGTGGTGGTGGTGGTGGGGTGGGGGTGGGTGGTGGTGGTTTGGTGGGGGGTGGTGGTGGTGGGTGGTGGGGGGGGGGGGTGGTGGTGGTGGGGGTGGTGGGGGTGGTGGTGGGGGTGGTGGGGTGGTGGTGGTGGGGGGGTGGGGGGGTGGTGGTGGTGGGGGTGGGTGGTGGGGGTGGTGGGGGGGTGGTGGTGGTGGTGGGGGTGGTGGGTGGTGGTGGTGGTGGTGGTGGTGGTGGGGGTGGTGGTGGTGGTGGTGGTGGGGGTGGTGGTGGTGGTGGTGGTGGGGGTGGTGGTGGTGGTGGGGGTGGTGGTGGGGGTGGTGGTGGTGGTGGTGGTGGTGGTGGGGGTGGTGGTGGTGGTGGTGGTGGGGGTGGTGGTGGGGATGGTGGTGGGGGTGGGGGTGGGGGTGGTGGTGGGGGTGGTGGGGGGGGGTGGTGGTGGGGGTGGGGGTGGGGGTGGTGGTGGGGGGTGGTGGGGGGGGGGGTGGTGGGGGTGGTGGTGGGGGTGGTGGTGGGGGTGGTGGGGGTGACAGTAGTTCTAGTGGTTGTATTAGTTGAACATGAAAGTGGCTATATTATTATCATCGTTTTTATCAATATTATTATGATCATTACTGCTATCATGATCATTATTGGTGTAATTATTACTTCTATCATTATCGTCATTGTCATCATTATACAATCTTCATTATTACCATTACTGTTATCAGTAGTAGTAATGGCGGCAGAAGTAGTAGCAGTAGTAGTATTGGCGGCAGAAATAAAAGTAGTAGTAATAGTGGTAAAAGTAGAAGTAGTAGTAGTAGCAGTAGATGTGGTAGTAGTAATAGCAGTAGCAGTAGGAGTAGTAGTAGTAGTAGTAGTAGGTAGTAGTAGTAGTAGTAGTAGTAGTAGTAGTAGTAGTAGTGGCGGCAGTAGTAGTAGTAGTAGTAGTAGTAGTAGTAGTAGTAGTAGTAGTAGTAGTAGTAGTGGCGGCAGTAGTAGTAGTAGTAGTAGTAGTAGTAGTAGTAGTAGTAGTAGTAGTAGTAGTAGTAGTAGTAGTAGTAGTAGTAGTAATATAAAAATCAAGTGTCCTTCCCTGGCTACATACGCCGATAACACTTATAGTGAACCCTGTAATTTATATGTAAATAGGAGTGGTAGCAATAAGGCTAGGGTGTTAGAGTCAAGGGAAGGAACAACTCAAGGTGACCCAGTGGCCATGGCGATGTACGCCCTTGGCATGTCAGTCCTTCAAGACGTGATTGCGTTTGAAAAAACCAAAGGTGAAGCAGGTGGCATATGCTGACGACCTGTCGGGGGCCGGCAAATTTAACAGGACCTAAGCCACTGGTGGGGGTTAATACAGGCCAATGGCCCTACCATAGGATACACACCCAACGCCGCTAAATCCTTCCTCATCGTCAAGCCAGAGCACTATGACGGGGCTGTAACATTTCAGTGGCAGTGGAGTTGTGGTAACGAAGGAAGGACAGCGGCACTTGGGTGTGTTATTGGAACAGAGGAGTATAAGAAGGAGTACGTCGGAGAGAAAGGGGTCTGAGTGGGTGCACGAGGTCGATGTCCTGTCAGCCATGGCCAAGACCGAGCCTCACGCAGCCTACGCGGCATACACGCATGCCTGCAACATCGGTGGACTTCGTCATGCGCACCATCCGGACATCAGCCCTCTCCTCAGACCGCTGGAGGAATCTATAAAGAACACCTCATACCAGCGTACTGAGATCTCCCGCCTGGAAATGACGCGAGAGCGTTGCTCGAACTCCCTCCAAGACTAGCGGGATGGGAATCACCTCTCCTGAGAAGGTGGCTGAGGTGGAGAACTCAACTCCATCAACTTACCAGGTCCCTCACAGATATGATCATCGACTCAGGACGCACAAGGTGAAATCGACCAAAGTGCGATCGCCTGAGCAAAAGAAACGATTCTCACGAGACAGGCAGCAAGGGCAGAAGACCAGCCTTGAAACCTTTCGACCATCTGCCTCCAGACACCGTGAGAAAAATCCACATCGCACAGGAGACGGGAGCGTCCAACTGGGCTAAAACATCACTACCAATCAGAGCAAAGGGCTTCAACCTCAACAAACAAGAATTTGTCGATGCCGTTGCTCTGAGGTACGGCTGGCCAGTGAAGGACTCCCCAACACCTGTGTGTGTGGATCCCCCAACAACGTAGACCACACCATGACGTGCAAAAAGGGGGGATTCGTGTGTATCAGGCACGACTGAGGTGAGGGACCTGACAGCCAGCATGCTCAGGGAGGGTGTGCCACGACGTCTCCACCGAGCCAACCCTTCTGCCTTAGATGGGAAACTCCTGCGGTACAGGACAGCCAATACCGCCCCTGAGGCTCGCGTGGACATCTGTGCTCGGGGATTCTGGACCAGAGGGCAGCGGACCTTTTTGGACATCCGGATCTTCGACCCGATGGCCGCCTCCCATCGTGAGCTCTCCCTCGAGGCTGTCCACCACAGGAACGAGCTGGAGAAGATAAGGGCCTATGGCGATAGGATCCTGCAAGTCGACCATGGTACCTTCACGCCCCTGGTCTTCACCACATCTGGCGGCATGGCCCCCAAGGCTAGAAGCTTCTACTCAAGATAGCTGACTTGATGTCAGTAAAAGAACACCAGCAAGAGAGCTCCGTCGCCGCCTGGATGAGGTGTCGCCTCTCCTTCTCCCTGCTCCGGTCTGCTCTCCTGTGTCTCAGGGGTACGAGATACTCCACTCCCTCTAACATGGACATAAGTGACCTCGATTGCGAGGCCACATTGGTAGAGAGTGGGATAAAGGTGGATAGGTTAGGAATAGAGTAGGTTTACAAATTTAGGGGTAGTTAGTTAGTAAATGTATGTATTTTTAGGGGTAGTTGTAAGGTTGGATGCCACAGCCAATAGCGAGGTGGGGCTATGGCGTACCCGCCGCAAATAAAGAGGCGGTGGAGGTATCTTTTAGTAGTAGTAGTAGAAAAAAAAAGTAGTAGTAGTAGAAGTAGTAGTAGTAGTAGTAGTAGTAGTAGTAGTGGCGGCAGTAGTAGTAGTAGTAGTAGTAGTAGTAGTAGTGGCGGCAGTAGTAGTAGTAGTAGTAGTAGTAGTAGTAGTAGTAGTAGTAGTAGTAGTAGTAGTAGTAGTAGTTCATCCATTTATCCACCAAAGACAGCCTACCTCCCCTCTCTTCCACACAAATAAAGACCCTTGTTAATTATTTGTTATCTTTTCCTCCTCTTTCTCCCCTTCCTTCCTCTCCTTCATCCCCTCCGAGTGCCACTTGGAGGCTCGAGGTTGACCCGGAAATAATTGTGGTTAAGGGCAGGTGGGGGTGTGGTGGTGGGGGTGTGGTAGTGGTGGTGGGGGTGTGGTGGTGGGGGGTGTGGTAGTGGTGGTGGGGGTGTGGTGGTGGTGGTGGGGGTGTGGTAGTGGTGGTGGGGGTGTGGTAGTGGTGGTGGGGGTGTGGTAGTGGTGGTGGGGGTGTGGTAGTGGTGGTGGGGGTGTGGTAGTGGTGGTGGGGGTGTGGGGGGGGGTGTGGTAGTGGGGGTGGGGGTGTGTTAGGGTGGTGGGGGTGTGGTAGGGGTGGTGGGGGTGGGAGGGGTGGTGGGGTGTGGTAGGGTGGTGGGGGTGGGGTAGTGGTGGGGGGGGTGTGGTGGGTGGTGGGGGTGTGGTAGTGGTGGTGGGGGGTTGGGTAGGGTGGGGGGTGTGTTATGGTGGTGGGGGTGTGGTGCTGGGGTGGGGGATGGGGGGGGTCAGGAGTTCGGGGGTTTTTTGGGGAGGGCATCTGTTGAATGTGGCAGGTGGGGTGTTGTGGGTGTGTGTTTTGGGGGTGTGGGTGTGTTTGGTGTGGTGTGGTGTGTGTGTGTGTGTGTGTGTGTGTGTGTGTGTGTGTGATAAAACACACACAGCAAACAGAAACAAACAAAAAACATGCATGCCTATCGCCATACAAAAATTGTAAAAAAAAGATACAAGCAAATTTTACACAGAGGAAAATGTTCAAAACTTATAACAAAAACGTGAAAAAAAAATATATGAAAATTTTTATGTTTATGTTGTATTTAGAAAAAAAAAAATATGACAAAAAAAAGGGGGGGAGTAGGTGCATGCTTAGCGTCACGGCCAATCGGAACTCACCCCGCCTAGGCCCCCCAAACGTTGTGATTTTGTCCCCCACCTTTTCTCCCCTCCCTTTTTGGGTCAAAATTCCCTTGTCCCCCCTTTGGGGTTATCCAAAAAGGGGGGGGAAAAAAGGGGGGGGGGGGAAAAGAGGGGTTTTTAAAGGGAGAGACCCTGCAGTCCTCATGAATAAGTTAAACAAAAACACTATTCCCGTTTCATCCTGGCCGGTGTTGTGTGTTGGTTTTTTTTTCCCCTCTTTCCCCTTCTCTCCCCTCTCTCTCTCTTCTTCCTCCCCTCTCCCTCCCCCCCCCCTCCCCTCTCCTCTCTCTCTCTCTCTTCTCTCTCTCTCTCTCTCTCTCTCCTCTCTCTCTTGGCCTAAGAAGAAACAAATACAACAATAGCAGCATCTGAAGTAGAGTTTGTGAGCATCAAGTTACTTCTCTTTTTTGCATGAATTTTATGGGAGTGTTGTGACCATGTTTTGCTTTTGTTTTATTGTATCATTTTATTCTTATACATTCTTAAAACTCTTACTTATTTTACTTATTCATTCGCCCATTTGTTTACTTCATGATATCAATTAGCTATGGAGAGAGTCTTGTGTCTAGTCTTGCTGGTCTATCTGTCTTGCTTGTAACTTATCTATCTGTCTGTTTCTATCTATCAGTCTGTCTATATATTTGTCTGTCTGTCTATCTGTCTATACATTTGTCTGTCTGTCTGTATATATATATCGTCTGTCTGTCTGTCTGTATCTATATGTCTGTCTATATATTTGTCTGTCTGTCTGTGTATCTGTCGTCTGTCAGTTTGTGTGTTTGTCACCTGTCTGTTTTTCTGTCTGTCTGTCTGTCTGTCGCCTGTCTGTCGCCTGTCTGTCTGTTTATCTGTCATCTGTCTGTTTGTCTATTTGTCGCTTGTCTGTCTGTCTGTCTGTCGCCTGTCTGTCTGTCTGTCTGTCGCCTGTCTGTATATCTGTCTGTCGCCTGTCTGCCTGTATGTCTGTCGCCTGTCTGTCTGTCTGTCTGTCTGTCTGTCTGTCGCCTGTCTGTCGCCTGTCTGTATGTTTATCTGTCACCTGTCTGTTTATCTGTCTGTGTGTCTGCCATCTGTCTGTTTGTCTGTTTGTCGCCTGTCTGTCTATCTGTCTGTCTGTCTGTCTGTCGCCTGTCTGTCTGTCTGTCTGTCTGTCTGTCTGTCTGTCTGTCGCCTGTCTGTCGCCTGTCTGTCTGTCTGTCTGTCTGTCTGTCTGTCTGTCTGTCTGTCACCTGTCTGTCTGTCTGTCTGTCGCCTGTCTGTCTGTCTGTCGCCTGTCTGTCTGTCTGTCGTCTGTCTGTCTGTCTGTCTGTCTGTCTGTTGCCTGTCTGTATGTTTATCTGTCATCTGTCTGTTTGTCTGTTTGTCACCTGTCTGTTTATCTGTCTGTGTGTCTGCCATCTGTCTGTTTGTCTGTTTGTCGCCTGTCTGTCTATCTGTCTGTCTGTCTGTCGCCTGTCTGTCTGTCTGTCTGTCGCCTGTCTGTCTGTCTGTCGCCTGTCTGTCTGTCTGTCTGTCTGTCGCCTGCCTATCTGTCTGTCTGTCGCCTGTCTGCTGTCTGTCGTCGCCTGTCTGTATTTTATCGTCATCTGTCTGTTTGTCTGTTTTTCCCGGGTTTTTTATCGTCTGTGTGCCCATCTGTCGTTTGTTGTTTGTCGCGTCTTTAAACTGTCGTTGTCTGCCCGTCGTCGCTGCGTCGCCGTCTGTCTTTTGCGTCGCCTGTGTTGTCTGCGCCTGTCTGTCTGTTGCTGTCTGTGCCTGTATCTGTTGTCTGTCGCCTGTGTGTCTGTCTGTCTGTCGCCTGTCTGTCTGTCTGTATGGCTCATTTCTACCTCGCCATTTCCTGTTTCTCGGTTTTGAAAGGAAAATTTATATTTTTAATGATCCCTTTTGTTTTCTTTTCCCGCAAACACAAGGTTTCAGGGGCTGTGGTGTGTGTGTGTGTGTGTGTGTGTGTGGTGTGTGTTTTTTTGTGTGTGGGGTGTGTGTGTGTGTGTTGTGTGTGTGTGTGGTTGTGTTGTGTGTGTGTGTGTGTGTGTGTGTGTGTGTGTGGGTGGTTTGTGTGTGTGTGTGGTTTTTGGTGTGTGTGTGGTGTGTGTGTGTGGTGTGGGTGTGTGTGGTGTGGTGTGTGTGTGTGTGGGTGTTGTTGTGTGTGTTTGGTGTGTGTGTGTGTGGGGTGTGGGTGGTGTGTGGGGGTGTGTGTGTGTGTGTGTGGTGGGGGGTGTGTGTGTGGGTTTTTGTGGTGTGGTGTGTGTGTGTGTGTTGTGTGTGTGTGTGTGTGGGGTTGGTTGTGTGTGTGTGTGTGTGTGTGTGTGGTGGTTTGTGGGTGTGGTGGGGGAAGTGTCTGTTTTTTTTCATATTTTTATCGATTATTTTTTCTGTCGATCTTACATATTTTTGCTGTTTTTTTGTGCTTGTTATTTTATGTTCTTCTTCTCTCTCCTCCTCTCTCTTCTCTCTCCCCTCTCTTCTCCTCTCTCCTTCCTCTTTTCTTCCCCTCTCTCTCCTCTCTCTCTCTCCTCTCTCCCTGCCGCACCTTATCTTCAAAGAATCATGCGGTAAAAGGGTTTTGATGAAGAGCCAAATATCTTACATCGCAGCTTTAAAACCCGAGGAGCGGAAAAAACTCGCCCCTTTGCGCACTCCGCTCACAACACGGGGAGTAAAAGAGTGAAAAATACGATACAAAAATTTACTAAAAAGGGAAAATTTGGAAAATTTTTGGTAGCTTTTTATATAAGAGAATTAAGTTTGGGTGATTTTAGGGGGGTTGTGTGTATGTGGGCGGGGTTTGGTGTGCCCTTCATTCAGTCATTCCCCCCATGGCCCTTGTCCACGCGGGGGCTGGCTCGCGATCGCCAGTTTTCCCCTTTCAGTGCGAGCTTGGGGGCTCATTATTACCGATTTTGGGCAATGCTGGGAAACCCCCACACCACCCCACCCCCATCCCCTTTCCCCAAGGGGGACAGTAAACCCCACCGAATTTTTCAAAATGAAAAAATCCCCGGGAGCACGGGATTCGAACCCCCTACCCGCATAAGGGAACCCGGCCCGTGTAACCCGACCATCGCCCGGTGTGTGTGGGTGTTTTTTGTTACTATTTGTATAATATTTATATAAAAATTAATCGAAAATAAAACCTTTAAAAAGGGGAGGGGTGGGGCTGGGAGGAGCCCTTTTTTCTGTGCCCATTTTCCTTTTGTTTTTTACCCTTTTAGGGTTTGTTAATTTTAAAAATATGTATCAGAAAAATACCCTTGTTGTAGACCGACGGGGCTACTGGTATCTGTTCTTCCTATGTCTTCTTCTTCTACTTCTTCTTCAACTTCAACTTCAACTTTAACTTTAACTTCAACTTTAACTTCCTTTTTTTTTCTTTATTCTTTTTTCTTCAACTTTTTTCATCCTCTTTTTAAAATTTTTTTATTTTTTCTTCAACTTCTTCTTCTTCTTCTTCCTCTTCTTCTGCCTCCTCCTTGGGTCCCTCCTCGCCCTTGACATTTAGCTTGGGGTCGCGGCTACAAAAACATTGACTCTCTACTCCTTGGCCGTGACGCAAGCTGACGGGCTGCTGACGTGGGCTCGTACCCTCACAGGTCTCGTGCAGGTGGGGCAAACGGGGAGGGACTGTGGGGTTTTGGGGTGTGGTGTGGGGTGTGTGTGGGTGTGGGTTGTGTGGTGTGTGTGTGTGTGTGTGTGTGTGTGTGTGTGTGTGTGTGTGTGTGTGTGTGTTCGTCCGTCTCCTTCAATTACTTCTCTGTTTAGATTGCGTGGCTCGTTTCTTTCCTGATGTTTTAATTAATGCGTGAATGCTTGTATAAGTGGTTCATGACAGTGGTGGTGGGTATGGTGGTGGTGGTGGAAACAGTGGTAGTGGTGGTGGAAATAGTGGTAGTGGTGGTGGTGGTGGTGGAAATAGTGGTGGTGGTGGTGGTGGTGGTGGAAACAGTGATAGTGGTGGTAGTGGTGGTGGTGGTGGTGGTGGTGGAAACAGTGGTAGTGGTGGTGGAAATAGTGGTAGTGGTGGTGGTGGTGGTGGAAATAGTGGTGGTGGTGGTGGTGGTGGAAACAGTGATAGTGGTGGTAGTGGTGGTGGTGGTGGTGGTGGTGGAAACAGTGATAGTGGTGGTAGTGGTGGTAGTGGTGGTGGTGGTGGTGGTGGTGGGGGTGGAAATAGTGGTGGTGGTACTGATACTACTTACTGTTGTTACTACTTAATTTGATCTACTACCTACTTTACTTGAAGTACCTACTTTAGTAACCACCTTGCATAAATATAAGTTAAATAAAAAAGAAAATATTTTGGTATCGGTATTATAGACCATAGATATTATTAGTTTTAGGGAGGCGGTGGCCGAGTGG
This sequence comes from Chionoecetes opilio, assembly GCA_016584305.1. Lineage (NCBI taxonomy): Eukaryota > Metazoa > Arthropoda > Malacostraca > Decapoda > Majidae > Chionoecetes > Chionoecetes opilio. The sequence goes on from JACEEZ010023175.1 coordinate 48,752, forward strand.
TTTGTACCACTCTCTGAGTGGTAAAAAAAAAAAAAAAAAAGTTAAGTATTGATGTGTGTGTATGTGTTTCACCATTCTTATGAACTGGACGAAGCCTCGTGATAATATAATATGCTATGAAAATATGTTCCAATGATCTGATTTCGTCTTGGTGTGACATACCCATCGCGATTCACATCTTCAGCCACACACTAGCGGGTCAATGGGCTCGGACCGGACAAAGGCCAATCAGCAGTATAATAGCAACGTGCTGAAGAATAACAACTTGCAGGTAGACCCGTTGCTAAGACATGTCAACAACCACTGCTGGGTACTTCGTGTTGTTGTTTTAGCCTTGGAATTGGTCATTTGTTTGAATGTTTGAATGTGACTTTGAATGTTCAGGGGGTGACTTTTGGCTAGGATTGTGTGACGTCAGGTGTGATGTGATAGCCTTGAGTGTGTTGATGTGGTGATTGTGGTGATGGTAGTGATTGTGTTGTGGTGATGGTGGTTGTTTTGAGGGAAGATATTATCAGTGCGTCTGTATTGGTTAGGTGTGGTTGTGGTTGTCTTGTGTGAGACGGATGTGTATGAGGTATATGAAAGTGTGTCCATGATGATAGTTCTTCAGTAAAGATATAAAGACAATCAGCAGATTATCCTGTTTCTTCGGGTTGGCAATGATGACAATACTTGGTGTACGCACGCTTAAAGAATCGAATCATGCAAAAGCTGAAAATAAGAGCACGAGAAAAAGTTATCAGGTTATGCAATACAAACACCATGAGACAGGCCCTTGGGGACGCCACAAACACACACACACACACACACACACACACACACACACACACACACACACACACACACACACAGAGGGGGTCCACACACAGGCACACTCGACACGGGTGACCCTGCAGCTCCAATCACCCTCTGTTCCTCACCCTCTTCACTTAACTCGAGTCACCCTTTGTTTACCGAGATCTGCAGGCGACGATGACGCGACGGCGCGCCACCACGACGTCAACGCTAAGCATCGAACCCTTGGTCTGAAATACTACTCAGTGAAGTCTTTGAGGCCGTACAGCACGTGACGTCACTGGCCACGGTGCTATAGATTCCTTGGACACATCACCTCACGCTACCCTGCCCCGCCCCGCCCCGCCCCGCCAGGCCTCCCCGTCGCCTTAACGCCCCTCATTGTGTGTTGAGATCCGCGTCTTATCTCTCCCGCCCGCCGCTACCTCTGGGAACCCGCGCACGTCACACCCTGCGTCACGCCGCCCACGCACGCCCATCCTGCCACGCGATACAAGGCTACAATTAAAGGGTATTAATTACTTTATCGTGACCATGTGTTGTAGTGTTGTAGTCACCCATGGTCATGTCCACGGGAGTCAGAATCGCGATCGTCAGTTTCACCCTCCCGGAGTGATCTTGGAGCTATTAGTGACCGATCTTTGGGTAATGCTGGGATTTCACACACCATACATACCCATCAACTTGCTTCATGGGGAAAGTAACCGGCCGCATTAGTGTGTGTGTGTGTGTGTGTGTGTGTGTGTGTGTGTGTGTGTGTGTGTGTGTGTGTGTGTCAGTGTATTTTTATCCCGTTCATGCGTTTGTTTGTTATGAGGTCAAAGGTAACAACCAGCTAAGGACCCACAACAAGGACCCATTCTCTCTCTCTCTCTCTCTCTCTCTCTCTCTCTCTCTCTCTCTCTCTCTCTCTCTCTCTCTCTCTCTCTCTCTCTCTCTCTCTCTCTCTCTCTCTCTCTCTCTCTCTCTTTCTGTCAACGTTTTAACAGACAGTGACTAATCTGACCTAACTATTTTTCCAGGGCCTTTTGTGTCCAATTTCACTATGAATATCGGTCATATGAATGTATTTTTTTTTTTTTGTCCATTTCAACCCTCCATTTGAACCCATTTGAATCAAATGGTAACATCATCTCTGAATACTTAATTAAATTTCTTTAAAGCAGCCACAAAGATTACTAATAAGACATTGCACGTTTCCTGTCCTTACCACTTCAATATAATTACAGAAGAAACACTCCACTTGAGCTTTATTTATTTATACTACTACTACCACTACTGCTACTATTACTACTACCACGACTACAACAGTAACTACTACCACTTCTACAACAGTAACTACAACAACAGTAACTACTACCACTTCTACAACAGTAACTACAATAACAGAAACTACTACCACTTCTACAACAGTAACTACAATAACAGTAACAACTACCACTTTTACAACAGTAACTACAACAACAGTAACTACTACCACTTCTACAACAGTAACTACAATAACAGAAACTACTACCACTTCTACAACAGTAACTACAATAACAGTAACAACTACCGCTTCTACAACAGTAACTACAATAACAGTAACAACTACCACTTCTACAACAGTAGCTACTACAACATTAACTACTACCACTTCTACACCAGTAACTACTACAACAGTAACTACTACCACTTATACAACAGTAACTACAATAACAGTAACAACTACCACTTCTACAACAGTAACTACAATAACAGTAACAACTACCACTTCTACAACAGTAACTACAATAACAGTAACAACTACTACTTCTACAACAGTATCTACTACAACAGTAACTACTACCACTTCTACAACAGTAACTACTACAACAGTAACTACTACCACTTCTACAACAGTAACTACAATAACGGTAACTACTACCACTTCTACAACAGTAACTACTACCACGACTACAACAGTAACTACTACCACGACTAACACAGTAACTACTACCACGACTACAACAGTAACTACAACAACAGTAACTACTACCACGACTACAACAGTAACTATAACAACAGTAACTACTACCACGACTACAACAGTAACTACTACCACGACTACAACAGTAACTACTACCACGACTACAACAGTAACTACTACCACTTCTACAACAGTAACTACTACCACGATTACAACAGTAACTACTACCACGACTACAACAGTAACTACTACCACTTCTACAACAGTAACTACTACCACGACTACAACAGTAACTACTACCACGACTACAACAGTAACTACTACCACGACTACAACAGTAACTACTACCACGACTACAACAGTAACTACTACCACGACTACAACAGTAACTACTACCACGACTACAACAGTAACTACAACAACAGTAACTACTACCACGACTACAACAGTAACTACAACAACAGAAACTACTACCACGACTACAACAGTAACTACAACAACAGTAACTACTACCACGACTACAACAGTAACTACTACCACGACTACAACAGTAACTACTACCACTTCTACAACAGTAAGATAAGATAAGATTTTCATCCTATCTAGACACTTTGCAAGTACCAACTACAAGGTTATTGACTATACAAAGCGCCACCACGCCAGAACGAACATGGTGGACTCGAACCGCTGACCGAATGCGCAGGGACGCTACACACGCAAGACAACAGCTCTACCAATCGAGCCATCCTGACGGGTTCTACAACAGTAACTACTACCACTTCTACAACAGTAACTACTACCGTGACTACAACAGTAACTACTACCACTTCTACAACAGTAACTACTACCACGACTACAACAGTAACTACAACAACAGTAACTACTACCACTTCTACAACAGTAACTACTATCACAACTACAACAGTAACTACTACCACTTCTACAACAGTAACTACTACCACGACTACAACAGTAACTACAACAACAGTAACTACTATCACGACTACAACAGTAACTACAACAGCAGTAACTACTACCACGACTACAACAGTAACTACTACCATTTCTACAACAGTAACTACTACCATTTCTACAACAGTAACTACAACAACAGTAACTACTACCACGACTACAACAGTAACTACTACCACGACTACAACAGTAACTACAACAACAGTAACTACTACCACGACTACAACAGTAACTACAACAACAGTAACTACTACCACAACTACAACAGTAACTACTACCACGACTACAACAGTAACTACTACCACGACTACAACAGTAACTACAACAACAGTAACTACTAACACGACTACAACAGTAACTACTACCACGACTACAACAGTAACTACAACAACAGTAACTACTACCACGACTACAACGGTAACTACAACAACATTAACTACTACCACGACTACAACAGTAACTACTACCACGACTACAACAGTAACTACTACCACGTTTACAACAGTAACTACAACAGTAACTACTACCACGACTACAACAGTAACTACTACCACGACTACAACAGTAACTACTACCACGACTACAACAGTAACTACTACCACGTTTACAACAGTAACTACAACAACAGTAACTACTACCACGACTACAACAATAACTACTACCACGACTACAACAGTAACTACTACCACGACTACAACAGTAACTACTACCACGTTTACAACAGTAACTACAACAACAGTAACTACTACCACGACTACAACAGTAACTACAACAACTAACTACTACCACGACTAAAACAGTAACTACAACAACAGTAACTACTACCACGACTACAACAGTAACTACTACCACGACTACAACAGTAACTACTACCACGACTACAACAGTAACTACTACCACGACTACAACAGTAACTACAACAACAGTAACTACTACCACGACTACAACAGTAACTACAACAACAGTAACTACTGCCACGACTACAACAGTAACTACAATAACAGTAACTACTACCACTTCTACAACAGTAACTACTACCACGACTACAACAGTAACTACTACCACGACTAACACAGTAACTACTACCACGACTACAACATTAACTACTACCACGACTACAACAGTAACTACAACAACAGTAACTACTACCACTTCTACAACAGTAACTACTACCACGACTACTACAACAGTAACTACTACTACGACTACAACAGTAACTACTACCACGACTACAACAGTAACTACTACCACGACTACAACAGTAACTACTACCACTTCTACAACAGTAACTACTACCACGACTACAACAGTAACTACTACCACGACTACAACAGTAACTACTACCACTTCTACAACAGTAACTACTACCACGACTACAACAGTAACTACTACCACGACTACAACAGTAACTACTACCACTTCTACAACAGTAACTACTACCACGACTACAACAGTAACTACTACCACTTCTACAACAGTAACTACTACCACGACTACAACAGTAACTACTACCACTTCTACAACAGTAACTACTACCACTTCTACAACAGTAACTACTACCACGACTACAACAGTAACTACTACCACGACTACAACAGTAACTACAACAACAGTAACTACTACCACGACTACAACAATAACTACTACCACTTCTACAACAGTAACTACAACAACAAACAAATAAAAACCAATCAACACACACACCCACACACACACACACACACAACACACACACACACACACACACACACACACAGACACACACACACACACACACACACACACACACACACACACACACACACACACACACACACACACACACACACACACACACAGACACACACACACACACACACTCACAAGGTTGTTGGGATCACAATCGAGGATAAGGAAAGTATTTTAACAATGGCTGTTGTGTTTGTAGGACGAATGACGTGGAGGGGACAGAGAGGGGGGGGAGGGAAGATAGGGAGAGAGGGGGGTAGGGAAGATAGGGAGAGAGGGGGGGAGGGAAGATAGGGAGAGAGGGGGGGAGGGAAGATAGGGAGAGAGGGGGGGAGGGAAGATAGGGAGAGAGGGGGAGAGAGGGAAGTGGGCGAGAGAAGGAGAAGAAGAGTGAGTGGAGAGGAGTTATCAAAGGTCAGTGACTGTGTAAACATTATGCCATTACCTCACGCTAACCTCTACTCCTCCTCCTCCTCCTCCTCCTCTCCTCCTCCTCCTCCTCCTCTTCTTCTTCTTCTTCCTCCTCCTCTTCCCTCTCCTTCAAGTGTAAGTTCATCATTATGAAAAAATATATCGTCTGTTCACACCTCCTTCTCCTCCAATTATTTTTTTTCTTTACATTTGACACGAACCCAGACTTAGTGCTCTCTCTCTCTCTCTCTCTCTCTCTCTCTCTCTCTCTCTCTCTCTCTCTCTCTCTCTCTCTCTCTCTCTCTCGGGCACTCTTGTCTTATTAAATCATGGCCTATCTCCCTTGCGTGTGTGTGTGTGTGTGTGTGTTGTCATCATCTAGTTGTCATCTAGTTGTATTGTATATTACAGGGCCTGAGCTACACTCGTATGGCCCCGTCTCCATATCTTCATTCTTTATCATTCATCCTTAGTGTTGGCCGAAACCACGACCCCGGGAGGCGGGTCACAAACCCCTGGCGAACACCCGGTACCCATTCACTGCTGGGTGGACAGGGGCTAGTGTTTTAAGGAAACAGCCCATCTATTTCCGACCCGCCCGGGGATCGAACCCGGGACTACTCGGTTGTGAAGCGAGCGTGCTACCCCTACACTACGGAGTACCCTGTTTTACGGAGTACCCTGTGTGTGTGTGTGTGTGTGTGTGTGTATGTGTGTGTGTGTGTGTGTGTGTGTGTAATATATTTTTTTTACGAGATAACAGTCTTGAACGTTACTTTTTACACTCACACACACACACACACACACACACACACACACAGACACACACAGACACAGACACAGACACACACACACACACACACACACACACACACACACACACACACACACACACACACACACACACACGCACACACACACACACACGCGCGCGCATCATCGTAAAAGCAAATCTACCTTGTTTTTTAGGAGCGATCATTTGTTTCGTCGCTTCTCCAACACCACGTAAGCCTTGAGCCACCCACTCCTCTGCTACCTATTACTCCCACTCCTCTGCTACCTATTACTCCCACTCCTCTGCTACCTATTACTCCCACTCCTCTGCTACCTATTACTCCCACTCCTCTGCTACCTATTACTCCCACTCCTCTGCTACCTATTACTCCCACTCCTCTGCTACCTATTACTCCCACTCCTCTGCTACCTATTACTCCCACTCCTCTGCTACCTATTACTCCCACTCCTCTGCTACCTATTACTCCCACTCCTCTGCTACCTATTACTCCCACTCCTCTGCTACCTATTACTCCCACTCCTCTGCTACCTATTACTCCCACTCCTCTGCTACCTATTACTCCTTCTTAGATACAAGGCCACCAAGAAGGCAACTGCGCCACAATCACAGCCGAGGAAGGAAGAGGAAGACTTGAGAAGAAAAAGTACCAATACGGTAGAGAAAAGGAAAGGAGCAACGGGATGAGGAAGAAGAGGAAGGGAAGGATAAGGACGACGCAGAATACGACAAGATAAAAGAGAATGACGAGGACGATCACCAATACAGACAAACGATAAACGACGTGGACGAAGAAAAAACAAATAGAAGGCATGAAAAAGGAGAGGAAGAGGTGAGATAAGAGGACAATGAATACGATGGTAAAGAGGAGGAGGAGGAATAGAAGATGGAGAAGAAGAAGGAGGAGGAGGAGGAGGAGGAGGAGGAGGAGGAGGAGGAGGAGGAGGAGGAGAAGAAGAAGAAGAAGGAGAAGGAGAAGGAGAAGGAGGAGGAGGAGAAGGATTCTGGTACTGAGGAAGAAGATTTAGCACTGCCTGGAGTTTAAATCTTCATGGTATATATCATCACCAATGGCCTTGTGATGCCTTAAGAGCATTTAAATACACGCCCACATGTGTGTGTGTGTGTGTGTGTGTGTGTGTGTGTGTGTGTGTGTGTGTGTGTGTGTGTGTGTGTGTATATATATATATATATATATGTGTGTGTGTGTGTGTGTGTGTGTGTGTGTGTGTTGTGAGATGTTTGTTTATTATTATTCTTTGACATTCATATATTGCAGAAAAAAATGAAAAAAAATGTCTCAGTTTTCTATCCTCCGTTTTTGTGTGTGTGTGTTTTTCATGTATCTGATTTCTCTTGGTTTGTTTGTTTTTCTCTCGTAAAAGATGGGTGTGTAAATGGCGTGCCAAGGAAAGTGTGTGCGTGTGCGTGTACGTGTGTGTGTGTGTGTGTCTATGTGTGTGTGTGTGTGTGTGTGTGTGTGTGTGTGTGTGTGTGTGTGTGTGTGTGTGTGTGTGTGTGTGTGTGTGTGTGTGTGTGTGTGTGTGTGTGTGTACGTATGCCGCCACAATTGACTTTTCATCCCTAGTGGTTTGTGACGCGATCAACAGACATCTGATTGTTCCTTGTTGGAGAGGGACAAAGATAGGAAGGGAGGGTGGAGGAGGAGGAGGAAGAAAGAGAAAGAAGAGGAAGGAAGGACGAGTGAGGAGTGAGATGCAAGGAGACAAGGAGGTATAGAAGAAAGAGGAGGAGGGAAGGAAGGAAGAGAGGAAGATGCAAGAAGACAAGGATAAGATGATAGTGAATAAAACAAAATGGAAAAAGAGGGAAAGGGTGTTAAGAAAGAAAGATAAAAGATGAAGAATAGAAGAAAAAAAGGAAGGAAGAAGGAGGAGAAAGAAACGATAAAAAAAAGTAGAAAAATGAAGTGAAATACGAGAATTGATGAGAGAGAGAGAGAGAGAGAGAGAGAGAGAGAGAGAGAGAGAGAGAGAGAGAGAGAGAGAGAGAGAGAGAGAGAGAGAGAGAGAGAGAGACCCCCTTGTTTAGTTTAAGGTCATCCAGAAATAGACATCAATAATCTTTGTTTCTTGTTCCTCGTTGGGTATATTTAGAACCCCTCTTGGGACTCTGAATCGACTGTCTTTCTTCCTGTCTCTGTACTTTGCTTGTTCGCCTTTCAGACTTTTTTTTTTCACTTTATTACTTCCTCCTTTTCCTCTTTCTCTTCCTTAACCTCCTTCCTTCCTCTTCTTCCTCTTTTTTCCTCCCTCTTTTCTTTCTTCCTCCCTCCTTTCCTTCCTTCCTTTCTTCCTTCCTCTTCTTCCTCTTTCTTCCTCCCTTCCTTCCTTCCTCTTCTTCCTCTTTCTTCCTCCCTCCTTTACTCCCCTCCTTCCTTCCTTCCTTCCTTCCTTCCTTCCTTCCTTCCTCCCATATTAGCCTTGCCATATCTACGCTAATGATAATAATTTATTCATTTAATAATTACACACTCACAATAATTCTACACTAATAATAAATAATTGTAATAATAATTTGGGTGAGTGTTACCTGGTTATTATTATTATTTTCATTTTCTACTTTTGGCGTTTATGGAGTAAGTATATTTTTCTTTGGGTTCTGTTTCATAAAAATATTGACACACACACACGATAGAAAATAAGCAAAAAAATACTCTTTTTAAAGTAATCAGATAAAGAACTGTAGTAATAAGAATGCAACAAAGAGAGAGAGAGAGAGAGAGAGAGAGAGAGAGAGAGAGAGAGAGAGAGAGAGAGAGAGAGAGAGAGAGAGAGAGAGAGAGAGAGAGAGAGAGAGAGAGAGAGAGAGAGAGAGAGAGAGAGAGAGAGAGAGAGAGAGAGAGAGAGAGAGAGAGAGAGAGAGAGAGAGAGAGAGAGAGAGACAGAACGAGAGAGAGAGAAGAGAGAGAGAGAGAGAGAGAGAGAAGAGAGAGAGAGAGAGAGAGGAGAGAGAGAGAGAGAGAGAGAGAGAGAGAGAGAGAGAGAGCGTGTGTGTGCTCTTTTCCGAATCAAAACTAATGTAATGAGTATCAATGAAAGCAATTATGATTTTGATGTTAACTATGATTATGAAACCACCACCACCACTACTAGTACTACTGCTGCTACTACTACTACTACTACTACTACTACTACTACTACTGCTACTACTACTACTACTACTACTACTACTACTACTACTACTACTACTACTACTACTACTACTACTGCTGCTGATGATGCAAGACCGTTAGTCTGTATTTGTTCTACAATTTGTTCTGTATTTTCTTCTATACTTTTCTTCGCTTGTCATATTATTCCATTTTTTTTCCCACTCCTCATTTGTATTTAATTAATGAACCCCTTGAGACCCAGGACGTATTTTCCATTGAATTTTGGCTACCATTAGACGATTTTTTGTGAATATAAGCAATATTTTATAGCTATGACCTGTTTAGTATCCTTGTCGACTAACTAATTTGGTATATTCAGTTACTTTTCGTAATTTTATGGATAACAACGGACCATTTTTTATAGCAAAGGAAAGATCTGGGTCTCAAGGGGTTCAATATTTTCACTATCATCAGTGCTACATGTATCATTTTTAGCATCATCATATATTTCAATTCTCTCAATATTCACTGATAAAGATAAAGGAAATTAAATAAAAAGCAATCAAAGGACAGTATCAATCACGTACGAATCACGAACAGCAATAACAATAATAAAACTAATAACAAAATAACAATAACAATACAAAATAACAACAATAAAAACAACAACAACAACAACAACAACAACAACAACAACAACAACAACAACAACAACAACAGCAACAACAACAACAACAACAACAACAAAAAATCAATAACAACAATAAGGAGTGAATGTAATATCAAAGGAATGATGAAACGAATGCCGCTTGCAACAAAAACGATCCCAGCAAACGTTGTGACTTGTAAATGTTCTTCTCCTTTCCTTAGTTGATATCAAGGTCACTGCCTGTTTAAAGGGAATTGAAGTTGATCAGAATGAATCAAGCGTGTTTCTCAGGCGTATGTAAGTACTGTTACATCTCTCTCTCTCTCTCTCTCTCTCTCTCTCTCTCTCTCTCTCTCTCTCTCTCTCTCTCTCTCTCTCTCTCTCTCTCTCTCTCTCTCTCTCTCTCTCTCTCTCTCTCTCTCTCTCTCTCTCTCTCAAACAAAATAATGAGTAGAAATAACATAGATATAAAACAGTAACAAACAAACTAATAAATAATGACAAACAAAAAATACCGCGACCACATCCTCTCAAGCCAAAAAAGGGTAAACAACATCCACTAAGTACAGCAAATAAACCTCCTCCTCCTCCTCCTCCTTTTCCTCCTCCTCCTCCTCCTCCTCCTCCTCCTCCTCCCCCCCCCTCCACCTCCTCTTCCTCCTCTCCTCCTCCTCCTCCTCCTCCTCCTCCTCCTCCCCCCCTCTCCACCTCCTCTTCCTCATCTCCTCCTCCTCCTCCTCCTCTCCTCCTCCTCCTCCTCCCACATACTCCTCCCGACCACCACTTCCACTACCTTATTCGGCAAGTGAACGTGAGGAGGAAGCTGGAGAAAAGAAATAGGAAGGAAGAGAAAGGAAGAGGAGGAGGAGGAGGAAGAAGAGGAAGAAGAGGAAGAGGAAGAGGAGGAGGAAGAGGAAGAGGAGGAGGAGGAGGAAGAGGAGAGACAAAAATTCGAGAACATACAGTAGACTTGGAAGTATGATTATGAATTTACGAAGAAGGTAATGTACGTACCATGGCCCAAAAGAGGATAGGAACATGGAGAAAGGAGAGGAAGAGGAGGAAGAGGAGGAGGAGGAAGAGAGAGGAGAGTTCATGACGTGTTTCAGTGTAATGCAGGATGTATGCCGTCACCTCCTCCTCCTCCTCCTCCTCCTCCTCCTCCTCCTCCTCTCTTCTCATCACTTCCCTCCTCTTCTCCTCCTCTCTTATGTATTCAATCCACCTCGTCTCCTCTCCCCAGGATCCTCACTTTCTTTCTTCTCTCTTTCTCTACTCTGTCTCTTCTCCTTAATCTAAGTTCTTTTCTCCCCCCACCTCTCTCTCTCTCTCTCTCTCTCTCTCTCTCTCTCTCTCTCTCTCTCTCTCTCTCTCTCTCTCTCTCTCTCTCTCTCTCTCAATTAACATTATTATCAACTTTCATCTTCTATCAACATTTGCTCAAGTATCGTCCATCTCTCTCTCTTGAAAATTTCTTTGTCACTATCTTTCAAATCTTAACCACTCCTTCCTCTCTGTTCCCACCTCTCTCTCTCTCTCTCTCTCTCTCTCTCTCTCTCTCTCTCTCTCTCTCTCTCTCTCTCCTCTCTCTTCTCTCTCTCTCTCTCTCTCTCTCTCTCTCGATCCTGACCTTCCCCGCATGTCTCGACCGAGCAAGAATTTAAGCCTGTTTTAATGAGTCACCGGAATGTGAACCTGAACACACTCTCTCTCTCTCTCTCTCTCTCTCTCTCTCTCTCTCTCTCTCTCTCTCTCTCTCTCTCTCTCTCTCTCTCTCTCTCTCTCTCACGGCGTCACGAGATGGGGTTTTTCTTTATTAGTTATTAAATACACGTTCTGTCTTAGTACGTATGCATATATCTCATTATTATTGTCATTTTCATTATTGTATGATTGCTTCACTCTCATATTCTAACTCACACACTAATGAGCACCTGGTATAAAAAGAAACTATCATCATCATAATCATCATTAATATCATCATCATTATATTTCTGTAAGTTTCAATCAGTATCTTTACTCTTTCATCGCTTTCACTGGTAAACTCATGAACTCTCTTCCAGTTTCTATTTTCCACTTTCCTACGACTTAATTTTTTTCATAGGAGGTGTGACAAGACACCTCCCGAACTAAATTGGCCCACCCCCCTTTTTATATTCTCTTACTGTCTTCTATATAGAGACTAGCAACTATGCGGGCTTTTTGTTACTTTTTTGTTTTGCCCTTGGCCAGTCCTTTGTGATGTATAAACAAAAAAATCCATTACTTGACTGCTAAACCATTCTTAGCTGAACCTAGAATTTGTCCAATATCCATTTATTTAGTCCAGTAGTGGCAGTAACAACAGGTATATTCTTTCACTTATCATTTTCTACCATTACAGAGGAACATGGAATTATTGTAAATAAAATAAAGATTACATTGGCATCTATGAGGTAAGGAAATGAGTACAAAGAAGTGGCCGGATCAAGAGAGCTGGAAACAGGGTGAGGCTGGTAAAGAATGGCAGGAAACATGTAGAAACTATGTCACTTCACTGTCTGAGGTTAGGGAGAATACAAAGGAACTGTGTTAATAATCTTATACAGAGCTAGAACTAATAACTCAGATCTGAATGAAGGAAACGACTCAAAATACAGTTAAAGTAAAGTTAAAGGAAAGTTAAAGTACAATAGAACCCCTCTAACTCGGACCCAGTGTCTCATACATATATATATTTTTGGTTTCTGTCTCTTTTCTTTCTGTCTTTTTTTGCTTCTGTCTTTTATTTCTGTCTTTTTTTTGTTTCTGTCTTTTATTTCTCTTTTTTTTGTTTCTGTCTCTTTTGTTTCTGTCTTTTTTTTGCTTCTGTCTTTTATTTCTGTCTTTTTTTGTTTGTCTCTTTTCTTTCTGTCTCTTTTTTGTAAACTAAAGACAAAAGAGTCAGTTTAACATACCAGGAAAGTACTTATGAGTGATGTGTTTTGAAGAGATATGGATTAAAAGGCTAACTACCAAATTGGAGAAGTGAGTAGTTTAAGAAGTGACAAAAAACAGTGTGAATCTTAAGTGTTAGAATTGATGGAAATGTGTCAGAAATTTGAAAAGGAAAGATTTAAAAGAGAGAGAGAGAGAGAGAGAGAGAGAGAGAGAGAGAGAGAGAGAGAGAGAGAGAGAGAGGAGAGAGAGAGAAGAGAGAGAGAGAGAGAGAGAGAGAGAGAGAGAAGAGAGAGAGAGAGAGAGAGGAGAGAGTGTGTGTGTGTGTGTGTGTGTGTGTGTGTGTTATGTCTATGTAAACTCCAATGGAATGTTTCAGGGAATTGTTGTCACACTGTTTGCCATGATTTTTTGGCGTGAGCATTTAAATGTCAAGAAAATTATTTATGTACTGCGAAGAAATGATGTGAAACAAAAGAAAAATTGTGTAAGATAGCCTGAAAGAATGTGAAATTGTGAGTTGAGAGAGAGAGAGAGAGAGAGAGAGAGAGAGAGAGAGAGAGAGAGAGAGAGAGAGAGAGAGAGAGAGAGAGAGGAATTTGCTAGATCAGGTAATCCACAAATGATCCGGATGTGTAGAATGAATGAAAAACAAGAAAAAAGAAGAGAAGAAAATAATAACTTCCATGTGAAATAAAGTGTTCTTATTTCACACTGAGAAAAAAACGTAATACTCAATGTCTTTCCTAGTCCCATACCCCCCTATCCTCTTCCCCACCCCCTCTCCTTTCTTCCCCCTCCTCTCCCCCTCCATTGTAAGTATCATGCAGTCAGTCACGTACTTCAATGAGGGGATGGGAGGGGGCATGTGTGGAGAGGAGGGGGAAGAGAGAGAAGGGGGGAGAGGAGGGTGACGAAAGCGTTCTTATATATTACTAGCCGCAAAGCCGCCCTCCGGGCGGACTTTTTGGCTAGCTCCTGCGGAGGGCTATTGGTGGGCCTTCGGCCCACCACCTGTGTTTGGTGGGCCTTCGGCCCAACAAACACAGCTTTCTGGAGAGTGTGTACCAAACACAGACTCTCCAGATAGCCCCTTCTAAATTTCCTGAAATCATGGATATAGAAATGTATGTATTAACGCCTTACCCATCACCCCCCACCCATTCACTCACCCATTACCCATCACCCCCCACCCATTCACTCACCCATTAATCATCACCCCACCCATTCACTCACCCATTACCCATCACCCTACATCAAGGTTTCCTCAATTCTCGCAACCCACATTTTTTTTTCACAATTCTCGCTAATAGGCTGCTAAAATAAAAAGAAAAAAAAGTGATCGAATCATCTCATAAGTGGGCTTAAAAGTTGCTCCTGGTCAAGATGGTTCCAAAACTGTGCCATA
>JACEEZ010023175.1:65989-73489 GCA_016584305.1 Chionoecetes opilio
GAGATATGATGAGATGATTTGAAGAGCGAGTGTTATTAAAAAAAGTAGATTTTTGTAATAATTATTCAATTATCTAATTTTTTTTTTTTCTTTAAATTTTTATCATTTTTTATTCTATGTAAGGAAAGGACAGTTATTAGTGTGTTTTAGATATGTTCTTATCATAATTATATACATCTATTGTTATTGCATTGCTATTGGAGTTATTGCATGAAAATAACGTCCTTTCATAGTATTGTTTCATATCATTCTCTTTGTATCACGTAGTAGATACAAGTATAACATCACTATAGACTGTTATATCATGTTGCATTATGTTAGGTCAGATTAGTTTAGGTTTATTTTGTTTCAGGTTTATGCCATGTTAGTTAGGTTAAGGTAGGTCAGTTAGGTTTTGACAGTTTAGGATAGGTCAAAGTTAGGTTAGATTAGGACAGGGTAGGTCAAAGTTAAGTTAAGACAGGTTAAGGTAGGTAAAAGTTAGGTTACGGTAGGTCAAAGTTAGGTTAGATTAAGACAGGTTAGATTATGTCAAAGTATGTTAGCTTAGGACAGGATAGGTCAAAGTTAGGTTAGGACAGGTTAGGATAGGTTAAAGTTAGGTTAGGACAGGTTAGGTTAGGTAAAAGTTAGTTTAGGTTAGGACAGATTCGGTTCAGCTTGGATAGGTTGCTTGTACATACATTACGTCATTCAACATCAAAGAAGCACTAATGATAACTAGGGGGCGGGCACTCAGTAGAGCGCATACCTCCGCCCGAATATTTCATCAATTGGTTGCCATGGCAACAGTTGTCAATAGATTTCATCCAAAATTAAATCAGTTCTTCCTTATACCAAATAAACTTGGTATACCGAGTTTGGTCCAAATATATTCGTAACTTTTCGAGAACTCCTGTACACTAACAAACAGACAGATAGACAGACAGATCGGGGTGAAAACATAACCCCTCCAACTTCGTTGGCGGAGGTAATAATAGTAATAATAATAATAAAGTACTAAGCATTAACACGTGACGCAGAGATCGCTTCAAATAGAAAAGAAGAGTTAATAATTACAAAAGAACGAAAAGTAAAAAAGTAGAAGAATAAAGAGAAGGTTAATGCCATCCTGCACGTAGACTTTTACTGTGTATCGACATCATGGGACAAAGCAACACTAAGTTAGGAATTCCACATCTTGACTATTTTTTTCCTATACCAACATCGTGAGACTTGTATACTGACCATGTGTGTGTTTGTGGTGGTGTGTGTGTGTGTGTGTTGTGTGTGTGTGTGTGTGTGTGTGTGTGTGTGTGGGGTTTTTTTTGTGTTTTTTGTTGTGTGTGTGTGATGTGTGTTGGTGTGAGTGGAGAATGTTTTTTCTTAGAACAATCCCTTGCATTTGTACTAAATAAATAGTAAAATACGAAAAGATGATTAGGGAAATGAATATGAGATAAACGGTTGAAATGGGGTAGGAGAAAAAAGGAGGAGAGGATGGAGAGGAGGAGGACAAGGATTATAGGAGGGGGAAGGAAATGAACGAACAACCAAGCTAAGCAATTTTTGAAAGTAAAGATAATGGAAAAATGTAAAAAGAGAAGGAGAGGAATTAGGAAAATTGAAAAAGGAAAAGAAACAGTGAAGAGGAGGAGGAGAGAGAGGAGAGAGGAGGAGGAGGAGGAGGAGGAGGAGGGAGAGGAGGAGAAGAGAGGAGGAGGAGGAGGAAGGAGAGAGAGAAGAAGAAACAAGGAAGGTATATTATACTGAGACGGGAAGACGTAGGAATGAAGGAAAGAGGAAGGAGAGGAATGTGGAGAAACAAAGAGAGAGAGAGAGAGAGAGAGAGAGAGAGAGAGAGAGAGAGAGAGAGAGAGAGGAGAGATGAGAGAGAGAGAGAGAGAGAGAGAGAGAGAGAGAGAGAGAGAGAGAGAGAGAGGAGAGAGAGAGAGAGAGAGAGAGAGAAGGAGAGAGAGAGGAGAGAGAGAGAGAGAGAGAGAGGGGGAGAGAGAGAAGAGAGAGGAGAGATGAGAGGCGAGAGAGAGAGAGAGAGAGAGAGAGAGAGAGAGAGAGGAGAGATGAGAGAGAGAGAGAGAGAAAAGAAAAGAGAGAGAGAGAGAGAGAGAGAGAGGAGAGAGAGAGAGAGAGACAGAGAGAGAGAGAAGAGAGAGGAGAGAGAGAGGAGAGAGGAGAGAGAGGAGAGAGAGAGAAGAGAGAGAGAGAGAGAGAGAGAGAGAGAGAGAGAGAGAGAGAGAGAGAGAGAGAGAGAGAGAGAGAGAGAGAGAGAGAGAGAGAGAGAGAGAGAGATCATCAGATTTATCAGTTCTTGGCAAGACACTGGAAGCTATAATTGCCGACAAGATATCGTCTTTCTTCACATCACACCACCTTCTTAACATCAAGCAATTTGGCTTCCGAGCAAACAGGTCAGCGGCCGACCTATTGCTCCATCTGTCCACCACATGGCATAAGCGTCTTGACCAAAGAAAGGACACATACGTCATTGCCCTTGACATTGCAGGAGCATTTGACAGGGTGTGGCATCACGGCCTCATCACCAAACTGAACAGTTTGGGTGTCCGCGGTCATCTGCTGCTCCTACTACAAGACTACCTGCGGGACAGATTTCTCAGAGTGGTGGTGGACGGTCAAACCTCAGAGGAACACCCGATCTTTGCCAGCGTCCCACAGGGCAGTGTGCTCGGCCTTCTCCTCTGGAATGTATTCTTCAATAACTTGCTCCAGCTCATCCCAGAGGCACATGCATGTGCCGATGACTGCACCCTTACATTCCCCTGCGACAGTGGTGATCACCGCACGACTGTCGCTCACATAAATCAGGTCCTCCAAACCGTCATCTCATGGTGTCGTCGATGGCAAGTGGATCTCGCTCCAGAGAAAACCCAGGCGATGCTCATCTCCCGACGCCCAACGTCCTCCTGATACTCCCATCCCTACCATCTTACGGTGGGAGGCCGGTGCCCCTGCAGACGTCCATCTCCAAAATTGGGGTGGAAGTGGAATAGCGTCCTGACCTTCACCGACCACATCCAAAACCATTGCAAGGAAAGCCGCCTGGAAAACTAGCTGTGTCCGGCGTGTCTACACCTTCTTGACTCCCAAGGGATCACACCTTCAAATGAAAGCTCAAGTCCGCTCCCTTATGGAGTACGCCCCTCTCACGTGGTCTTCCTCCCCCCCTTCGTACCTGAGCCTTCTTGACAAGGTACAGCCCGAGCCAAAGGTTAATACGTCTGAAGGCTCTGCAGGCCCAAAGCTTTTCCCTCCTCTGCAACCCTTGCAGCGCGTCGCGGACGTAGCAGGTCTGTGCGTCGTTTACAAGACATACAAGCAGCATGCCCCGCACCTGGCTGCTCTCCGACAGCCCTGGGCCAAGACCACACTGGCCACACCACACGAACTGCTGCTACCAGGGACCATCAACTGATCGTCCCCTTTGCCAGGACGGAGACCCTCTCTGCGTTCCTTCCTTCCGCGCTACACAAGAATGTGGAACCGCATGGGAACAGCAGACACAGCTTCACTTACCTCGTCAACTCCAGACCTTCATGAGTGCTGTGAACACTTGGATAAGCAGCCATAGTATAAGTACCTACCTGTAAAACCCGTAAAACCCCGCTTAAGTTCAAAAATATGTCTATATATATAATTAGTAGTACTGAAAAATAAAATGTAAAATTAGAATAGTAAACACATGTACCACATGTAAAATTCATTTAGTAGTGAAATAGTGAATTAGAGAAATAGATAATTTAGAATAGTAACCCGTATGTATGTTAAGCTAGGAAAATTACACTTTCCTAAAGTCAAAGATATTTTCTCAGTAGTCAGCGAAGCTCCGACTGAAAACTATAAAAAAAAAAAAAAAAAAAAAAAAAAAAGAGAGAAGAGAGAGGAGAGAGAAAAGGGGAGGAGAGGAGAGGAAGAGAGAAAAGGAGAGAGAGAGGGGGGGGGAGAGAGAGAGAGAGAGAGAGAGAAGAGAGGAGAGAGAGAGAGAGAGAGAAAAGGAGAGAGAGAGAGAGAAGAGAGAGAGGAGGGGAAGAGGAGAGAGAGAGAGAGAAGAGAGAGAGAGAGAGAGAGGGGGGTAGAGAGAGAGAGAAAAAAACAAAAAAAAGGGGGAAAAGAGAGAGAGGAGAGGGGGGGGGAGAGGGGGAGAGAAAAAGAGAGAAGAGAAGAGAGAGAGAGAGAGGAGAGAGAAGAAGGAGAGAAGAGGGGGAGAGAGAGAGAGAGTGGGGAAAAGGGAATTGAAGGTAAGAAGTAGTAAAATCCGTGGTGGAAAACTTTTTCCCCCTGGCCTCCTAAAACCTTTGTACACCTGCCGGAACTTTCCACACAGGTGAGAGCAGGGGAGTAAGGCGGAGGCAAGCAAGGATAAAAAAAAATCCACATATCAAACCTTTCGTATTCCTTCCCTCAACCCTCTCGCCTCCTTACCAAGCAACAGCATTCCAACACACACACAGTCACACACACACACACACACACACACACACACACACATACACACACACACACTTCCTTCCCTCTTCCCTCCCTCCTAAGTGAGTCTCTCCACACCCATTCATCTGACCAGTCCTTGGCCCCCCCTTCCCTCCATCCCCTTCCCTCCCTTCTACCTCTCTCACTTTCTTAATTGAGGAGTGCGTAACATGATGTAACTGAGAAAATCCAGTCTCTCTCTCTCTCTCTCTCTCTCTCTCTCTCTCTCTCTCTCTCTCTCTCTCTCTCTCTCTCTCTCTCTCTGTAACACTAAGTAGTAAAGTTTGTCTGTTTGTTTCGTTTTATATATATATATATATATCTTACTGTGAGTGTCTGTCTGTCTGTCTGTCTGTCTGTCTGTCTCCCTTACTCATTTATTTTCATGTATGTTAACCTGTGTGTTCATCTAATTTGTGTCTACGTTTTTCTGTCTGTCTGTCTATCTGTCTGTCTGTCTAACTCATCTCATCAGCATCCTGTTACCATTTGCACTCCTCATTTACTTGATATTCTTCATTGTTTCTATTATTACCTCCGCCATTCTCTTACTTTCACTTAACTCGGCCTTTGGTTTTCCCTAGAAGAGAGGCAAACATATGACCTTGGCACTCTTCACCCCCTCCAGACACTCTTAGATTACGTGCCGTAGTCTTAGATCCTGTTGAGACGTGTTGGGAGGCGAGGGAAGGGAAGGGAAGAGAGAAAGTAGGTCACGCGTTGCTAATCCGGGTATTTACGTGTAGTAGTGTGTGTGTGACTGTGTGTGTGTGTGTGTGTGTGTGTGTGTGTGCGTGACTGTGTGACTGTGTGTGTGTGTGTGTGTGTGTGTGATTGTGGTGTATGTGTGTGTGTGTGTGTGTGTGACTGTGTGACTGTGGTGTGTGTGTGTGTGTGTGTGTGCGTGACTGTGTATGTGTGTGTGTGTGTGTGACTGTGTGATTGTGTGTGTGTGTGTGTGTGCGTGACTGTGTGTATGGTGTGTGTGTGTGTGTGACTGTGTGACTGTGTGTGTGTGTGTGTTGTGTGTGTGCGTGACTGTGTGTATGTGTGTGTGTGTGTGTGACTGGTGTGACTGTGTGTGTGTGTGTGTGTGTGTGTGTGGTGTGTGTGTGTGTGTGACTGTGTGTGTGTGTGTGTGTGTGTGTGTGGTGTGTGTCGTGTGTGTGTGTGGTGTGTTGTGTGTGTGTGGTGTGTGTGTGTGTGTGACTGTGTGTGTGTGGGGTTTTGTGTGTGTGACTGTGTGTGTGTGTGTGTGTGTGTGTGTGTGTGTGTGTGTACTATGTTGGGAGGGGTGGGTGGGCTGGACGGTGTGGTGATGGTGAATGATGATGTGGAGGACTGCTAGTGATGATGATGATGGTGATGGAGGTGGTAGCAGTGCATTTTTAAGCAAATCTTACTGGGCGACATTCTTTGGATATCCAGAAAGGTAAAGGCCTACCTGTTAAAATATAGTTTTTTGGATACATCAACTTCACCCTTTTGCATGTTGTGTATAAATAAAGATCATATGCAGTAATAAGAATGCACTTCTGGATCTAATCACACACAGATCAGGTGAACCATTGTATCCAGGAAGGATTTTATGAACAAATATCTTGTCGCCCAGTGGCTTAAAATTGTTCTTACTGGGCGACAGTTTTCCATCACTGGGAGGCATTTTGGTCGCCCAGTTAGCATGTTAAAAAATGCACTGGGTGGTAGGGGAGGAGGAGGAGGAGAAAGAGGAGGAGGAGGAGGAGGAGGAGGAGGAGGAGGAGGAGGAGGAGGAGGTACATAATTGTAATATAATAATGAACAAAATAATTAAAATGGTTAAATAAACTAGCCTTGAAAACTAGATATGATTGATGAGAGAGAGAGAGAGAGAGAGAGAGAGAGAGAGAGAGAGAGAGAGAGAGAGAGAGAGAGAGAGAGAGAGAGAGAGAGAGAGAGAGAGAGAGAGAGAGAGAGAGAGAGAGAGAGAGAGAGAGAGAGAGAGAGAGAGAGAGACGAGAGAGAGAGAGGAGAGAGAGAGAGAGAGAGAGAGCAGGAAGGCGCGGGTGTGGCGTGGGTGTGTGAGCAAACAAACACGACGACGAAATACAGGGAAAGGGCGTATAGTAGGTGCTTGCAGGGAGGAGGAGGAGGAGGAGGTACAGTAAATAATGCAACACGGGGATTTACCTGAATTGTACGCTATCACCTCCTTTGCTTTTTTTTCCTTCTCCTGTTCTCTTCATTTACTACGTGACTGTCACCTTTACGAACATTTGCCTGAACCTCTTCCCCTCCCCTCCTTCTTCCTTCCTTTTCTCCCTTTCTTCCTCTTCCCCTACCTTCCTCCTTTTCTTCTCTTTCTTCTTTCCCCTCCCTCCCTCTCTTTCTTCCTACCTTTTCTTCCTCTTCCCCTACCTCCTTCCTTTTCTTCCCTTTCTTCTTTCTTCTCTCTCCCCTTCCTGTTCTTCCTCTTCCCCTTCCTTTTCTTCCTTCTTCCTTCCTTCCTCCTTCTCCTCCTCCTCCTCCTCGCCCTCAACCTTTCCCTCTACCTTTATGTTATATTTTTCTTCCTTTTTATTATAGCGTACTGCTTGATTTCTGGTGAACACTTAAAATTTCCTTATAATTGTGTGTGAGCGTATGCACACACGCACCACACACACACACACCCACACACACACACACACACACACACACACACACACACACACACACACACACACACACACACACATACATATAGTCACACACACACACAGTCACACACACACAACACACACACACACACACACACACACACACAACACACACACACACACACACACACGGAAATTAAGTAGTGTTAATAAGTTAGTTGGCCAAGGTCAGCTTTGTTTGTGTAATGCATCGAATGAGGAAAAAGTCTTATGAACACCTAAACACGCCCTGGTCTTAAGAAAACATTAATGCGTAAACAGTAACACAAACAATATATAAAAAAAATTGATCGTATAATTATGCAATAAAGTGATAATTTACTACACACTCAACAAAATC
>JACEEZ010023175.1:78489-83489 GCA_016584305.1 Chionoecetes opilio
GACTGTTTTCTATATGTTTTTTGCTGTTGAATTGTTAAGAAATGTGGCACTCGTGTTGTTGTTGACACTGCTTGCATCTTGTTTTTGTGTTGCTAGAATTAGAAGGATGTTTGTATGGTTGTTCTTTAGCGAGTTTTCTAAAAAGAATTATGTTAAATTGTATTTTGTTGGCACTGTTTGAATCTGTTTTTATGTTGCTAGAGTTAAAAGGATGTTTGTTTTGTTGTTCTTTAGCGAGTTTTATCATTTTTTTCTGTTAAATTGTGTGTTGTTGGCATTGTTTGTATTCTGTTTTATGTTGCTAGAATTAGAAGTATGTTTGTATTGTTGTTCTTTAGCGAGTTTTCAATTTTTTCTGTTAAATTGTGTTTTGTTGGCACTGCTTGAATCCTGTTTAGTGTTGATATAATTAGAATTGTTTGTTTTGTTGTTCTTTTGCGACTGTTTTCTATTTTTACTGTTAAATTGTGTGTGTTGCGTATCGAGGTGAATGACGTAAGACTTGCGATGTGGTTTTCTTTTATCCTTTCATAAATAATTTCACTACTTCACAGATTTCCATTTTTTTGTGAGCTTGTCTATTTTGCGTATCAAGAATAATAATTAAAAATAGGACTGGTTTTGTAATTTTCTTATTTTTTCATTCGTAAATAGATCTGTTTTTTTCTAAAAAAATTTCTATGCGTTATTTCTTTTCTCTTTTTCTATTTATATTTATATTAGTTATCAAATTAAATCTAACTTCAGTCCACCATCATCTGTAGCTCATATTTCTTATTTACTTTATTTATTTAGCTCTTATTTCTTATATATTTTCTTATTTATTTATAAGTCATGTTCATCATTTTCTCAGAATCATACTTTCATGAAAACGGCTTCAAATCGCCGCCGACAAACTGCCCGCCGTGTCACCACAAATAAAAACACAGTCATGGTTACGTTTACAGCAGGAGCTTTGTCTGCCCGTCGCTGGAGAGAGGAGGCCCTGTGTGTGTGTGTGTGTGTGTGTGTGTGTGTGTGTGTGTGTGTGTGTGTGTGTGTGTGTGTGTGTGTGTGTGTGTGTGTGTGTGTGTGTGTGTGTGTGTGTGTGTGTGTGTGTGTGTGTGTGTGTGTGTGTGTGACGGAGGCGCAGAAGGGGCCGCGTCTTCCTAGGATCGGTGCCGCGGCGTGCCAGGACGTGACTGCGAAACACTTTGCGACTCTAAGGGAATTCCTGACCTTGTATATACATACTCGTATGCACGAACACACACACATACATACACACACACACATACATACATACACACATACACACACGTACACACGATTATTTCATGATCCACACTTTATCAATTGCCGACACAATAGAAAATGAAACTTCTTAGAGTTTTGAATAAAAAGAGGCAAAACATGGTGTTGTTTCCTTGGTATCAACCTTTTTGAGTTGTATAGCCACTTGTGTGAAAAAATACATCATCATTATCATTTAATTCCCCTCCACTTCATCATTAGCATCATTTGTGTTTTTTTTTTGGTTTTTTTACATCACATAGGACTGGCCAAGACCACAAAAAAGAGATAACGAAAAGCCCGCTTAGTTGCCAGTCCCTATAAAGAAGACAGTATACGAGAATAAAGAAATGAGGGATGGGTCTATTTAGTTCGGGAGGTGTCTTATACTCTTCTCTCGAAAAGATTTAAGTCGTAGGAAGGTGGAAAAATAGAAACAGGAAGAGAGTTCCAGAGTTTACCAGTGAAAGGGATGAAAGAGTAAAGATACTGATTAACTCTTGCATTAGGACGATGGACAGTATAGGGATGAGAATGAGAAAGTTTTGTGCAGCGAGGCCGCGGGAGGGCGGAGAGGCATGCAGTTATCAATTTCAGAAGAGCAATGAGCATGAAAATAACGGTAGAAAATAGCAAGAGAAGCAACATTCCGGCGGTGATTTAAAGATTGAAGACAGTCAGTCAGAGAAGGGGAGTTGATGAGACGAAAAGCTATTGACTCAACCCTGTTTAGGAGAGCTGTATGAGTGGATCCTCCCCAAACATGTGAGACATACTCCATACATGGGCGGATAAGGCCCCTGCACAGAGCAAGCAACTGGGAGGGAGAATAAAATGGACGCAGACGCCACAGGACACCTAACTTCTTAGTAGCTGTTTTAGCAAGAGATGAGATGTGAGATTTCCAGTTCAGATTTTTAATAAAGGATAGTCCAAGAATGTTCATTGTAGAAGAAGGAGATAGTTGAGTGTCATTGAAGAAGAGGGGAGTCTATGGGAAGAATAGATTAAGGTAGGCAAGGGTGTAAGGTATGTAAGTGTGGGTGAAGGTATGTGGAAATAGCAGGTGTGTGTGCGTGTGTGTGTGTGTGTGTGTGTGTGTGTGTGTGTGTGTGTGTGTGTGTGTGTGTGTGTTGTGTGTTGTGTGTGTGTGTGTGTGTGTGTGTGTGTGTGTGTGTGTGTGTGTGTGTGTGTGTGTGTGTGTGTGTGTGTGTGTGTGTGCCTGTGTGTGTGTGTGTCGTGTGTGTGTGTGTGTGTGTGTGTGTGGTCTGTGTGTGTCTGTGTGTGTGTGTGTGTGTGTGTGTGTGTGTGTGTGTGTGTGTGTGTGTGTGTGTGTGTGTGTGTGTGTGTGTGTTGTGTGTGTCTGTGTGTGTCTGGTGTGTGTGTGTGTGGTGTGTGTGTGTGTGTGTGTGTGTGTGTGTGTGTGTGTGTGTGTGTGTGTGTGTGTGTGTGTGTGTGTGTGTGTGTTTGAAATTCCAACACCAAACACCTATTCTCTTCATGTCCAATTGACATTCAATTAACCACATTAATCAATTAGCCGATCTATATGAAAACAAATTAAGTACTCTTCACGTACACAACTTCCATTAGAACATAAGAACATAAGAAAATAAGGAAGCTACAAGAGGCCGCGAGGCCTACACGTGGTAGTTCCTGTCACCTAACACTACCTACATCCACCTTTCATCCCCATCCATGAACCTATCCAGCTCCCCTTTAAAGCTCCCCAATGACTCAGCACTAACTACCTGTCTACTGAGACCATTCCAATCATTCACCACCCTATTTGTGAATCAGTTTTTTCCTATTTCCTTTCTAAATCTACGCTTTTCCAGGTTGAATCCGTTACTTCTTGTTCTACCCTGGTTAAAAGCCGTAAGAACTTTTCCTACCTCTCCTTTATTAAATCCCTTTATCCACTTAAAAACTTCTATCAGAACGCCCCTTACTCTGCGTCTCTCGAGTGAGTGTAATTTTAATAACTTCAATCGCCTCTCATAACTAAAGTTACGCATCCCTTGTATCATTTTGGTCATCCTTCTCTGCACTTTTTCTAACAACACTACATCCATCCTGTAATATGACCAAAACCAAGCTGCATAGTCTAGGTGAGGCCTGACTAGAGCCAGATAAAGCTTTAGAATAACTTCCGCACCATTCATCCTTGACCTCCTCCTCCTCCTTTCTAACACCTATTACAACATTCACTAAAACACATTACCTGTACATTACTTTCCCTTACAACTGTACACGAGTATCACAACCTACCCCCCCCCTACCTGCGGCGTCCACACCTGAATCGCCTCCTTAACTAATTCCCAACAACGTGCAAACACCTGTAGACATTCCATTCCTTCCCCAACTCGGCATACCTACCTGCTATTTCCACATACCTTCACCCACGCTGACATACATTCCTTGCCTACCTTAATATATTCTTCCCATAGACTCCACATACCTACCCTACACACACACATACACACACACACCGCCACGATGGTCGAGTGGATAGCGCGCTGGCCTGCCATTCTGGGGTAGCAAGTTCGAATCTTCGATGCTCCCGAGGATTTTTCACTGACAAATTCGGGCGGTTACTGTCCCCCTTGAGTAAGGGGATGGGTGTGTGCGGTGTGTGAGGTCCCAGCATTACCCAAAGATCGGGAATAATGAGCTCCAAGCTCACACCGGGAGGGTGAAACTGGCGATCGCGAGTCCGACTCGCGTGGACAAGTTCATGGGTGAATTGTTCACACACACACACACACACACCTGTCACTCTCTGCTGTGTTCAGGAATATTGTCAAACATAAATAAGGTGATTGTTACTACTATCATAATATTTCTTGACTGAATGCATAGGCACGCCTCCCTGTGTGTGTGTGTATTCATCTAGTTGTATTTTACAGGGCCAGAGCAATGCTCGTGTGGCCCCGTCTCCATATCAACATTAATACATTCATCCTTAGTGCTTAGTTTTGGCCGAAGCCAGCACCCCGGAGAGCAGGTCACAAACCCCGGCTAACACCCGGTACCCATTCACTGCTGGGTGGACAGGGCCTGGGGTTTTAAGGAAACAGCCCATCTGTTTCCGCTCCGCCCGGGGATCGAGCCCGGGACTTCTCGGTTGTGAACCGAGCGTGCTTCCCCTACACTACGGAGTACCCCTACACTACGGAGTACCCCGGAGTGTGTGTGTGTGTGTGTGTGTGTGTGTGTGTGTGTGTGTGTGTGTGTGTGTGTGTGTGTGTGTGTGTGTGTGTGTGTGTGTGATCAGGTTATATAACTACTGAGGTTCTTATAAGTATAAAAAGCCATGCAACGAGGCGCTAGATAATTTATGCAATATACATATATAATATATACGACACTATAAAAAAAAATTACATGAGGTAAGAAGTGCAAGCCACATTTGAAAGTCAATTAATTCAGAAAATTAGGAAAAAGAAAGAACCACAGAGACCAAAGTTTCCTGTAACCGGAGTCATCGTGGAATCATGGAGTCAAACACGCATTTATAGAAATTTTTGTATGTACTAAAAATAGATTCGACCCCCCCAAAAAAGAATAAATGAGCAAAGCGAACACTATGATGATTAAAGAATGACATATTACGATCTTGACTGTGAATTATGTAAACAAAAACAAATAACACATTAGACATAGTAGTAAGTGCCCACAAGATACAAAATATAACACACAACACACAACACACACACACACACACA
>JACEEZ010023175.1:88489-90989 GCA_016584305.1 Chionoecetes opilio
TCTAGGACTATCCTTTACTAAAAATCTGAACTGGAAATCTCACATCTCATCTCTTGCTAAAACAGCTTCTAAGAAGTTAGGTGTCCTGTGGCGTCTGCGTCCTTTTTTTTCTCCCTCCCAATTGCTTGCTATCTACAGGGACCTTATCCGCACATGCATGGAGTATGTCTCACATGTTTGGGGAGGATCCACTCATACAGCTCTCCTTAACAGGGTTGAGTCAAAAGCTTTCCGTCTCATCAACTCCTCTCCTCTGACTGACTGTCTTCAATCTTTAAATCACCGCCGCAATGTTGCTTCTCTTGCTCTCTTCTACCGTTATTTTCATGCTTACTGCTCTTCTGAACCTGCTAACTGCATGCCTCTCCCCCTCCCGCGGCCTCGCTGCACAAGACTTTCTACTCATTCTCATCCCTATTCTGTCCATCTTTCTAATGCAAGAGTTAATCAGTATCTTTACTCTTTCATCCCTTTCACTGGTAAACTCTGGAACTTCTTCCTGTTTCTATTTTTTCCCCTTTCCTATGACTTAAATCTTTTCAAAAGAAGAGTAACAAGACACCTCCCGAACTAAATTGGCTCACCCCCCTTTTTATTTATTCTCTTACTGTCTTCTTTATAGGGACTGGCAACTAAGCGGGCTTTGTGTTACCCTATTTTGTTTTCCCTTGGCCAGTTTTTTTTGTGATGTAAAAAAAAAAAAAAAAAAAAAAAAATTCGAAAAAACTTTCGGTGAAAAAAAAAAAAAAAAACCCCCCCAAAAAAATTTTTCCAAAATTTTTTTCTCCCCAAAACCCCCCTTTCCCAAATCTTCCGTTTCCTTTTGCTTCCCCATTTTTTTTTTTTTTTTTCTTTTCCCTTTAACTTTATTTTTTTAAATTTTTTTTTCCCTTCTTTTTTTTTTTAACCTTTTTTCCCCCCTTTTTTTTTTTAAAATTTTTTTTTTTTGGTTTCCCCCCCCAAATTTTTTTTTTTTAATTTTTCCCCCCCGGGATTTTTTTAAATTTTTAACCCCCTTTTTGTTGTTTTAAAATATTTCCGTTGGGGTTGGGTTATTTTATTTTTTCTTGTTTTCGGTTATGTATGTGCCCTTTTTGTTTCATTTTAAATTTTTTCTCTTTCTTTTTCCCCTTCTTCTTTTTTCTCCTTTTTTGGTTTTCTTTCTTTTCTCTCCTCCCCCATCCTCTCCTTTCTTTTTTTTCCCCCCTTTTTCTTATGTTTTCCCCCTTCTTCTTTTTTTTTCCCCTTTTTTCCCCTTTTTTTTCTTTTCCCCCTAAATTTCTTTTTCTCTTTTAAGCTTTTTTTCCCCTTCCCCACTTTTTTGTTTTTTTTTTTTTTTTTTTGGGTTTCCCCTAATTTAATTTTTTTTTTAAAAAAAATTTTTTTTAACTTTTTTTAGATTTTGGTCCTTTAAGGAGGTTAGATGGGGGGTTTTTGTCCCAAATTTTTAATCGGGGGTTTTTTAAAAAAATTTTCAATTGATCTTTTTTGGGTTTTTTTTCCCAAATTTTTTTCTTTTTCCCCCAATAAAAAATCCTCTCCCCCCCCCCCTTTTTTCCCCCCTTTTCCCCCCTTTTTCCCCCCCCCCTTTTTTTTTTTCCCCCCTCTCTCTCCTCTTTTTCCCCCCCCCTTTTCCCCTCTTTTCCCCCCCCCCCCCCCTTTTTACCCCCCTTTCCCCCAAAAACCCCCCCCCCAAACCCCCCACATAAACCCAAACCCAAAGACATTAAACCCCCCCCCTTGGTTTTTTTTGGGTTGGTGGGGTTTGTGTTTTTTTAAAAAAACCCTTCATTAACATTAAAAAAAAAATTTAATTTTGTATTTTTTCCATACGGGGTAGGTTTTTTTTCCCCCCAAAAAAAAAAAACCCCCGGAAAAAGCACGCACACGCCACGCCCCCCACGCCCCCCCCCCCCCCCCACACCACAACCACCCTACCTGGGCACTCCACCCACATTTTTCTCCATCCTCATACAACCCAATGCGTTTTTCCCAATTTTAAAAATTTAGTCCTCTATGTGTCACTCAGAACTTCCCAGCAAACCCCACATCCTCTCACGGTCCTCCCCAGGGGATTTTCCTCTTCGGGCACCCCCCACACCCCATTACATCTACTAAGACTTCATGACGTTCTAACATAATCTTCGAAAAATCCTACTGACAAACTCCTACGACTTCCCGTTATCAGGTTTTTACGCAGTAGTTAAAAGGGCAAAGGGGCGGATGCTTGGAAAAGGACTCAAGGGCATCAGGGTTCGTGTGGATCAGTAGGGAGTTTAAAAGGGGCTGCATAAATTTAAAGGAGGGGAAAAAAAGGTGGATGTAGGTAGTGTTAAGTAAAAAGGAATAAAACGTGTAGGGCTCCTAGCTTCTTGATTTCCTTTTTTACCTCCGCCAACGAAGTTGGGGGGTTAGTTTTCACCCCCATCTGTCTGTCTGGTTTTCTGTCTGTCTGTCTTCTGTCCCTGTTGTGTACAGGGTTTTTTCGAAAAGTTTTCGA
>JACEEZ010023175.1:103489-110989 GCA_016584305.1 Chionoecetes opilio
AATTCACTCTGGTTGATGAAGGGCTTGTTCCTCCTTCTCCTCCACCCTCTGACTATATTATGCCTATCATTAAGATCCTTCATACTGATGTTTTCTTTGCCCTTTCTGGCCTAGATCCTCGGAAAGCTTACGATCCTGACGGAGTCCCTCCTATTGTTCTCAAAAACTGTGCTTCTGTGCTTGCACCCTGCCTGGTCAAACTTTTCCGTCTTTGTCTATCTACTTCCACCTTTCCTTCTTGCTGGAAGTTTGCTCACATCCAACCTGTTCCTAAGAAGGGTGACCGTTCTAATCCTTCAAACTACCGTCCTATAGCTTTGACTTCCTGCCTTTCTAAAGTTTTTGAATCTATACTTAATAAGAAGATTCTTAAGCATCTATCTGCTAACAATCATCTATCTGATCGTCAGTACGGTTTCCGTAAAGGGCGATCTACTGGCAATTTTCTAGCTTTCTTAACTGAATCTTGGTCATCCTCCTTTAGGGGTTTCGGTGAAAGTTTTGCTGTTGCCCTTGACATATCAAAAGCTTTTGATAGAGTCTGGCACAAATCTTTAATTTCCAAACTACCCTCATTCGGTTTCTATCCTTCTCTCTGTACCTTCATCTTAAGTTTCCTTTCAAACCGTTCTATTGCAGCTACTGTAGACGGACATTGTTCTTCTCCTAAATCTATCAATAGTGGTGTTCCCCAGGGTTCTGTCCTATCACCCACTCTCTTTCTATTATTCATTAATGATCTTCTAAGTCTAACTCAAAGCCCTATCCACTCCTACGCTGATGATTCTACCCTGCATTTTTTAACGTCGTTTATTAGACGTCCAACTCAACAGGAACTAAGTGATTCACGGAGAGATGCCACCGAGCGCCTAACTTCTGATCTTTCTATAATTTCTGATTGGGGCAAAGCAAACCTTGTTTTGTTTAATGCCTCAAAAACCCAATTTCTTCACCTATCTACTCGACAAAACCTACCAGATAACTATCCCCTCTTCTTCAATGACACTCAAGTGTCTCCTTCTTCTACAATGAACATTCTAGGACTATCCTTTACTAAAAATCTGAACTGGATATCTCACATCTCATCTCTTGCTAAAACAGCTTCTAAGAAGTTAGGTGTCCTGTGGCGTCTGCGTCTTTTTTTTTCTCCCTCCCAATTGCTTGCTCTCTATAGGGGCCTTATCCGCCCATGTATGGAGTATATCTCACCTGTTTGGGGAGGATCCACTCATACAGCTCTCCTAAACAGGGTTGAGTCAAAAGCTTTTCGTCTTATCAACTCCCCTCCTCTGACTGACTGTCTTCAATCTTTAAATCACCGCCGCAATGTTGCTTCTCTTGCTCTCTTCTACCGTTATGTTCATGCTCACTGCTCTTCTGAAATTGCTAACTGCATGCCTCTCCCCCTCCCGCGGCCTCGCTGCACAAGACTTTCTACTCATTCTCATCCCTATTCTGTCCATCTTCCTAATGCAAGAGTTAATCAGTATCTTTACTCTTTCATCCCTTTCACTGGTAAACTCTGGAACTCTCTTCCTGTTTCTATTTTTCAACTTTCCTACGACTTAAATCTTTTCAAAAGAAGAGTAACAAGACACCTCCCGAACTAAATTGGCTCACCCCTCTTTTTTATTTTATTCACTTACTGTCTTCTTTATAGGGACTGGCAACTAAGCGGGCTTTGTGCTACCCATTTTTGTTGTGCCCTTGGCCAGTCCTTTGTGATGTAAAAAAAATAATAATTAGGTTATGAGTGTGCAACATTTTTTTTTTTATGTCTGCCTGTCATTTCCTCTATCTGAGTGAGTGAATGAATGACTGTGTATATGAAATAGTGTATGTATGTATATGTGCTTGTATATACATGGCTAGATATATTTCATTTTTCCCTCATACTACAAATTTCCCTCAAAAAGTATGTTAAGCTGATACGTCAGGTAAGATTTTAAAATGTTCTTCGCTAATCGTATTCCTTTCTTTACTTATGTACTTGTTTCCCTCACGTTCATATTGACGTATCTTTATAGAAAAAGGAAGACAAAAAAAAAGAAATATTCCCTATAGGAAATTTATATGAGGAAATACGTCGTGAAATTCGTATCATTAGAGAAAAAATAGGGGGAAATAAAAGGGGGATAATTATGAATAGCTTGTGACATAAGGAAGCTCCAGTCCTCAACAGAGAGGAGCTGTTGGCGACGAGCCACAGCGCCCTCGAGGACAGGCTCGTGCTCCAAGGGCAGGTGAGTGCCCTGGCGACCGCGCTGGACACCGTCAACGCGGAGCAGCGGCAGCTGGGTGTGCAGCACAGAGCTGTGCTGCAGGAGCACATGGCCCTGCTGCACGCACCACTACGGCGCGCTGCAGGGGCGGTGCGGCGCGCTGCAGCACAGGTTCGCCGGCCTGGAGAGTGACCACGCCAGGGAGCTGCAGGACCACGCCAGGCTGCTACAGGGGCACCTGGCCCTGCGTGGCGAGCATCTCCTGATGGAGAAGGATCTTGGCGCCCTGCACGCCACCCACCATGTCCTGCAGGAGTCTTACGAAGCCCTGCAGGACAAGTACGATACCCTGCAGGCCAGGCATTCTGTGGTTGAGAAAGACCACGGCGACCTGCAGGTCTCTTACGAATCCCTGCAGGCCGAGCATTCTGTGCTTGAGGAGGACCACCTCAGGCACAGAAGGACAACGACAGACTGCGAGACAGCCTGCAGGACAGCGTTAAGGAGCTGCAGGCTGTGCTGCAGGAGAATAAAGAGCTCGTGGCCGCCCTTGGAGAGCGGTAGCAGGAGGCCGCTGCCAAGGACAAGGCCCTGGAGAAAATGAGGCGCGGGGCACGGCGCCTGAGGCAGGGCTATGAGTCCCTTCAGGCGCAGACCCGCGCCTTGACACTCCAGAGGAAGGAGGACGAGGAGAACCGCCGCAGACAGGCGCGACTGTGCGATGACTCCTTGTCCACCACCGTGCGGGCCATGGAGAAGCGGGAGGCCGGCCGGCTGGCGGCGTGCCGGGCCGAGAAGGAGAGGCATGACCAAGGCCGGGAGGTATTGCGTCTGAGACAACTGCTGCAGGAGCAGCAGCAACACTACAGCTGGAGGGAAGCACAGGCCAGCGAACAGCTGGCTCAGGTTGATACACAGCTGGACGACGCAACTCAATCCCTTCACGCTGCTGAACACAACCTGAGCGCCGTGCTGAGGGAGCAGGAGGCCCTGGAGCACCACCACGCCCCGGCCATGCACCGCTGCGAAGACCAGCATGCACAGCAGCACAGCCACACACCGAGGACCAGGCACTGAGCATGGCTGAGGACTCCACCAGCCATAACATTACTGTTCTGCCGCCTCAAGAAGAACACGCCACACAAGTCTTCGAGGCTGTGTCCCCGACGCCTGAAGAGGACACCAAGGCCGCGTGTGTGTACAGCCTGCTGGGAATGGATGATGACGAGGCACGCGAGATATATGTAATCCTAGAGAACCTCGTAAGACTGAAGTCTGAAATGGATGCACTGGCAATTGAAAGAGACAAAAACAGTCCATTTGGAGAGCCAAGCCGAGGCGACTGATAACCCAGCCTAGGACCCTGCCATGATGCCATCTACTCCATACTCCCCTATGCCATCCATCCCCTACGCTTCTACTCCCCTACGCCACCCATCCCCTACGCTTCTACTCCCCTACGCCATCCATCCCCTACGCTTCTACTCCCCCAGCCTCCATCCCACGCTTTACTCCCTACGCCATCCATCCCCTACGCTTCTACTCCCCTACGCCATCCATCCCCTACGCTTCTACTCCCCTACGCCATCCATCCCCTACGCTTCTACTCCCCTACGCCATCCATCCCCTACGCTTCTACTCCCCTACGCCATCCATCCCCTACGCTTCTACTCTCCTACGCCATCCATGCATCTACTGTCATGCCAGCAGACAGCGTCAAACAAATACATCTCAGGAAGGACTGACATGTCCTTTTAAATGAGATGGAGGCTGTGATGCCACAGCAAATAGCAGGGAGAGGAAATTATTTCTTGTATGACTTCTAAATATTTCGTGTTCTTGTTTAAAGACTGGTATTTCTGGTATTTCAAATGATGTGTATTTTTAACATGTTTCTCGATAATCATTAAGTTTAATCAAAATTACTTTAATTATTACTCTCTTGACATACTCTGTAAAGTTTGATGCATAATTCACTTCAGATTTTTCATTGATCATTTCTACATTAATTTTACCATTCCGCAATCCTGATTATACGTAAGCTTTAAAAGGATTTTTTGAAATTTAAAAAACTATCAAACTTTTTTTTTTCCCCCCTCTCTTATCTCTCTCTCCTTCTCTCCTCCTCTCTCCTTCTCTCCCCCTCTCTCTCTCTTTTCCTTTTCTTTTCCCCGTCTCTCTCTTTCTCCCCTCTCTCTCTTCCCTCTCCCTC
Organism: Chionoecetes opilio; assembly: GCA_016584305.1. Taxonomy (NCBI): domain Eukaryota; kingdom Metazoa; phylum Arthropoda; class Malacostraca; order Decapoda; family Majidae; genus Chionoecetes; species Chionoecetes opilio. The sequence continues at coordinate 107,924 of JACEEZ010023175.1, forward strand.
TCTCTTTTATGGCATTGCCGGGTCGTTTCCCGGAGTTACTGGTGAAAGTGACACCGTGGATCCATACCTTCTGTTCCCGCTCCCGGGAAATTTTAAATTTTTGTGTGGGCAAAGGGGGTGTGTGTGGTGTGTGTGTGTTGTGTGTGTGTGTGTGTGTGTGTTGGTGTGTGTGTGTTGTGTGGTGTGGTGTGTGTGTGTGTGTGGTGCAAGGTTTTCGTGTGTGCGTGTGTGTGTGGTGTAAGTTTTCGTGTGTGTATGTGTGTGTGTGTGTGTGTGTTGTGTGTGTGTGTTGTGTGTGTGTGTGTGTGTGTGTGTGTGTGTGTGTGTGTGTGTTGTGTGTGTGTGCGCGTGTGTGTGTGTGTGCAAAGTTTTCGTGTGTGTGTGTGTGTGTGTGTGTGTGTGTGTGTGTGTGTGGTGCAAAGTTTTCGTATGTGTGTGTGTGTGTTTGTGTGTGTGTGTGTGGTGTGTGTGTGTGTGTGTGTGTGTGTGTGTGTGTGTGTGTGTGTGTGTGTGTGTGGTGCAAGGTTTCGTGTGCTTTACGTCCTAAATCTAAAGTAACTAATCAAAACTAAAATTAAACTAACTAAATCTAGATTAAATCAAACTTAAGTGAGTGTGTGTGTCTGTGTGTATATATGTGTGCGTGTGTGGCGTGTGTGTGTGTGTGTGTGTGTGTGTGTGGTGTGTTGTGTGTGTGTGTGTGTGTGTGTGTGTATATATGTGTGCGTGTGTGTGTGTGTGTCTGTGTGTGTGTGTGTGTGTGTGTGTGTGTGTATGTGTGTGTGTGTGTGTGTGTGTGTGTGTCTGTGTGTGTGTGCGTGTGTGTGTGTGTGTGTCTGTGTGTCTGTGTGTGTGTGTGTGTGTCTGTGTGTCTGTGTGTGTGTGTGTGTGTGTGTCTGTGTTGTCCCAAGATTCTATTCATACGCCTAACTAACAGGGATTTATGTACGATTATCTTTATTATTTTGTCTATCTTATAATACGTTCATGGACTATTTAGTTTTTTTTCTTCTTTCTTTGGATGTCGCTTTGTACTTGCAAGACGCGGAAGATTGTAATGAAACCCGTGAAATATCAATAGCATGGAATATATACTTTATGGAATTAATGTAATAAATTTAACAAAACGGGAAATTGATAATTCTACAGAAAATAGAAAACGGAGTGTACCGTTAAATCTTTGGGGCACAAGCATACACACAGGGGGCAGCGCTCCTGGGGGAAGTGGGAGCGTCCAGTGTTAGGAATAGAATAAGGGAGGGACAGTGGAAGTACTTGAAGTATGTATTGGTAGACGGGAATGACCTCGTGAAAAGGATAGGAGAGGAGATGATTGAGAAAAGACAAAATAAATGGATGCAAGCTCTACTGAAAGATCTGAGAAAGACTGGAGTCATGAACCAGGGTGTGAGGGGTGAGACAAAGGAGAGTATAAGACAAAAAATGAGAGAGTTGGACACAAGAGAATGGGTGAATGAAATGAATGAAAAAACAAGTTTGAAAATATATAGAAAATGGAGAAAAGAGAAGGGAGGCCAAGAAAAAGTATACAGCAATGACCAAGCTCTAGAACTACTGTTAAGTGCAGGACAAACAACCTACAATTAAATGACAGAAGGAGGTTCTGGGGAGAAGAAATAACATGTGATTTGTGTGGGGCAGAAAAGGAGGACTTAAATTTTTTTTTTATGGTGCCCAACATACAGTAATGAAAGAAGGAAAAGTGTGAGGCTACAACAACCTTACATAGAGGAGGAAGAGGATATAGTGGGGAGTATTTGTTTGGAGATGGGAATGTGGAAGAAGCAAAAAGAGCAATCAACAGTTTTTGGATGACCAGAGAAAATAAGAAGAAAGAAAAAGAAAGAAACTAATAAGATAGAATAAGAGAAGACAACTAATTAAAGACCCAGACAGCAAGAAGAAACACGTCAGGGAGTGCCGTTGAAAAAGGCCTGACTCCCGACCAACAACTGAACTGAACTGATGGAAAATATATTATCATTAACTAGTATTATATTTCTAATTACTATTGTTATAATTATTACGATTATTACTATCATTATTATCATTATTATTACTGCTACCTCTTATTTGTTATTAGCAGTATCAGTATCAGTATTAGTAATAGTTGAAGAATAATTAATATCAACAACTAAATAATAAACAACCCGCGATGTCTGTTCTTAAGCTAAAATTTTCATGCATATATTTTTTTCCCATCATATTTTAAGGATTCTATTTGAAAGTGTCTTGTTAAGTCATATATATATATATATATATATATATATATTATATATTAATATATATATATATATATATATATATATTCTATTCTACCTTATTTCTTCTCTCTTATTCAGTTTTTTTCTATTTTATTATATTCTATACATATTTCACACAAAAAGAACAACTCAACCAATAACAGTGATAAATAACCCTTCAAAAATTACGTACATAATTATGATACAGCCTATAACTCTTTAAAGTCCGTCAAGGAGTTGGATTAACAAACCGTTTTCTCTTAACACACATTAACAAACGCAAGAAAGAAAATTGTGGCTTCATTTCCGTTTTTGACCCTTCCCCCCCACCTCCTACCCTTCCCCCCCGCCTCCTACCCTTCCCCCACACCTCCTACCCCCCTCCTACCCTTCCCCCACCTCCTACCCCCTCCTACCCGTGGCACTATCTACAAACCCCCTCCATCCATCCCCCACCTCCTACCCATCCCCCCACCTTCTACCCTTCCCCCCACCTCTTACCCTTCCCCCCACCTTCTACCCATCCCCCACCTCCTACCCTTACCCCCCCGACATCCTCCCCGTGCCACTATCTACAACCCCCCTCCATCCCTCCCATCCCTCGTCCCTTTCCTTCCTCGGGTTATCCCACGTCCTGGCACCAGTACCCTCCCCCCTCCCCCTTCACCCTCCCCTCCCCCCACCAGAAGGATCATTGACCCTCCTAATTAATGTTTCCACGAAAGGTAGTTATGACGTCACGAGCGGTGGTTTGCTGGCAATTATCACGTAACCATCTATATAACAAGTCGCTCGTTTAAGT